>OX375881.1:83357176-83692176 GCA_947359465.1 Metellina segmentata | reverse complement strand
AAAAGAATAAATATTTGCATTTTTATATTTAAAAAAGTAAATTAACCATGGAAAATGTCACCTCCATGGCTGTCCCTAACCCTGTTTCTAGGTTAAGATATAGTTGAAACTTAAACAGTGTAAGAAATTCCTTTATTTAGTAGCTATATTTAGTATTAAGAGTCTTATTGTTACACAATGTACTTGAAATTATTATAATTTTAATTAAATTTAATGTTGAAAAATCAGTAAATTCCTTTGTCACTGCTATTTTTGTCAGCTCTGCATAAAATGTAAATAACCTTTAAAAAAGTCTACTAGAAGGCAGCACATGTCTGAAAGTGTAATTAAAAGAAGCTCTAATCAGCTATCTTTACTGTAATATATCTTAAACTCAATAGTAAGTATTATTTTGTCTGTTTCTTATCTTTATATTTGAAAACTCATAAGTTCTTTTTACAATGTCACCTCCATGGCATTTTTTTAACTTTATATAATTTCATTTAATTCTGAACTTTTTTTAACAGATAGTTAGAAATTGTACAAAATAATCTGGAAATCAAAGCACATGGCTGAAATTGTTTTAGGTTAGGAATAAATGTTGTCGAACCATTGAAATGTCACCTACATAGCTAAGTTACAACATGGAGGTGACAGTCATACATGGAGGTAAGCAAATATTTCTTATGAGGAACTTTTTACAATGACATGGTTAAATATTGATTATAAATGGTTATTTTTTAAAGTAAGAACAATCTTGGGTAAACAAATAAGGAGTCCAATTGTTTTTTCTCTAACCTGTACTGATTTAACCTGCCAATTGATTCTGATTTGAACCTGTAGTGTTAGCACCAGTTTTATTTGATTTACAATGTTTGAACACTTGTAACTTTGAGTCTGATTATGTATGCTGATAGAATTTTTAATTTTTCTTTAAAAATATGGCATTGAGAGTTGGGAGATAATTAGATAATTTAAGTATCCTCATGACTGAAATTCTCTTTGCAGTTTCTGACATGGTACCTAGTTAGTACCATGTATAAGAAATCTGATACAATCAAATTTAGAAAAATCAGGAAGGAGTCTGAGCAAAAAAGAAATAGAATTAAAAATGATCCAGACCTATATGTAGAATTTAAAAGGAAGGAGCTGGAGAGATATTATAGAAGAAGGAAAAATAAAAGGTATTTCAGTACTTTCTGACAGAAAAGAGGGCTCATTAAAAAAATGGGTTAAAAAAACAAGAAAATCTCGATTTGAAGAAAAAAAAAAGAAATTAATATTCTATCAAACAGTGAACTAGTTGACTTAGTAGAAGCTGTTGGTGTAGGCCTTCAAAGTGTAGCTGTTATTGGGAGAGTAGAAAGCAACAGGGAAAAAGGCTAGCTAAATTAAACAAATCAAAGTCCTACCAAGTAATTAAGCAACTTGAAAACGAAAAGAATGAAAAAAAAATAAGCTCAATACAAACAAGGAGAAATATAAGAGGAACTATTGTTTGAAAGAGAAGTTTAAAAATATGAACAGTTCTCAGCAGAAGGTCAAAAATCTTTTTTTATGAGGAGAAAAAGTTTCTCCCAGAGTAAAAGTCTTGAATTTGGAACTGCGTTAACTACCCAGATAGAGAAAAATTACAGTAAAAAATAAAGGAAATGCCAAAAACCAGTTGATTTTGTACTGTCTGGGAAAATAATTAAAAAGTATCAAAGTTTGCACAAGATCCCACTTTAGACCATACTGGGAAAAACTGAATAAAATAGATAGTGAGAAAAACATTGTTGAAGTAATTAAAGAGACAAGCACATGCCAAACAAAAAATAAAATGAGAATAAGATCTGACATTGTGAAGCTTTTTTAGCAAGATGTCAGGCGTATGGAACCAGGCATTAAGGACTAATACTAAAAACAAAAGAGAACCCTAATGGGAAATCTTAAAATCTCCATAAAAAGTTTGAAGTAGAATCTGGCTATAATATTCCATACTCAACGTTCTTTTTTTTTTACCATTTTAGATATTGCAATCTGATGTAAAAAATGTGCATATGAAAAGCATAAAAATGTTTCTAATTTTTGAAAATTTAAAAAAGCCTCAAAGTTCTTAACTGCAATGATTTAGACCAGATAGTTAAATCTCTGCTGTCAGAATTTAGTAAAAAGTAAAGAATGTCTGGAAAGGAGATGTAAGAAGTGCATTAACAAACACATTGAGACAAATGATTTTGAAAGTGTGATTACATGTGTTGAGCAATGGAAGACGAAAGAAGTAAAGTTTAGTTAAAGAAATAAAAAAGTTAGCTAAGAAAGTGGTTATATGAAAAGTAGAAATAGAAATCAAAGAGCTAGTTAATAAAATTTAATCATATGCTTCCTCATTTCATGAAGCATGTTTGCAAATAGTCCAATACTGGTCAATTTTCGTCCTAAAAATAACCTCGGAACAGATAAGATACTGACACACGTTGATTTCAGCAAAATTATTAATGTAAGTACACCAAGGAGATACAAAGTGTGCATTTCAGAGGTTCAGACGACCAAATCACATTACATAGGTAGGGAAATTGAAAACAGTGAAAAACTTAATGTTCTGCTCATTGTTTGAATCTTTACAACATGACTCAAGTGTCATTTAATTAATATATAATTGTCAAAGTATTTGGCAGAAAGAGTGTTTGCTTTAATGTGGCAAATGTCTCGGAATGTTTTGAAGCTTCTTACCAGATCTGTTTCATGTCAAGATGACATGACACAAAAAACAAATTTGTTTTTTTCTGAAGAATGTGAAGCAACAGTGCAAAGATGAGGTTGTGGCCATTTTAAGACAACTGATAATGAACACTAATAAACAGTAAATTTTTTATGAAATACCTGTTGACATTACACTATGTTAGATGAAACTGAAACATTTTGTCACCTCCATGCAAACACTTGTCACCTCCATGGGACTATATGTCACCTCCATGTTTTAAAGAAATAAAAAATTGGCTTTAATTTGCTTAAAATGCTTTCTTGACCTGTGTTTGATGGTTGTACAACTTTATTTGCCCTAACAGGATGCTAAATACATAAAATAAATAATAAAGCTTTAATTTTATTTTTCAAAAGTTTTGACTGTCAAATTTCCACTTAATTTCAGAATGACCCATTAACAAAAAATGTCTAAATCTCTATACATTAACAATTCCCATTTCATACTCGTAGATGTAATGCATTTTCAGAATCTTGCAATACTTTATTCTGTTACGAAAATAGGACAAAGGGAGGAATTTAAATTTTGGTACAAATTTTAATTGATAGGTATAACCTAACAAATGCATTTCGACAGTGGCAAAAAAAAAATTGTGTTGCTTGTTGTTTTGATTTATTGTAAAATTTAGTGCAACTTTTGTAATACTGTACCTTGAAATCGAAGTTCAGACTGGGCATCTTGACCATCATCCAACTAAAATAGAAAACATTTTCTAGTTAAATTTTAGAAAATTGAAAGTGCGTCAAAAGCCAAGAAATACAGCATACACGAAAAAAAAAATACTTTGGTTTTGACGTATGTCAAGCAAAACAATTTAAATTCAAGAGAAACAGATGTAAGAATTCGAGAAAGAAAACAACACTATTTTTGAAGAATACGTCATTATTAAGGTTTATAAATATGACGAATCAGTTTTACTTCCTATACTCACCTGGATGACAGATGATCGTGAAGAAGTCATTTAGAAAATTCGTATACAACAACAGACAGTTTTCATATCATTACGTGAAAGCTGATTCTAAACATTTGTCTAACAGCTGTGGAATTGTAAATTAACGAAAATTCTATCGGCTCTGTAAACAAAAAACGTAACTACCAAATTGCAGAACACAATCACACTGAATAGTTTTGATGCCAAATTGAAAAACCAAAAAAGTATTGAAAAAACCCTTAAGAGAAATTTAATAAAAATATACATTTTCACTTACTTATTTGCTGTGTTAATGCATGTTAACCTTTATAAAATTGAGAATACACATAAGGTTTTCTTATTTCAATCTTTAAAAACTTTAATTTAAAAAATAAAATATGATACAAACTTTGAAGCTTTTTAGTGGTTTAATACGGCAACACTGTTCTACAAACAAATATCAACTATCAACTCTTCACTTTCGCTTGAATATGGGAGACGAAACCGAGCGTGTTTCAATTATTACCAACAAAGGTATTTTTATTTCACTGTTTTTTACTCGTTTATTAAATATTACATCAGGATTTTCAATATATTCTTAAAATAAAAGACAGTGAAACATTATTATTGTACGTTCATATCGATTTGAATTTGACCATCACATATTTTGTCTCATATTTAACTAAAATATAATCAATAATTTGATAACAATTATTTCGAACATTTAAAATATGTGTGCTTTATTTTTGCCTAACTCTCATTATCAGCTATCATCCATTTATGTAAGGCTGATCGCATGCCGTCCATCTCTTTTGAAGACTTCTAATTGTTTTTTACTCTTGGAATGAACCTATAGAATATGCGCTTAGTCCTTAGTAACTTTTATTTAATGTATTTAATAATTCTTGCGTAACTATATAGAATAAAATAAGTATGTAAACGTATTTGCATCCAAACAAAGTAACGTGTAATGTGAATTGTCTAATGTTTGTCGGAGTAAATGTTTACACTATTTATTATTTGCTATTAAACCTATCTTCAGACTCAATTTTTATCTAATGTTTTCTTGTTGGGGCTTAAAAATGTAACTATGCCGAGAAGTATATGGCATTGTTAATTTATGACAACAACATTAAATTATAAAATGTTGTACAATAAGATGTCGCACCACGGCAAGAAAACTGACACAACTCAAAATTTCAGAATTAGAAAAACATCAACTTGAAGGATACTATAAAACTTATATTGAAATAGTATAAGCTTATTCTTCTAAATTTTAGGTAAGTATTTATGGTGGTAACTTCTTTTATATTCTATAGAATAGTAATATAACACACTGTGGCACCTCATACATATTTTTCAATGACTTAGCATCACATATTTTTATTTTTTGACTTGTGTCACTTTTCTTGCTGGAGTGCGATATGGTCTGGAAGTGATTTACTTGTAGACACTTCAGTTGCTTTTAGTACAATCCTTGCTAATATGGGTAGCATATTTCTGCATCTAGCATCACATATAACAGTAATCCTGTCTTATACTGTCATGAAATCAAAGAGTTGTGAGTTGGAAACAAGTTTCCAGCCAAAGACCATCGTGTACATGAGGGCTGGTGCACATTTAATTTGCTGTGACCTCAAATGTCCTTGTGTTGGCGTGGTGTGTGAGTTTGGAGAGTAGGATGCCAGGTTAGTTATTATCTGACTGATTCAAAATTACGAGACGCTGTCCTTGGATCTTTCCCTTCCGTATTGATCCCTGACTGTCACCAGTAACCTGTTGTGTTGCTCCAGTGCGCTGTTAGTTAGCCACCTACTCATATAATTTTCAAAATTTACATTTTAATTAGTGTGATGTTCCTAATAAAATGATCTTATAATAGTGAATGGATAGCCTACAAGAAACAAAACTCTGTAACTGAACAAAAATAACAGGTAAAGGACAGCTACATTCTCATGACAAAGTGATATGGCTGGTAAAATATAAATATTTTAAATTAACAAATCATGATTCTGTTTCATATCCTGCTCTTTTATAACTCAAAGTAAACCTTTATACTACATGTTCTTCTAAAAATAATGGTTTTGCAGATTCATACTGATAGCATTGTTTCAGAAATAGTTATAAATTATTGATGTGCCTGAGCTAAAAGAAATGAATGAGCTACATTGCATCAGTTGGTCTTAACTAGGCCTCATTATATAGCTAAATGAGCATTTACATATTCAGTGCTGTTTAGTTTGCCTTGAAAAAGCTATCCGAAGAATAGCGAAAGGCATGTTAGTCTACAGAAAAAATTAAATTGGTTGCACAAAAAAAGATGAAGTAAAAATGAATTTTGGGAATGGGAAAATAATTTTATAAGAAAAAATTATTAGGTATAATTTCTGCCCATTTAGAATATTTATTAAAAGCAATCACTCCTCACAGATAAATTCTTACATGATTGTGTTTCTTTGAAATTGGTAGATGAGCCGCTTGCTTCAAGCCATCCTTACCCGTGGATTCTGCTTACACAGAATACCTTCAGGATATTTTTTAATATTGTCAATTTAGATGAGAAAGGGTTTAGAGGTTCAGGAATGCAAAAAAGTCTTAAATTTCCTCCATTCAAAATGACCCTCATGATCATCCTGATTGTGTACTATAAATGCATATGTGGTATTTTTGCCGCAAATAGTTCTGAAAATAAATAGACCTATTGATACATAGCTGTTGGCAATGAATCTTGTCAAATAGGAATACATATTTCTGTTCATCATCCTTTTCAATTTTATATTATACGCAGTTTCACTATTCGTGCAATTTGCAGGTTTAGTTACAGAATAGGTTGTTGAAATGTAGGGATTAAGGTACATTTAATGAGCTATTGACTTTGTACAGAAAGTCAGAATGTGTAAAACTCCCATTCAACTAAAATTGTGTTGATTATTTAGCAAAAGCATTAGAGGTAAAATGGCCCTATGAGAAAACCAAACTGTCTGTGTAAAAATAATTGTCTGACTGCTTGGGTTGATAAAGGAGTGAGAAATAATTTTTGTTATAAAAATTGCTCTGGCATGTTTAGTAAGTTCATGATGCCAGTGTTTTTATTTTTAATTGTAGTAAATAAAAATCTAGTTTTAAGTATAACATATATATCCTTTTATTTCTAATAAGGTTTCCATGGCCCTGTCTTTTGTGTACAGGTGGACAAAATAATATGAATGCAAGTGACAGGATTCAAAATCTTTATTAGTAGGGGTTGGACCACCCTTGGCTTGAATTACAGATTGTATCCAATTTGTCATAGTTAGGGAATATGCATCCTCTCCACATCCAGAACAGACTAGTCCAGAAAGTGTGGCTTTAGACAAACCTAACCTGCAATTTGGCCTCTGAATGCATGCTATATAAAAAGGGTTTTTTGGTACATATGTTAAGGTGAAAATTGATGATCTGAAAAACATTAGTTTATAAGGTGAAACCTCCACTTTTACAGAGTTTTTTACTATGGACCGTAAAAATTTTAAAAAAGAAAGATGAAAGTCTGGATACACATATATCTATAACGTGTGTATATTCTACAAAATATGTAAACACTCGTAAATGGCCACTGAATCAAACAAATTCAGTGACCATTGGCCAATTACAGAATTTCTTAATTTTCACCTTCGCTTTGAAATATCCCACAATGGTTCATCAATGTTAAGATTAGGAGTATGAGGAGGCCACCGACTTGCAAATCATCCTCTTGCTCATCGAATAATGCTTGGACAGAGAACTGTGTGAATAGCAGCTCTGTCCTCTTGGAATACAAGTCATTCGCTAGCGAACACAGTCTGGTGCCTAAGATGTAGATGGTCACCAGAATGCTGAGATGTTGCACAATTTTAACCTTCCCATGCAAGGCTACATGCACACAGACCTTGCCAAGCTATCACTATTCATACCATCACAAAGCCCCTTCCATCCAGTAAGGAAGACGTAGTAAACATGAAAGTTTTCTGCGAGCAATCTCCAAACATAAACATATCTGATGGTCTAGATTAATGTAAATATAGATTCGTTAGATCAAATGCCCTGTCCCCCTCCCTGTTTGCTCTTGGCACTATTGTCATTGCTTCAAAGCTTTTCATGGTGTCACCAATGGTTTTGGAATAACTGCTCTGCTATGAGTATTCACAGCATGTAGTTTCCATTGGATAGTTTGAGTTGATACAGGGTCCTGGAAATGAATGTTCATCTTGAGGGTTTTATCTGTAAGACTTGCCTTATGCTTTTGAGCAACTTTCATCTTCAACACCCATCTATCTTTGTTAGTGAGCTTTGACTTTCACTTACTGTTCTGTTTAAAAGATGTCTAACCGTGTTTGGTGTAGATTGTCTCAACATTTGACACTGCTCCTTTCAACACCCTCAAGGTTTTCCGTTGCTCAGGTTCCAGCAATGAGCACTCCAATGATCATGTCTGTTTGGAAGTTTTAGAAGTCAGACATAACAGTGTTTGACTGCTAGTAGAATTTTTACGTACACCCCTTAATGACTTATGCTGATTGATACTTCTGTCTTCGTGGTACTTAGGTGGCAGAGTTGTATTGCAAGGTCGAGTTATGCCCGTTTCCATATGGGTGTTCATGTTATTTTGTCCGCCACCTATAGAATGTTGTTCTCACTGTGAGAATGTAATTTAGGAATTGAGAGTCGAGAAAAAATGCAATAGGTTCCGATTTCTGTGACTAGGATTATAAAAATCTTTGCCATCATGTTAATGCTAGAAATATTGTAGTTTTGGATTATTGAAAGAAAACTTGTATTTTTACATCAGTTAATTAATATTGTATAATTTTCTTTAATGTGGTTATTAATTGTAATTCATACTATGAATAAATTTATTCTAGTTTCTTTACCAGAATGTTGTATTTATATTTGAATTGAACTGTGCTTGTGATTGTTTGCACATCATTTTATTAATTATAGTTGGACTTTGATTAATATAGTGAATTGAATAACTTTTTTTTAGATGTCAATCAAGATGAAGCTATTATGGCTCAGGAAAGGGAGATTGAACGAGAAGTATTCTTATTTTATTCACTTTTGTTAATTTTTGAAATACTTTCTTTATTTCTATCCCGCTGTGATTTATATAGTTAATTTAAGCATAGGAGATGGTTTTGAATTTATCAGCTAGTCTTTTCTTATTGTGTTAGACAACCTCCACCAATTCTGATATGAAATCCACTCTGCCTTGTTAATATTTTATTAAATGAATTTTTTTTATGCTGATTCATTTAGTTGCACACTAACCCCTCGTTAAATATTTTACGCATTCAGTTATAATGCCTTGCTTGTCCTGTGGTTAAATTTTGATTGTGTACGTTCTGTGTTTAAATTTTGGTTGTGTGCTTGTCCTGCAATGACTTTTTAGCAACAGCTACCCCTTTCTGGCTACAGTCACTAACCTTCCAGTATCGATCACAAAGGTCAGAATTATAGAGCACAGCACAAATTTGCTAATGGCAATTGTTTATTTCTTGGGATTTAGAGTAAAGGAGACAGCAGGAGCTATGCAGAAAGTTCAAGGTGAATTCAAATGGGAAGCACAAGATGCAAAGTTACTCTCACAGACCAATACTATAAGGGTGCTGGCACAATCAGTAAAAATGCTGTGACTGGTCTGTATGTGTGCTTTTTGCCTTGTACTTCCCATTTGAACTCAACTTTATGCTTGTAGAGATGTAACAAAACCATCATCAGCTAATTTGGCAAAACCTCATTTGCCCTTAAAATGTTTAATACCTGTTTCTATTGTGATCATCACTTCCAGGCTCTGTCTGGAGGAGTTATTGCAATAGACAGACAGTAAAGGGTACTGAGAACTAAGGAATAATGTTTAGGTTGTAGTGTCGTCGCCCCAAAAGGTAGTGTGAAAATAGTACGAATCGTACACAAGGAGAAGACAACCAGCAGCTAAGATATTTACGTTCTTATTATTCCAAGAAACGTTAAGAATTTATACAGTATTTACATCATCTCATAAACATCATACTCCCATACATCAAAGTATGTATCTTGCAGTCCAGCGCAGCGAACCAACTTCACCTGCTGCTTCTCTCTCTAACCGTTGTCTGCATCTGTGCTTTGCCGCAGTCTAAAAATAACCCAATGGTAAAAGTCAATAACCAATCAGGTCTAGATGAACACCACCTGTTCTTCTCAAGTCATTGTAAAGCGTGTGACGGAAGAACAGCAGCTTGCAACAAACAATAAAAATCAGAATACATTTGGTATTCCAAAATGCCTTGCGAATTGTTTTCTTTTTCTGGTTGAAGTATCTCACGATGTCATAAGGTGCTTTTAATACCATACTCACTGTCTTAATTTCTATTCCTGTGCAATCAAGTGCAGGAAGAAACCTTTTTTTTTCACTTTGCAAATGTTGCGTTTTTTTTTAATTTATTACATGTTTAAGGTATTACAATTGTTTTTAAGATTGCTGAAACCAATCCTCTCATTGGACCAAGATGTACCTTAGAATTACTGCAAAAGGAGTATGCTGAGGATGATCTAATATACCAGCAGAAAGTGAATGTAAGGCCTGTAATAATTATTTTCTTATGTAATTGATATAAATTCATTAGTATACCATTTTTTGAGATGCTGCGAAAACAATTTACACTGTTAATTGTTTTCTGATTGCAGGACCTCAGAAAGAGATATAGCCATGTAAGAAAAATGAGACCTGATGGCAATTGTTTTTTTAGAGCTTTCACATTTGCCTATCTAGAAAGTTTACTTACTGATAAACAAGAATATAAAAGGTGAGTAAATACTTTTTAGCTAAATCTTCCTGAAGTCAGGAATATGTGATTTGCTAGTTGAAGAAATGTTGGGTTGATTTTCTCTTGTTCAGTTGATCCTGGATTAGTGGAGGTATGTGTACTGAAATTGTCTTGGTTGTCCAGAAATCCTGATAATTCTGATGTAATAACACAAAATGGCCTTAACCAAATACAGAAGAAAAAAAATCTAGTGTTTTATATATTACTATTTTGTACTGAAAGATTGATAAAGCAAAAGCTATGAATAATTGATACTCAAATTTGAGTCACAGTTTGTATTGCATTAATTTTACAGTAAATCTGAATGCAAATGACATACTTTTAAACACTCTTGACAAAGTCCTAAACTGTCTTGTTTTGCAGAACTTCCTTGTCTTTGGAAAAGTTCTCTTAGATTGAAGCTTTATTTAAAGCTTAGAAAAGCCATGGAATCAAATTTAGTTTGGGTAACATGGCCACTTGGTTAATCTGAGCCATGATAATATAGATTAGCAATCAACTGAAGTGGTCACCAAAGTACTTGCTTATTTATGTACATATATACTTACACTTATTCCTTCCAGTCTCATTTTTGCACATACAAGTGAGCATTAATGTTAAAAAATTGATCCACATAAAATAATTCATTCTATTATTCATTCACGAGCTAAATCCCTATGTTGAAGAGTTGAACAGGGCTGGTAGTTTTCTAAATCCTATAAAAATACACGAGTAGGTATTTAGACTTATTACTTTTGCTTATTGACTTCAATTTAATTATTATATTAAAACCCCAGTAACCACAATGACAGCTTCAGATTCAAAGAATAAAATGCAGGCAATATTTGTTAGAATATTTGTAACTTGCGTTTATTGCTTTATTGACAAACGAAACAAGGCCTATGTCTGAAAAAATTTGAAGTAATGATGCAATGGAACCAGCAAAAGAAAATATCATCTTCAAAGACTATCCTGGATAAGAAAGATAAAGATCTTTACACTTTTAAAGAACTGAAAGAGAGAACACACTGTCAGAGCGACCGAGCGATGTCTAATTTGATAGACAAGTGTGTAGCAGTGGCCAAGAACAGAGGGACACTGCATATCTAAATTGGACACGCACATTTATTTTTACAGTATAATACAAAGTTTAAGATATATACGCCGCTCTGTCCAATGCAAAAACATGTCTCTCTACTGAGAGTCTACAACAAACTTAACCTTAGTCACGTTCTTCTTCCGAACAGTACTAAGATTACATGTTCTTGATCGTATCAGAACACAGGCACTGTCATACATCAATGTTCGTCTACTAGAACAGTAGCAACCAGAACATAAAAACAACTGTTCTTATAACTTATCTGTGTTTGTAATCACCTGTCGGGAGATCTTTACGCACACATCCACCAACTATGAAATCATTTACGAAAGCATTTGAACAAAGCTGACAATAAACAATAATACAGCATCCTGCAATACTTTTAACATAGCAAAGATACGAAAACCATATACACAATTGCATTATTATTTGGGCATTGTTATACCCACAATCAAAGAAGTAATTGAAGCCGTTATGAAAACAGATTCTGGCCCCATTTTAAAAATGCTTACCATTGAGTGCAAATACCGTAAAAAGACGTATCGGTGAAATGGCTAAACTTGTAGAAAAAACTAGTATCTGAACCCAAAAGTAGTTATTCTTCATCCAACTTTATGAATCTATATTCGATACTTCCTCTGTTCTTATGGCTTATGTAAGATATAGTAAAACCAAACATCCAATTATTGATGAATTTTTATTTGCGAAATATCTTGAAAGTGAGATGGAACCGTGGACAATGTTTCAGCGATTGGAGGAATATTTAAGTGGTATTTCATTTACTAATATAACAGCAGTAGACGCAGATGGTGCACTTGCATTGATGGGCCATTATCGAGGACTCGCTGCCTTTCTGGAAAAAAATGTTAGAAGTGTACCTACTATTTATTCAGTGTGTGTTGCAACAAAACCATTTTGTGGCAAAAGCTTTCAGTGATTAACTGCATGATACTCTAAGAGTGTGTATTAAATATTTTTATCAAATTGAAGCTCATCCTTTTAACTTGCTCTTGTTTGCCAAACTTTGAAGAAAAAAAAATTTAGTATCAAACTCTTGTGTACTGAAGTAAGATGGTTGTCTAGAGGTACAAGTTTACAAAGATTTGTTGAATTGTTTGATTCAACCTTCGAGTTTCTTACAGACGTTAAATTGGTTTTGAGTGACGAACTGCAGAGAAATAAGAATTGTATATTCTACTTGGCGGACTTGCTTTCAAATTTTAATGACGTACAGACCTGTCTGCAAGGTAAATATGTCATGATTGTTTAAGCACAGATAATTCTTTTAGGCTTCCAAGCTAAATTAGTCTTCTATAAATGTTATAAAAAGATATTCAGTACTTTTTGATTCTACAGCAATTTGAAGTAAAAGATAGACTTAGAAATGTACACAAAACATCTTCAAAATTTGAGTGATGATTTTTAATTGCACTTTGTAAGTTTTGAATACATGAACATTCCAGATTGGATTATGGTTGAACCATGTTAATTCCATTTTAACAAAACAAAGAAACTAGTTAGGTATAGAATTGCATGGCAATTTAAAGCTTAAACTTACTAATTTTTAACACAATTTTGCTAATCTTGTCAAGAGGCACGAAGCACGCACTTCACATTGACGATGTTTGTAAAATGTATACTTAGTTAATCAATCTTTTTTTCAAACACATTTATTTGTGTGAGAGAGATTGTATTTTTGTTATCTGACTTCAATATTATACGTTATTTATTCCTCCTATCGAATATGTAATGTTAAAAAGGATCTCAAGGGAAAATCATATCCCTTAACATTAAGCCAATATAATAATACAGTGCTTAACTTAGTCATGGAATACCGACCCTACGATTGGGTTTACGGTGAACAAAATTTCCCATAACGAGAAGATGACCAAATGAGAAAGGGAAAATTAAAAATAATTTTGTGTGATGCAAAGCAGAAATTTAAAGTTAAGAAATGCACATGCTGGTGCTGCTTCAATAAAAGTTTGCTGTGAGGTTATAGAGGCAATTAAAATATTGTAGTCAAAAAGTGAATCTAAACTGCTTGCTTAAGTTCAAACTCCCTGGAGGCCATAATTTGCACGATTTGTATGATTTTCCTTTGAAGCAAGGGATGAACAGCCAGGCGTCGTATTACTGAGGTGCTGGTTCCTTGATGTGTAGATGAAATGTGATAGAGCAGGTGATAACGTAGCTGTCTGGGTTTGCTTCCATACCACAGATGCAGAAGTCACTACATGGCTCGTCTAAAAGTTTTTTAGCTCTGGGGTGAAGATGAGGTGCTTTGTGCAGACCTTGGGAAGAACCTGAATGTCCTTCGACCCTATATGGAGTTTATCCATTTCTCTTGCCAGCTATTAGTTGATGCAAGCTTGAGGGACCTCTTTAGATGAGAAGCCGGGAGAGGAAGGGGATGCAGGCAGATGGACATATTACTTGTGGCACTTCTTGCAAGATGATCTGTTGCTTTGTTTCCTTCAACACTGGAATGTCTTCTGATTCTGATCTGACCCAAGATATATAAATGCACATTGATGGAGCTGCCGTTTCAATGATGGAATGTATTCCTTGTGCCATCGGGTTAGTAATGAGAAGGTTGGTCAAAAGAGTCTAGCTGGACAGACTGTCCGAGAAAATACATGTGTTTTCTAAGCAATTTCGGAGTGCTCAGGATGAAGCTGCTCAATTGGCAAGTAACTCTGCTTGGAAAACTGAGCTGTCAGCGTGCCCACTCAAAGATCTTTCTGTTGTTCAGGAACACACAAAAGGTAGTGGTGCTAACATCCTGGGTTTTAGATTCATCTGTATAGATTTGGTAGTGTGTTGCTGGGGGACTTTGTGTAACCAATGTTGTGTGTTGTATTCCTGCGAAGTCTGGGAGTTTTTGTTTCGAATAGGTAGGAAACCAGGAGATACCATATGTTATGGCGGTTCTGCCAAGTCTGGTAACAAGAGCCATAGCCCCTTCCCTTGCTGCCAGGTGGTCTATATGTTCTAGACCGCCCAGTTCAAGAACAGCATCTGTGGAGGTGGTTCTGTTGCCTCTGGTAATACCAAGAGCGAAAGATCTTTGAACAGTAGCCAGGTGTCTAAAAATCTGGCATAATCTAGAATCCTCCAGACCTCAGGCATTCCAAATTTTTTATAAATACAGTTTTGCCAAAAAAAAAACCTAATCTGATCCCCACCCCCCCAGCGCAAATTGGGCTGTGTATTGTTTACATTCAGAACATGTTTGCAATATTAAAATAGCAGATATGTAAATGGAATAATTTTTTTTAAAAGGAAGAAAAAAAAACTTAATACACAATGTAACACAAATTATTTACTCTGAAAATGTTCGTTATTTTGTGTTGTTTTATCAGTTTGGTTCAGGTTGAACGCCTTATTCTTTAAAAATTGTAGATAGAAATAAGTGAGAAAAAAATGCTGTAAAAATTCAGGATTTTGAATGTCCAATTAACACTAACTAACACTCTCTAAAAACTCACTTAAGAGTTATTTGCTTGTCCTATTATAATTACGTAATAGTAAAGTAGTGGAATTGACAAATCGTCCTGAAATTCTTGAAAGGGTGACGGTTAAGGATGTTTGGCAACCCTGTTCTGCTGTATTTTCATAGTAAAATTGGTGGTACAACCTGTAACAATGCATTCATATAATTTTGTCATTATGATTTTTCTTCTGGTAAAATCCTTTCTTTTCACAATTACTTGAATTTATGTTGTGTTTGGTACAGCTTGGCCAAATATGGCCACTACACACTAAAACCCAAAACCATCCAACCTTCGGCTGAATATTCCCTTTTACACCACTTAAACTAAAAATACTATTTTAAAAAATGCTATAATTTCTGAAAGGAACTTTCTGGATTTGTATTTTGGTTGTTGCATAATATAATTTTTTCATATTAATATTTATAAAACTGAAAAAGCTTGTAAAAACTTAAATATTCTAATAAATTGCCAAATTTAACATTTAAAATGCTCTGACCTAATTTTCAGATTAGTAAATAACAATTCAATATATCCTGTGTAATTTAACTAAATGAACATATTTTTTGAAAACTTTCTACTAAATTCTAAAACTTGGTGTATTACTGAGTGATTTGTCTATTAAGAGTGAAACAAAGATATTTTGTTGTAAAAACATTGTTACTTAAAACATGTGAAATTGTTATGTTAGCTTATATTAATTTTTATCTGTGTTTACTCCTTTTTAATATACAAGTGTTATTTTGACTAATATCTACTGATTACAATATAGCTATTAGCTGTATTGTGCTATTATTGTATATGTGCATATGTACTGATTACAATATAGCAGCTTTAGGGTCATAAAAAAGTGTTTTCTAAAACTTAAAATTTTAATATTAAAGCTTAAAATATACTTATTTACTAATGTATTTTTCTCTCTATATTAAAAAAAGTTCTGTAAAAAATACTTAATAGTCGTAATAAAAAACTTGCAATAAAACCTGAAAAAACCATACTGAAATAAAATGTTATATTCAGAATTTTCATTTCTTTTTGGTTTTGTAAACTTTGCAGTACTCTCATTTCGTTTTTTCCGATTGTTTTAGGTTTAAGGAGATTGCCTCAAAAACCAAAGATGATTTAGTAGCTTTAGGTTTCCCACAGTTTACAATAGAAGATTTCCATGACGCAGTAAGATTTTGTTTGTCTTAAGGTTTTGACACTTTAAAACAATACAGAGCTTCTTCTAACACATCAGTTTTCAACCTTTTTCATGTGATGGAACACAAATTCATTAACTTCTGTGGCACACCAAAAATTAAGATTTTTTTTTATGGATTTGACAAGAAATAGGTATTTTGATTAATTTACAAAAACAAAATATTAACTACCTACCTTTTTATTGTAAAGTGGTTTAAAAAAAATTCTTGACACTATTTATGTCTTAGGATCACGTGTCAAAGTTCAAACCTAAACCGACCATTGAAATGAAATAAATCTTGCACAATTTAAATTGTTTCACCTACTTTATGACACACCAGTTTGTAGACAATAAGAATGAATGAAACAAACACCAGACATGTGACTTTGTATTGGGAACGATATAGTGGATCGTAACCCAACAAGCAGTATGTGGTGCAGTAGTGGGTCCGAGCACGTAACCAGTTAGTCTATAAAATTAACTAAACGAAGGTTGACCAAACAAACTTAAATAAAATAAAGTTTTTATTAAACTTTAAACTAAAAACATATTTAAATAAAATAAAGAACGTTATCCGCCTAACAGACTGGGATAACGTGCAAGCAGTATCAACAAGATCGAATAGATCTGTCTCTCACAATCCATACATCATGCAGCAGATCCACTTGTCTGCGTATATATAGGTTAAGTAATTTACATAACAATACATCTTCAACTTTCAATCAGCCAATCACAAAAATATATCTTGAATTGGAATAAATGTGAAAGTTGAAGTGGAGGTTTGATCGTATAAATAAATGCTTAAAAATGCATACAGTTGCCGAGATATAAAAAGTTAAGAAAGGTGGCGAGAAATTAGCACTTTGCCATAAATTGGCGCCAACTTCTAACACTTTGTCATTCTCATGCTATGTCAATTTAAATCAAGTGATTTTTATTTTAAAAAAATCATTGATATAATCAAAACTTTAAATTTAATTTTGTGTTTAATAATATTGAAAATGAAATAACTGAACAAGTGCATGTTATTTTATTCACATAAGTTAAGAATTTTGCTTGTACTGAGTTCACCTCAAATTTATATTGAAAATCCTCTTTTGAAGACACTAAAGAGTATTTGCTGATTGGGATTATAATTACCATACAAGTATTTCAATCTTTGAACATTGACCAATAGGCATTGATCCCAAGCCTGCTCACCATTGTTGGTTTTGCTTAAAAATGCTGTGTGACTAAATCTCACATGGTCTATTTTTAAACCTTTCATCATATGATGAGTAAAAATGCTTGAAATATATTCACTGAAATTATTAAATTTGTAGTAACTTGTTTTACTTATTTATTTAGCATTGCAGTTGGTTCATAAAATATATGAAGATACTTGCAACAAAAATATTTTCTTCAATATCACTAAAGCATTCCAATTCTGCACACAAATTTTTATAATCTGCAATTTTCATGGTTTTATTTTATTTTGTGTAATATATTGGTTAATTTTTACTTCAATTAATTGGAAAATTTTACACATTGATCCCTTAGAGCTCTTTACACTGCTAGAATAACTTATGTTATTTATGGAATCGAAATTTGGAATGAAAAAGTTAATTTTGTCAGCTGATAATGGATTGAGATGTTGAGAAAAGACTATGGGTTGAAGCAGAAAGCTATTAGAATTGATATCAATCTTTTATTGCAAGCTCACGTGGCCAATAAACTGAATTGGCGTGTTATCGAGGATGCTTTTACGCTTGTTCTCTGCTGTTCAGAGAAGGGCTTAATTATTTTCTTTTATACATGAACCCTTTTTTGTGTTTCAAATATAGTACCAAAAAAATACTTGTCAGAGCTCAAGTAACTCAAAAAAAAAAATGTATATATATTTTCAAATTCATGTACTTTTATCTGCCGTCTTGTTTTTGTACTGTTAATTTACAAATAATAATATTTTTGCCATTAAGTTATTTTGCAAGCTAAAAATTAATGAGAAGTAGGATTTTTCAAGGTGCTAGTTCCTTTTTTTTATATTTTCTATTGGTGACATGATTTTTTCTCAAAAGCAAGTCTTGAACCTGTTGGGTATAAAGTTTTCGAAACCATCCGTTCAACCTTTTGTCGTTAGTTTATAAGCATGGATACTTGATAAACATGTACGCTTTTGCTCCGGGACGTTTCACTGGAAATTCTACCTAAATTCTTCCCCTATCAATGTGTGCTAAGTCCCTCTCTTTTCAGCGGTACATTTGTACTCAACCCCCGAGTTTTTTTTAATTTGAATGTCCAACCAATCACGGCACGCCAGCGAAATGACGAGGCGTTTTTGAAAAGGCTGGGAAATAGTTCACCCTTCGTTTTCTCGTGCCGATTTAGGCGAAAAATAGTTTTCCCACGAGTTCACGGGAGAAGAACTTTAACCACTCAACATCCAGGCTCCGAAGCTATAAGAGAGGCGGGTCAATCGGACTCGTCCTATTCGCTCTTCGATGTTTCAGTGGCTGCGGTGATCCCAGTCGCAGTGGAGCTTTCTTTTTGAAAAGACGCGCTAGTGAACTGGCTGGAGACCGATGATTGTGAGGAACTGGTTGGATGAATGGCAGTAGAAGTGAGACCCAGCGTCCTGCTCTAGCGTCTTTCTCCGGATTCCAGGATTTCCCCTCCAGGATGACGAGCTCTCACATCCGCCGTCTAGAATCAAGTGTGGCCTCCCAGTGACCAAAAAGGAAGAACAACGTCCTGCTCTGGCGTCTTTCTCCGGATTCCAGGATGACGAGCTCTCACATCCGCCGTCTAGAATCAAGTGTGGCCTCCCAGTGACCAAAAAGGAAGAACAGCGTCCTGCTCTAGCGTCTTTCTCCGGATTCCAGAAGAAAAGTTCCCACATCCACCGCCCGAAATTAGAGAAAAACCCAACAAAATGGCCTCCCTGTGACTCTGGATAGTGTACCATCATTCCGATCCAGCGTCCCTCTCCGGAATCCAGTAGCATCCTCCGTTTGTCTACAATGGGCAATTATAGTTTATCGTTTTCCTTACTTTCCTTTATTTAACTCTTTGCTCCTGAATTGATTTTTTTTTTATTTAGAGTTATTTTCCTTTTTTTGTCCCGTGAAACGTCTCACGAGTTAAAAGCCCTCAATGGGGTTATCCCAATATTTTGGGTAGATTGGAGTAACCCAATTGAATGCTTGGTCGTTTTGGACCTATTCTGAGGATTGTGTATGTTACTATTGTTTTACTATTTTTGGACCAAAATTCGCAAGGGGAGTTTACGTAAATCCAGATGTGTATTATACCAATGTTTAGCTTAAAGTAAATGTATTTTTTATCTTTAAAGATTTGTTTTCTTTTCCCCTCTTTCAGTGAAACCTAATTTCACTATCTTTACATAGTTCCATCATCAATTACAGTCGGTAAGAGCCTTTTACACAGGGTTTTGTTCACACCGTAATGTAGAAGTTGATTAATTATCCAAGCTCATTAAGAGTATCGAATTCAAAATAGAATAAACCCAATAAAAGATGGTGCCGTGACGTTCTACCGACTGAGTTTTTGATGGTGCTATATTCAGGAGCAAGCTTAAATTTTTTCTTTTTTTGACCTTTTTTTAGATTAAGTTTTGTATGTGTTATTTAGATTAAGTTTTGTATGTGTTATGAGGGTATTGTGATTTTGTGAAGGGAAACTTTATGTGAAATCGCCCCTTTTGATAACAAAAATGACCACAAATCAGGTCAGACAAAACGGCCAGGTCATGGACGAGGAACGAGTGGTTGGAACTTTTGTCGCAGAGGGAGGGTTATCTGCGGATAAAATTAATCTCTTGCCACTTTTCAATGATGGCAGTTCCTCGGGAAATGTTAGAGAGTTTTTGGCAGAGTGCAAAGAGTTGGCTGGGCATTTCAAATGGTCAGACCAAGACCTATTTTTGGCAACGAAGCTCCGATTACGAGGAGAGGCCAAGGCCCTTGTTCGGGAACAGAAACATTCAGTGACAGATTTCAAATCCCTCGAAAAAACCCTGTTGGACCGGTACACCAATAGACCTGACTTGTCATTGGCTGTACATGAGTTTTTCTCATTCAAGCAACCCAACACCATGCCGGTGGTAGTTTTCTTGGCAAAGGCCGATTCCCTATCTTTCAAGGCGTTTTCTACGGGTGATGGTGACCACCAAATTGAGGAGCAATACCGAAACAGAATGCTCAGAAGCATGTTGCTGTCAAATTTTTGTCCTGAAATAAGGCGGGGAGTGTTATCTGCTGACCCTCAGTCAATTGACCAAGTGAAAGAGATAGCCCTGAGGGAAGAACGTGCTTGGATGTCCTGCAAAGCAGAGACTGCACATGCGGAAACTAACCCATTCCATCAAAGCACACCACTTTTTACTGCACAGGCTCAGCCTTCAGAGCAGAGCAAGATCTTAGAATTGGTGGAGTCGCTGTCGAACCAGGTCAAGGACCTGTCGGTTGAGGTCAGCAGGCTGAGAGAGGAAAGACCCAGGGCACCACAACAGAGGGGTGAAACCAGGAAATGCTACAATTGTGGCATAATGGGTCATTTAAGTAGAGACTGCAGGGAAGCGAGAAACACTGGCCTCTCGCCTCGACAACAGCCAAACAGGCTGAGACCTTTTTCATATAGGGAGAACGTAAACAACTACCCGCAGGTTCCCCCACAACAGGCTGTACCACTGTTGGAAGAGTCCCCTCCTTTGATACAACAGATGTTTACGTGTAAAGGATCCAATGACACACTGCCTATGATCATAACACACATTTTTGGAAAACCACAAAAGACACTCCTTGACTCAGGAGCTGGTCTTAATCTGATTGACGCCCAACTTTTGGTTAACAAAAACATTGTCGGAACACCCTGTCATGTTAGAATCAACACAATTGATGGCAGTGGTTTCGAAGTTGACCAGTGTGTTTGTTTGCAAACAAGGATAGGCACAGATGTCTTCACGATTCAATACTTGGTCATGCCTCACAACATGTCAAGTTTTTTTTCAGTCATTCTGGGAAAACCCTTTTTGCAGGAACAAAAATGTCAACTCGATTTCGCCCAAAACTGTTTAAGACTAAATTCCCAAATTCTAACTTTTGAAGCACAGAAACAACAAGGCGAGGAACCAAAAATTCAAGATAAGGGAGTTCCAGCTTCTGTTTATGCTATGTGTATAACTATTATTCCCCCCCTTTCTCAAAAAATAGTTTTTGGAAAAATTAAAGGCAACATTAATGGAGATATTTTTTTCACTGAACCAGCTTGGAATACTGGTGATAAGCAGATCTCGGTAGCTAGATCAATAAGCTTAACTAAACAAACTCAAATTCCCATTTTAATAATTAACCCTTCTGAAACCAGCTACCACTTAAACAAGCTAACTAAACTTGCTCAATGCCACCCCTTAATATCCTCGCATAGCATACCAGGGTTGGACCTCAATTATTTTGCTCAAGATCCAAATTTTGGCAGCTGCGAAGAGGCAGATTTCGAGTGGAGCAAAACCTTTGATTTGAACCATCTTGACACCACTGATAAACAGAAGATTGAGACCCTTTTGGACAAGTACAAGGCAGTTTTTGCTGGTTCTGTGCAGGACCTACCAGGCTGTGACACTCTGTTACACCAGATAAACCTGACAGATTCAGCTCCAGTTAAGAGAAAGTCGTATAGAGTCCCTTACAACTTGAGAGAGGAAATGGAAAACCAAATTACTATACTTCTTGAGGCAGATATCCTAGAACCCTCGACTTCCCCCTATGCTTCCCCTGTCTTATTGGTTAAGAAACCTAATGGCGAATTTAGATTTGTAGTGGATTTTAGAGAATTGAACAAAAAAGTAGTTGCAGACTCGTACCCTCTACCCCTTATTTCGGAAGCAATTGACAACCTCCAGGGAAGTAGATATTTTTCAACCCTTGACTTAACAAGTGGGTTCTTTCAGCAGATGCTTGACCCGGAAGATAGGCACAAAACAGCCATTACCACCAACCAGGGACTGTTACAGTTCAAAAGAACACCTTTTGGTCTAAAGACCAGTGCCAATTCATTCCAACGGTTGATGGAGATTGTACTTTCTGGTTTAAAACCAGCTCAGATTTTTGTTTATGTCGATGACATAGTCATTGCTTCCAGCACTATTGATTCCCATATGGATAAGTTGGAACTAGTCTTTGACAGACTCCTCCAACATAATTTGAAACTCAAACCCTCCAAATGTAATTTTTTGAGACAATCCATCACCTACCTTGGTTTTGTAGTGGCCAACGGAAATATTTACCCCGACCAAAAGAATATCCAAGTAGTGGAAAAGTTTAAAATCCCGACTTGCAGAAAGCATGTGAGATCTTTTTTAGGATGCATAAACTATTATCGAAAGTTCATACCTGACTTTAGCCGTCGCTCAATCCACCTTACTAATTTAACCAAGGAATCCAAACATTTTAACTGGACTCAAGAGGCTGAGAAAGAATTTGATGATCTCAAAGTTGCTTTAATCCAAACCCCATGCCTAACTCTCCCAGATATGACCAGAGATTTTATATTGTACACTGACGCGTCAAATTCAGCTGTAGGAGGAGTGATTGCTCAACTTGACACATCAGGATTCCCAAAACCAGTGGCTTTTGCCAGCAGAAAACTCAACTCAGCTGAGCGAGTCTATAGCACCACTGAAAAGGAAATTTTGGCCATAATTTTTACTGTTGGTTACTTTAGACCCTATCTTTATGGACGTAAATTCACTATTTTCACTGATCATGCAGCTTTGACACATATTTTGAAGTTGAAAGATTCAAGTGGTAGAATTGCTCGATGGGCCCTGACTCTATCTGAATTTAATTATGAGATTAAGTTCATAAGCGGCAAGTGCAACAAGGTTGCTGATTTTCTTTCACGTGGACTTAACCACGACACACCACCGACTCATGAATCACAGGCCAACAAATACAATTCTGAGGAAGTTACCCTAGTTAAACAATTATGTACCCTTCAGATCCAAAGTAATGACTCTCACAATTTCCAGGACAAGATTTTGAAAGATATTGCACATAAACAATCTTTAGATGCTAAATGCCAATCTATAATCAAAAGCTTAAACGACTCCAAACCAATCCAACCAACTAAGCTCAGATTTTTCATACAAGATGGGATTCTAAAATGTAAACAATTTAAAATTTCCAATGTTACAACCCAACCCACCAGAATTGTCCTTCCTAAGTCAATGATTCATGACATTTTATCCCAGTTTCATGATTCCCCATCTGTTTGTCATCAGGGTTTGAGGAAGACTCTTTCAACAGTAAAGAAATTTTATTATTGGCCAGGGATGCACGAACACATTGTCAATTGGATTAAATCCTGTAATAGCTGTATGCAACGTCGTGCTCACAAACCTCGAAAATTGGCACCCTTGCAACGTCCCGAAATTCCTCAAGGTCCCTTTCATAAAGTTGCCATCGATGTTGTCGGACCCCTTCCTATAACTGAAAATGGCAACAGGTACATTATTACCTATATCGACCATTTCACCCGTTGGTGTGAGGCTTACCCTGTTCCCCAAACAAAAAGTGTTGATGTAGCAAAAACGCTACTGAATTTTATTTCACGATTTGGCTGCCCCTCCACAATTCTCACAGACAGAGGTTCCAATTTTATTAGTCAAGCAATGCAAGAAGTTTATGCATCCCTGGGGATAAAAAAGGTGAATACCACCGCATACCACCCCCAAGGAAATGGAATTTTAGAGGTCTATCACAGAGGACTAGGCAACGCTCTGAGTCACTTGGTAAACGAAAACCACAACGACTGGGACAACAAATTGGAGTATGCTCTGTTAGCATACAGATCTACATGGCACTCTGCCACAAAACACACCCCAGCATTTTTGGTTTATGGTAGGGAGCTCAAGTTGCCCTACCACATGTTCGAAACCGAACCGCCCTTTTCATACAGGGAGACTGAGGATTTTTCAACGGCACTACTTAAGAGACTACGCACTGCCTATAAGGAGGTGAAAGATAACCTGGTTCAAGCGGCGGAAACACAAGAGCAGTACAGGAATCGTTTTGTCAAAGACAAAGGAATTAAAGTGGGAGACGAGGTTTATCTATACTTCCCTAATGTTAAGCCCGGGTTAACTAGGAAGTTCAACAAACCGAACATAGGAAATTTTGTAGTCACAGGAAAGCTATCTGAGGTACTCTTTGAAATTACGGATAAGAGCTACCCTAACCGCAAGCAGCGGGTAAATGTCGACCGACTCACAAAAGCAACCCCACGATTACCGCACGATTCAATTCAGGGTAATAAAGAAACCCACTCCAAAGCTCAATTCCCGTTTGCGGCAACAAACCAAACCCCAACACAGGACGGTATATCAACGGAATATAACCATGGTCCAAGTGGTAGTAGAGGCTGGGTTTATCTTCACCCACATGGGTACCCAACACGTAATGCCAATGTAGTACAACAACCCACACATCCAGGAAACGTTACACAGGCGAACCGGGACAATGCAGTTGCATCGCCCAACACCCACACGTACAACCTGCGTACCAGAACAAATGGTAGAGTGGATAACTAGAAAAGGGAAACACTGGAAAATCCCTTTATATCAAAGAATTTCACGATATTTGAAAAAAAAAAAAAGGAATTTGTAAATAAGTATTGTTGCTATGGTATAGGAGTTCACAACCTAGACACATTGAGGTTCTTTCTCTTGTTTTTTTTTGGCTGTAACACCCAGCTTTGGTTTTTTTTTTTTGGCGATTTCATATTCTGTGTTTCTTCGCTCATTCCACTTTACACTTCACTTGTATCAGTATTTACATTTGTGTGCATGCCCTTTGTTTACATTTTTTAAGTCCTGTGAATATTGGTATCTACTTTAGTGAACTTGACTCAACAGTGTTTTGTGTTTTTGCTCGTGTCAGTTTGCCAGGACACACTATTCCTTTTTCCGTCCACAATTTTGTTTGTCAACAACCCACGTTTTTTTTTGTTTACTGTACCCGTTTTGTTGACATTCCACTATTTGGTTACATCATACTATTTGTTTACTTTGCACTATTTGTTTATGGTACTCATTTATTTTAGTGTGCTACACAATGTATTCGTATTATACAGTTTGTTCTATGGGCTTACATTCATGTGCAATTTTTGTTTACACTATACCCCATTTTGGTCCCAATTTGCATTTATGTTTTGAGTGATTTGAAACTGAAGGTGAACTGATGGTTTTTTATTTTTTATCTAATGCAGGTGTTTAGTTATCTCTCAAAGATATTTTCTTTAGTTAAATTTTTAGTTTTTGGCAATGCTATAACGTTTAATCAAAAGTTTCTATTTAACTCTGTTTTGTTTTTAATTTGTTCCTGTGATACCTGCATGAAGTAGTCCTTCGGGGTTAACGAATACTAAAGTACACAGCGCTCGTTTACCTCATTCACGTTCTATTCAATGGTGTTCTTCGTTCTTGGCTTTAAGTACAATACTTGTTATTGTGGTGGAGCTTTTATGCTAAGGATTTTGTTTCCTAGTTGAGTAGTTTTTTTTTTGCCTTTTACTTAGTAAAAAAAAATTGTTGCAATTTTTTTTAAGGAAGACGTAGGGCATTTGTTGGGTATAAAGTTTTTGAAACCATCCGTTCAACCTTTTGTCGTTAGTTTATAAGCATGTATACTTGATAAACATGTACGCTTTTGCTCCGGGACGTTTCACTGGAAATTCTACCTAAATTCTTCCCCTATCAATGTGTGCTAAGTCCCTCTCTTTTCAGCGGTACATTTGTACTCAACCCCCGAGTTTTTTTTAATTTGAATGTCCAACCAATCACGGCACGCCAGCGAAATGACGAGGCGTTTTTGAAAAGGCTGGGAAATAGTTCACCCTTCGTTTTCTCGGGCCGATTTAGGCGAAAAATAGTTTTCCCACGAGTTCACGGGAGAAGAACTTTAACCACTCAACATCCAGGCTCCGAAGCTATAAGAGAGGAGGGTCAATCGGACTCGTCCTATTCGCTCTTCGATGTTTCAGTGGCTGCGGTGATCCCAGTCGCGGTGGAGCTTTCTTTTTGAAAAGACGCGCTAGTGAACTGGCTGGAGACCGATGATTGTGAGGAACTGGTTGGATGAATGGCAGTAGAAGTGAGACCCAGCGTCCTGCTCTAGCGTCTTTCTCCGGATTCCAGGATTTCCCCTCCAGGATGACGAGCTCTCACATCCGCCGTCTAGAATCAAGTGTGGCCTCCCAGTGACCAAAAAGGAAGAACAACGTCCTGCTCTGGCGTCTTTCTCCGGATTCCAGGATGACGAGCTCTCACATCCGCCGTCTAGAATCAAGTGTGGCCTCCCAGTGACCAAAAAGGAAGAACAGCGTCCTGCTCTAGCGTCCTTCTCCGAATTCCAGAAGTTCCTCTTCGTGATGATCAAGTGAAAGAGCCAACGTCCTGCTCCAGCGTCATTCTCCGGATTCCAGGATTTCCCCTCCATGATGACGAGCTCTCACATCCGCCGCCTAGAAGCAAGTAAACCCTTGGCCGCCCAGTGACCAAAAAGGAAGAACAGCGTCCTGCTCTAGCGTCTTTCTCCGGATTCCAGAAGAAAAGTTCCCACATCCACCGCCCGAAATTAGAGAAAAACCCAACAAAATGGCCTCCCTGTGACTCTGGATAGTGTACCATCATTCCGATCCAGCGTCCCTCTCCGGAATCCAGTAGCATCCTCCGTTTGTCTACAATGGGCAATTATAGTTTATCGTTTTCCTTACTTTCCTTTATTTAACTCTTTGCTCCTGAATTGATTTTTTTGATTTAGAGTTATTTTCCTTTTTTTGTCCCGTGAAACGTCTCACGAGTTAAAAGCCCTCAATGGGGTTATCCCAATATTTTGGGTAGATTGGAGTAACCCAATTGAATGCTTGGTCGTTTTGGACCTATTCTGAGGATTGTGTATGTTACTATTGTTTTACTATTTTTGGACCAAAATTCGCAAGGGGAGTTTACGTAAATCCAGATGTGTATTATACCAATGTTTAGCTTAAAGTAAATGTATTTTTTATCTTTAAAGATTTGTTTTCTTTTCCCCTCTTTCAGTGAAACCTAATTTCACTATCTTTACATAGTTCCATCATCAATTACAGTCGGTAAGAGCCTTTTACACAGGGTTTTGTTCACACCGTAATGTAGAAGTTGATTAATTATCCAAGCTCATTAAGAGTATCGAATTCAAAATAGAATAAACCCAATAAACCAATTATTTCACTCCAAAATAATTTATTGATGTAGTTCAAAACGGTTTTGCATATTTAATAAATATATAATGTAAAATATTCTGAAATATATGTTTGAAAAATTCATAATATAGTGTTGGTGAGATCCAACAACCTTATTTATCAGGGTCTAAAAATTCACTTCACTGGTTATGGGTGAAGCTCAAAGTAATTTAAACTTCTTGAGAACCAGAAGGAAAAGCATTGCTCATGCTTGGCATTTGGGACGCTGTTCTATTTCTTTTATCATGTGATATACTTTGATAATTCTTTTGTTGCATTTTAATCTTTCGCAAATTTACCCAGCTATATTTCCCAATACATTAATGTTTTACGTAAAAAATATATCTTTAAATACATCTAAATTATCTAGAAACACCACTGTTATTTGTGTGTCTTATGTCCAACAAATTTAAATTTCTACAGGCAAAGAATTGATTACAATCATAAAAATTTATTTTTATTTGATTTTTTATGATGATTTAAATAAAATAAATCCCAATGTTTTTGATTACATAAAATCATAAATTTTTCATACCCTGGCAGTCGTTGCCTACTATTACATAAAATTTAGTCAGAAGAGTCAACAATATTACTATAAAATAAGTGAGCACGCAGACAGTCATGCCCAGTTATGGGTATCAGAATATTTAACTTTATACACATCTAGAGACATTATATCTTGTCTTGGTTCGGGACATCGAAAAATGGTTTCCTCCGTGAAAACAAGGTCAAACGAAATTGGCAGTTGTTGTCATGAAATTTATGGACAATGATTTGATGAAGCATCAAATCCATATCGCATCGTATCCTATCGTTTGCTTGTAGTTATTGCTCAATCATCTAAGCTTGCATAATTATTGACATTCAAAACCTCAAATTATAATTAATTCGGACTATCACAAAATGTCCAAGAGCTTTCTCTTTGAAGCATGGCAGTAGTTAGCAAAATATTTTTTCCTTAACCATGTACAAGATCATAAAAACCTGATTAAATGTTTTTCTTTCGGTATTTTGTTGGATACTTGATGAATAACTGTATACTTTCGTATGTCAGCTATGATATCCGTTTTAAAAAATGTTGAACCTCATCATTACTACTTAGCACAATTCTTGCTACAACTTCTTTTGATACTCTTACAATCTATACTATGTCATAAAAGGTTTCACTTCTGTCATAAAATTTGTGTATGGTGTATTTAATTCCATTTTTATTATTTCAATCTTAGAAAGGGTTGTATTTCATTTATTGTTTGTTGTGCTACTTTTTCATATTTGGTTTAGAAATTTTTCCTCCAGTCTTTGTGATTCTATTGAATTACTAATGTAATTACAAGATTGCTGGACATTATATATATTTTTTACATAAAGCCTATCACATTTTTTTTCCAGTTTATGGATGTTCTTGAAAAGATTGATCAAAAAATGGCTGTCGAAGATCTTTTGGCTATATTTAATGATCAAGGAAGTTCTGATTATATAGTTGTTTATATGAGGTAATTGTGTTAACATGTTATGCTACACTTTTAATACTAAATTAAATAGGTTAGTAAATGAAATTTTATAATTTTTTGCTAAGAAAGGCTTATTGCCAGTTGATAATTATTGGAAATCAGATTATATTGAGAACTACTTATGCAGAAAGTTTTTACAGCAATTTGTTGAATAGCAGCATTCTTTGCCTATAAATAAAAAGCAAACTGTTTTGCTACATTTTAGTGACCAAATGCTCAAAATATGAACAAAGAAATTGATTTTTAAATATTTCCTATAAGTGGTCTGTATATAAGTTAATTTGTAAATTAAATTGAGATTGGTTCACTTAAAAAAAATAGCTCTCTTGTGAAAAATATCATAAGCTTGCAAGTTTTTAACATTCTTAACAGACATGATTCAGGAGTTATTTAAAAATAAAAGTTAAAAGTAATTGGAAAAAGAAGGTAAATTGTTCGATTTATCGTCACAAAACAACTTCGCTATCAAATAAATCCTTTACTGGTAAAATATAATTTAATTTTTTAAACATTTCTATTCTATATGCACACCAAATAATGTTAGGAAATGTTTCATTCTTAAGCAAGTATTTTTTTTCAGGTTGATCACATCAGGATATTTACAAAAAGAAGAGGCATTTTTTAGCAATTTCATTGAAGGTGAACGAACTATAAAAGAGTTTTGTCATCAGGTTAGTTTAGAACTTTTTAATTAATAAGTAGAGTTCTTTCAATGCTATATCGGCTAATTCCTCTAATGCTTTTTTGTGTAACAGAAAAGGAGTGTTGCCTAACTGTACTCTTCCTGATTTTATATTAATGGTCTTCGTGATGGAAAAAACATCTTAGAATTTTCTTTCAAAGTGGTAAATTTTCAAATGATGCCTAGTTTGGCACTGGGTTCCACTTCGTGACAATCCATGAAAGAATGATGAAATCGCGTTGGTGAATTGCCGAAATACAACTTAAAGAAATAGGATTTCATGCATATTCTGAAAGAAAAGCCTATAAAGTGTATTTTATTTTTGAAATTAAAGGACCAGCATTGGAATCAGTCTAAGATTTGCAAGAAAAATGTGCCTTGATTAAACAGATTTCAGTAATATTGTGAAAGAATTTTACAATTATCTGGGAAGTAACATTTTTTAATTCAATTTGTCATGTTCATTTTGAACTTCGACATTGCTTTTTAAAATCTTCAGAACTTCTTTCCTTCTAGGTTTTCAGGTATGGCCTAGAGTGAGAAACCAAACATGTTTCAGGAGGATTAATCTACTTAAAATATTTTTGCATCAATTTTATTAAACTTAAATGTATAATTTCAAAATGCATTGTTTAATATATTCTGTGTAAATGTTTAGTGGTCTTTTAAGGTTGTATCAATTATATAATTTCCACATTAAAAAGTACTATGATTTAATAAGTTTTTACATTGTGTAGTAACATCTTGCATATCTAAAGTTAATGGAGTATTTTGGGATTTTTTCAAGTGCATTTCTTATAGAATTTATTATTTAACGAAACATCTCTACTTTTGTGAACAATAGATTAGTTCTGTCGTACAAAAATAATAAAGTTAGGAAAACACTAAAAATATCAACATTAAATTATTTCTCTGTGATAATTTTTTTATTTATAACTGTGTGAAAACCTTTCTTTTATTCAGAATCAGTACAAAATATTAAGCTTTCCTTATCAACCAATTTGATTAACAACCTACTCTTAGGAGCGGAACACAGTCATTGAATGGACAGAGATAGCCTACAATTATAAAAACGTGTATTACTTTGTATTTATGAGCTTTTTAATCAAAAGCTTAATTTCAATTTCATAAAAAGTATGTTATCAAGTTCTTAACCTGAGGGGCTCCGTAACCTGTAGCCTTATCAGATTAACCAGTTTTGATTTTCTTGACCCATATAATCTTTCCTAAGTTTCTTTCTACCTCCTAGGGATGTGGTTAGTTAGACCTTTATGCTGTGGTCTTTAGATTTGTTCAATCGTCTCCAGGAATAGCTTTTCTTCGAGCCTCCATACCTAATAACCTAACTTGAGTGATAAGGCTGTGAGTGGCATTTACGACTGACGCTTTCCTTTCATAGCATTGTTTGGTATGAGAATAGTTATCACCTGACGACTTTCTGCTTTCCCCAAAGTGTTCACACCTCACGGTCGGTAGGGTAGGGGGCCAACGAACAAAAGAAGGGATCCTCTTAAAGGTCAGTCGCTGACAGCTCGTAAATGGTGATCTATGCTAGCTTTCACTTAAAAAGGGATAAGATCCACTGCTACTATACTGCTGGTGTAAGCAATGTTTTAGTGGTAATACAATTCAATTTGCTGCATCGTAAAGGTTATGTGGGGTAAATACTATACTATACTACTCAAAAATCCTGTGCTGGGAGGTTTACATATCGACACCCAAATACCCCAGGAATGGTCTTGATTTGCATTATTCTGTTCATTTCTCTACTCTTGCTTGTAGTGTGCCTAGTTACAGAATTATGTCTTTCCTTGCAGGAAGTTGAGCCAATGTACAAAGAAAGTGACCATATCCATGTGATATCATTAACTTTAGCTCTTGGCGTTGGAGTTCGAGTCCAGTACATGGACCGAGGAGAAGGTGGACGTGTCAACAATCACGATTTCCCTGAAGACAAAACGCCAAGAATTCACCTACTCTATCGTCCAGGACACTATGATATTTTATACTAAATAGGATAGATGAAAAATGTGTTGAAATGAGTGAAATGAACAATAACTTGAATTGTGATGCATTCCTTTCATTTATTCTCATTTCGAGTATCGTTGAAGAAGCGTGTTTGTCACTTAGCATGAATGAGATTGCCTTTTTACCATACGACTAAACACTTAATGCCAATTTTTCTTGTAGCAGTAATTGGTCTTATTCTTGTAGAACTTGTTTTCTTTATAAAGTAGATTAATTTATTTTTATGTGCAGAAAAAGACGTAGAGAGCTGAAAAGTAACAATTATGAAACAACTGATATATGTGTTCTAAAAACCGACTATGTGAATAAAACTTATAAAAATTAATTATGGATCGTGTCCTTGTCCGATAGCATCCTATCCTTGAACTCACTTTCATCAGTCAATTTTCACAAGAAAATGTGGAGCTTAGTATCTTATTTAATTTAACTCTGGGTATCTAACTGGTTTTGGACTCTTCAATCTGGTTGGTTTAAAGTCACTTAGACTGTCTTCTAGAATACCAAAGTACAGAAACTGTGGAAAACAATTAGATTGAATGTTCTGTTTTTAGTGTGTGTATTACTTATGTATTTATTTAACTTGTCTTTTGCGATGCAGTGTTAGAGTTTGCAAAACATTCTTTTTAGGTGTGAACTTTGTTAATGCCTTGTTGAATGCTATTCAAATATAGTTATTCAGGTTCATCATTTAGCATGAGTTTAAAAGTGAATTTTCTTCTGCATACAGCAGCATGTCGGGGAATCTCATTCAGAAAAAACTTGATGTTTAAAAACAAAGTTCAGTATTCTATTTGGACAAAAATGTCTTGAAAACTGCTACACTTTTTGTCAAGTTGTTTTGACTAGTAGAAATTGAATGTTTGGGGATATGTAATGGATCCGTTTCCACAAATCATGCTAAGTGAAAATAATTTTGTTTTTGCTACCTCCTAACCTGCACTTTTTGCTCATTGAATGTTTTGATTTTGTGACAATAGAAGTGCTTTTAACGAGTACTTTTGTATTTTGTGTTGAAATTGTATAAATAAACTAAAGAAAAGCAAACATTTATAGTGAGATTTTTGTATTTTTTAATTAAGGCAGTCAAACTTATGAGGCATTTGTCTTGTCCTCAATGCTTGTATGAGGCTTTATTGTGCCACTGAAAAAGTTAAATTAACTAACTACTAAACCTTATCAAGCTGTGGTTCTAGCAGTCTCTGCTTGTACTTACAACTGCCTCACTAGGGGGTTGAGAGGGTTATAAAAATCTTCTCTGACAGCCAAGCAGCCCTAAAGGCCTTACAAAGTCGCTGCTTTTCTTCCAAAACAGTGGGATTGTCACATTGCACTTGTGGATCTGGCTGAAAGGAACAAAGTGTCTCTTGTCAGGGTCTCTGGTCATTGAAGGTAATGAAATGGCAGACCAATATGCAAAACATGGATCTAAAATGCCATTTATTGGACCAGAGCCTGTTTGGGGTCTATCTCACAATGTGACTAGAGTAAGTTGGGGGTTACTCCTTGCCAAGTCCTACCATACATGGCTTCAATCCAATGATCAAAGACAACCCAAAGATCTCAATCAACAATCCCCCTTAAAAAAATCGAGGGAACTGCTGAAATTGAGCAGTAAAGAAATCAGGGTAGCTATTGGCCTTCTAACTGGTCACTGTACCCTAAATAGACACCTCACACTTATGGGTGTTATAGATGACCCATTACATAGAGGCTCTCGTATGGAAGAGGAGAGTCCTGTACACATTCTGTGTGATTGTGAATATTACTCTTCACAATGATTTGAGTATCTGCAGTGTTCCCACGGTCCTTGAATTTATTTTACCGAACTAAGGGCACTTGAAAATTACGAAACTTGGTAAAAGTTCCTTGAAAGTACTTGATTTTTGTTCCTAGTACAAAATTGTGTAATTTTGTCTTGCATTGGAACTTGTCCAGACTAGTTTCCTTCACGGCAGATTGTCGTTTTTTTTTTTTTTTTTTTTTTTTTAAGCAACAACTTTTGCATATGTTTTGTTTTATGTCGTTATAAAATTTTCAGGTCCTTGAAAAAAAAAAAAAATTTTGGTTTTGAAAAGTCCTTGAATTTTTTTGCAGACAAAGGTGTGGGAACCATGATCTGGGGTACCATTGTATCGAACCCTGGGAACTATCAAACATTCCAATCAGGTACGTGCTGAAATTTATAGCAATCGGTCTTTAATAGATCAATAGTGGGTTTCAGTACAATAGACCACTGGTTGCAGTGCTGGCACATCAAGTCATAACTGCTGAACCTTATAAACATGTTGGTATCACTTTGTAGCATCATCTAAGCTTAATTTATCAAGAGTAGGTTTTTCGATTCAGTCTTTCAATTTGTCCGGTGGCTTGAGGCAAACCTTTCGTAGCTCTTTTCTAGGGATGATCATTTCATCTCCCATTTGTTTACTATCATTAGTAAACACAGGAGTCACTCTCAAGGTACCCAACAATCTTTTTCAACTTTCATCCCATTACTCTGTTCCTCAATCCCTCTTTCCCCCTTCATGACATTTTTTGCTTGACGATGTCTTGTGTGGTGCATGATGGCCAAATTTGACCCTTGCACCATAATACTCCACAACAACTAACCAAAGCTGCCGCAACTTGAAGATGAATTTTCTCTGAAACAATAATCATGCAATTCTTGATTGTGAAAGCACACAAAGAATACTTAATGTATTCATAGGGTGAGTTGCATTATATGAAAGAGAACACTGTACAGACCCTGTGTACTGGTTATTATACCCAAATTTGATTTGGATACCAATATCCAGTTTTGACCACAGGCTCGATCAAAATTAAGTGGAGTTCTCAATCGGTATTGGATAGAAATATAGACATACCTTTATATATGGTGACCGCCATATTGAAGTAAGGCATCGGGATATACAGATTCCTTCTTTTGGAATCAGGTCTCAGGTGGTTCATTCCTTCTGGAATCGAGATTTCTATTATTGGTGATGACAAGTAAAAGCAGCCGTATTCTGTTTGGTAACTTCGTTTATTTATTTATTCCTTCAATTCGTCGATGGTACATCGTTTTACTGTAGAGTTACCATATTTTTGGAAAATGGCTGGCCACAACTGAAAAAGCCTCCGTCTCTTTTTTTAGCGTTGGCGTTTCTCTGTCGTTATCCCCGTCTGACCTTCCCCCAATATTCAGGGTGCTAAGCCCTGACCTTGCCAGAGGGTCAATCCTTCTATTGGCCGAGTGACATAGAGCCATTTCAGATATCAACCCCATTGCGTGAAAGGTGAAAGCGCACCCGTTTCATTTTCTCGGAATCGAGGGGTGATGAACTTGGTTTCTTCAGGGATTCGTTAGGGGACTGGACATTTAAACAGATAACTTGCAGGTTGTGTTTCCCTGCTTTTAGGGCAAAACAATATTTGACGTGATTGTCATATCCCACCCTGCTTAAAACTAAGACACATATACTTCGGACTGTTTGAGTCATAGTGAAAGGTTTTGATGCCTATGTTATGAAAGTTGGTGATCGCAGTGGATTATCACATGCAAGTACTTGTGCAGAATTTATTAAATCATTGTGCAGTGATTTCCTGTGGTGTTCACAAGATACCCAGAACTCGACAACACGTTTCCAAATTGCTCCATATCCAACCATCAATTAAAAGCATACATCTACACACAACATCCGTTGACATAGAAAAGAAATACGTAAAATGCAATTGCTTGAATTTTAAATAAAAATAGGAATATAAATAAAAAAATATATATGAAAATCACAAGTGGTGTAGCCTGTTAGTCATACAAGATAATATTCATTAGATATGTGAATTTCACATTGAAAATTCAGTAGCTGCAAGACCTTAGTTGGGGTACACCTCCGACTAGTTGAAGTCACTGAGATGCCTCCAAGGGAACATTTTGGCCAGGGTCTCGACAAATTAAGTAATTGGCGAGATTCGTTTCTCACTTGTAAAAACGCATCACCGGTCCACTAGATTGGCAAATTTTGCAGCATACTCGTGTAGTCGGAGTTAAGTGTTCTTTAAGGTCATTACCTGAACCCTCATCATTGTCTTTGAATGGGGTATGGATAGGGCCTTATACCTATTCATCCTACCATGTGTAGCCTGATCTGGCTTAAGCTTGGCAGAACTTGTGAAATTTCTATATAGGCATTCATGTCTTTTTCTGTGACTGTCTAGTTTTTGACTTTCGGGAACCTACACCTCATGTTTTCATGCCTGAATCGGTTCTCCCGAGCAATTGGAGGAGGCCTATGAGTTGTCTGGCACACAAATGTACTCAAGTGGCTTATCACTCTGAGACTGGGTGACGCTTAATGTTGCTATCATAAATTCAAGTCGTCGGAGGTGCGTCGTAAGCCTGTATCTAGCCATGTAGTAAAGAGAATCACCTACTTCACCACATAAACAAGTGTCGGACATCGGGTGTCCCATTCAGAAGTATGTCGAGAACCTTCCGTGGGTCGTGAGCAGATGGGTCACAAAGGTGTGGAGACCAAGATAAATCTAACGCTAAAAGCTTCAAAAAATGACTAAAGATGGAAACAAGATGATTAGGGATGGAGCCGATCATCCAAAACCAAAGTATCTAACAAGAGCAAAACTTGGAAGGAATTTTAAATGCAGGGTGATAATTATGGAGCTATATGAAAAAAAGCCTTGATAACTTTTGAACCGTTGGCGAGATTCAATTAAAACTTGGCGGTTGAATGCAGGGCATGTTGGGATTCTTTTGAGCATGCGCATTGCGCACTCTTATTGTTCATTTTTTGGTGAAAATGTCTAAATACAGCGTTTCTGAGCGTATATCGATCGCCAAGGCCTACTATTCGAGCACGTTGTGTTACTCTAGTGCGACGTTAACGAAAATTACCATTACTATTCGAGCAATAACAGCCCCATTGCGGCTGATAGGAAATTTCCGACGGAGTACAAGCTGAATACAACCGGTCCAAGTGTTACAACAATCAAAAATTTGATTTAAAAGTTCGAGAGAACTGGTAGTGCTTGTTATGGCAGTGTTGGTCGTCGCCCAGATTTCGAAAATATGTGGTTCATGCGGGACGGAGCACGGCCTCATTGGACCTAGAGTGCCTATATAATAAGAGTGGCGACAAGGGACCAAATTTGGCCCAATGCGCATGCGCGGCAGCCATTTTTCTACCAGAATCGTCGCAAAGATGGTTGCTGGACGAATTAATGTATCATTTCAAGGAGAACAAAAAGCATATGATTGTTATAATATGGATACATTCGGTATAAATGAATCATATAAACGCTCAATTACATGCGTAATTGATGAGATGGATTGCACAACGCGCTAACTTAGATTGCGGGAAACACCATGTTGTTCAAAAAAAGCTATTTACTTAAAAAGTCTTCAAATTTATACCGACAAAATACTAAAATAATACTAAATAAACATTCCAGAACACGAAATGGAACATGAATAAGCTATATTTTCTTTTTAATTTAATATACACACGTTTTTCTCGAACACACAAAAAGTTCCCATGTTAAGTCTACGGGAGCTAGGAAAAGACCGCCTCGGGCGGTAGAAAACGTCTCTAAGCCAATCAGAAAGTGTTTCCCGTATGTCGCCACTCTTATTATATAGGCACTCTAATTGGACCGGTAGAGTGTCCGAAGTCCTGGAAGAGCGCATTCTGGCTATGGGGTACCCAGAGACCACTGGAATGGGAATCTCTTGGCCGCCCTATTCTCCTGATTTCAACCCTTGTGACTCATTTTTGTGGGGCAATATTAAAGAAAAATTTTACGCAAATGACCCCCAAACCATCGCTGAGGTCAAAACTGCCATTCATGAGGTCATTGATGTCTCGACACTTCAGCGCGTTTTGCAGAATTTTGCTATTCGTCTGCGCCACATCATAGCCATTGATGGCAAGCATAGCGAACAACTAAATCCGAATATTTGTAGTTACTTTTAAAATTTGCATAATATTTTTGAACACAGCCGTTTTTGAAAATTTTATTTTTTATTTCATATAGCTCAATAATTGTCACCCTGTATAATACTTTTGAATTCTGTTGCAATTACTCGCTTTTTAAGGAAAGCCCATGCAGAACTAACCTGTGTTATACAACTAATGGTTGGCAGTTTATTAAAATTTGTGGAAGATTTGTCCAGTGACTCGCTTTATCGAATATAAACTATTAATAAATAAATTCTATACAATATATAAATATATTGTGTAGAATGTTGAGCTCTTCCTGGATTGTCTGTTGGAACACAATGACTTGAAAAATGTACACGTAGCTGCTATGACATGATCACAGAGGAAAGAAGAAATAAACATCTGCGAACAGGTACGTTTAATGCCACGATTAGCAAGTATTATAAAGTTCAGAAGATTAACTTACGTAAAAATACACTGGGAACAGGAATCAGATGACTTGAGCAATGGGAGTAAAGTAAACTGGCAATGAATTGAGAGTTCAGAAACTGAATAGGGGTGAAAAGAGGAAAAAAGAATTATTGAGGGAACATTGAAGGTCTTATCCGTGTGGTGAATATAAAATTAAACATCAGGAGGCTAAATTTAGAAATATTTCAGTTGCACATCGAACCAGATGTTAACCAAGTGAATCTAAGTTATTTAAATATCTCTATCGCATCAATTTCTTGTTGTCTTTCTTAGGTTGGTACATGGCACAAGGAACAAGCAATCAGTCACCCGGAAATATCTATTGTACCCTGTGTTCTATAACCTATATTTGTTTTTACCAAAACAGCACAGCTTACCTTTAAATCTTGTATTATGTCTGACATCTTAAATCTTGTATTATGTCTGCATATGACAGATTTTGAATGCACTCAAAAGATCTTTATACCCAATAGAGTTATTAATTGTGAAAATTTTAAAATATAGTTAAAATTATAACAAAAATTAACACATTAAGAATGAGGAATTAATATTTAATTGAATTTGAATTTATATTTTACTAGGGGGCCTGCCCCATGCTCGCTAACGCTAACCTATGCTCGCTTCGCTCGCCTCAATGAAGACATGTGTCCTAGCAGAAGGGATTGTTTACAAAATATGTTACCAAAAAAGTGTTTCTCAAATCTAAATTTGCTGTGTATTACAGAAAAAATATATACAGTATCTCTAAAATCAGAATTCAAATGAAAACTTTGTGCAAATTTTGACTCGAAATGTGAGCGTTGCTTTGGAAATTGAATACCCAGCATGTTGTTTGTGTGTACATTTTCCCAGCACTCAAACGACCCACACTTTTTCATTGAGTTTGTTGCCGAAAGTTGTAGTGCAAGCGTCTTGTTGAACTATAATTGTTGGCCCTGAAAAGGACCGTTTTTTAAATGGCCCTGAAAAGATCCTCCGCTTTCTTTGATTTCTATTATAAACTAACTGCAACAGCTCATTAAAATTTCCTTTTTTTTTTTCAATAAAATTTCATCCGATAACGCTATAAATTCAATCGATGCGCGAGACTTCGCGATAAACAAACAATCGTACAGTGTTGCCAAAACGCGATTACAAATAACGTCTTTTTTGCGTGCCACGTAAGAGAATTATATATATAGATAAAACAAGCCATTGGACACTTTTCTAACATTAGATATATGTTTCTAAAAAAATATAAAAATGGTGGTGCGCCAAAAATTTCTAAAATTTTCAAGTGTTACGCAGTTACTAAAAGGTTGGGAACCCCTGTTCTAGAGGATCAATTATTTTGTTCGTTGGCCCCCAATCCTGCTGACCGTGAGATCTGAACGCTTTTAAGAAAGCAGAAAGTCGTCAGATGACATCTCTTCTCATGCCAAACGAAACTATGAAAGAAAAGCGTCAGTTGTAAATGCCAGTCACGGCCCTATCGCTCAAGTTAGGTATGGGGGCTCGGAGAACCAGGAGAAAAGCCGTTCTGTGAGATGATTGAAAAAATATAAGCGCCGCTGCGTAAATGTTAATTTGAAGGATAAACTTGTCCGAAACCAACTGCCAACTCGCAGGAGTCGGGCTATAGCTACTGCTTTTAGTTGCTGTATTCAAGCACATAGATGGCATGCATTTAAGTGTACTTGCGTGTGAACACAAATATAAAACTTACTTTTTAAATAGCTACAAAACAATAATATCCGATATTTAAAGCAAAATTAATATTTTCGTTTCTACAACATACTGTGACCTTTAGTTAAATTAGTGCCTTTCCTTGCAATTTAGTTTGTTAGTTAATTTCCTTCATTCTTAAATTGACATAAAGGACAGAATATGAACAGAAAATTTAAACCGTACTTTGACGCGTTTTCTATTATAAACTAACTGCAACAGCTCATTAAAATGTCCTTTTTTTTCAATAAAATTTCATCCGATAACGCTATAAACTCAATCGATGCGCGAGACTTCGCGATAAATAAACAATCGTACAGTATTGCCAAAACGCGATTACAAATAACGTCTTTTTTGCGTGCCACGTAAGACAATTATATATATAGATGTACAAAACAGTTGTTAAACTTAAGACCTGTGGAGCCAATTTAGGTAAAATAGAAATAAATTTTACCTTTGTTTCAAACATGTGCTTTTAGGTCCAGTGGTGATACTAAGAGGGCGCGTCGACCCCAGTAGCTACTATCTAATGGGACGGCATTTATCATATATTAAAATCGTGTTTCTCCAACAAAAGTGTTTTGTGTCTTTACTTGACTTCAGATCAGTTTCATGAGTGTTAATTTATACACTATTGATCCAAATATGATCAAATCCATTTACATAAGATCACGAATAGAGAATAAAATTTTCTCGAGGTAATGTCCAGGTGACAACACTATTATGTTTCGTTTATCAAATTTGCCATGGACTCCTTTTAGGACTGAATAGGAATCCGAAGGACGTAATGGAAAAAATAATTTGGTAATTTTTTAGTTAACGTCGTACTAGAGCAACACAACGGGCTATTGACGACGGTCCGGGATCAGTCCCTTAAGGGAAAGATCCGAGGACAACACCTCGTAATTTTGAACCACGGTCAGATGACGAAGCAACACCTGAGCTGGCACCCCACTCTCAAAACTTCCACGCCAACCCAACGTGAGGACTCGTAATGGAAAAGGAAGATCTTAAATTACTTCTATCTGAGATTTTAGGTATATGGCCATTTTTAAATCAATCAGGCACGTGACAACAGGGGAGGGAGAGCATTTCGTCTCTCCTGCTTCCGAGGAGAAGGAGTAAGGCATATTCCCCCGATATTCTCAAATTTTTTGGTGACATCTGTGAAACGGTCAACAGTCAAATACGTAAGTACCAATTATTTTTATAAAATTAGTTTTTGTGATGAACAAATAACATGGGGGGGGGGGCCTTCCTGCGTGTTGTGCCTACTATAATAAATTTTCTAAATTGGGCCCTGGTTGCGACTACCTTTGTCTCAAAGCCACAGTTGCGTCTGTAATGGTGCGATAAACGGCGAACATGGACAACCGAATGGCACGACATTGTCTTTATGAACGTACCACGCATCTGCCTACAACACCATGATGATCGGATTAGAGACTGGGGACACCGTGGTGAGAGATTGCTGAATTGTTTCCTTATGCATCACCATACTGGTCCTTCACCCGGTATTATGGTTTGGGATGGTATAGAATTCCACTCCCGCACACCCCTTAGTACGTATTGCCGGTACAGCTACCAGCCAGCGCTATATCTCTCAGGTTTCGGAGTTTGTCATCCTCCCTTACCTTAAGGGCTTGCCTGCAGTTACATTCCAACCGGACAATGCGCGACCATACGTGGCACGCAATGTTCAAGACTTTTTAGCCCGACAGATTGGATTGCTGCATTGGCCTGCCTGTTCTCCCAATCTATCGCTTATCGAGCACGTCTGGTCGATGATTGGAGAACGACAGGCCCGGTGTACACCACCTGCAGGTACCAGATCTACTTTGGCAACGCGTGGAGGCAATATGGGCTGCCATACCCCCAAAACACATCCAAAGCCTCTCATACAATGCCGAGGCGTGTAGCAGCGGTTATTGCCAGCTGTGGCAGCACTGCTCAATACTGATTTCATAATCTTCCTCATTTCGCAGTAGGCTGTATTTTCAATCGTTTCACTTTTGTATACTGTGTGTTATCTCTCTAATAAATTTTACTTTGATATACCCTGTCCTTCTTGCTGTTGCATTTTGGATGGCCCAGCTGTGTATAATATATATAAATAATGGTATTTATATGCACTAGGGGGCCTGCCCCCTGCTCGCTGACGCTCGCCAACCCTCGGAGGATTACTCCGCAATCCCCATTGGTTCGCTGCGCAAACATATGCTCGCTTCGCTCGCAACAATGAAGACATGTGTCCTAGCAGAAGGAATTGTTTACAAAATATGATATTCCAAAAAAATATTTTTCAAATCTAAATTTTTTATGTTTTTCAGAAAAGATATTTACAGTACCTCTGGAATCCGAATTCAAATGAAAACTTTGAGCAAATTTTGACTCGAAATGTGACTGTTGATATGGAAATTGAATACACAACATGTTGTTTGTATATACATTTACTCCTGCACTCGAGCCACCCACGCATTTTCAATGAGTTTGTCGTCAAAAGCTGTAGTGCAAGCTTCTTGTTGGACTATAATTGTTGGCCCTGAAAAGGACCTTTTTTTAAATGGCCCTGAAAAGATCCTCCGCTTTCTTTGATTTCTATTATTAACTGCAACAGCTCGACTAAAATTCATTTTCTTTGAATAAAATTTCATCCGATGACGCTATAAATTCAATTGAAGCGCGAGGCTTTGTGATAAACAAACAATCGTACAATGTTGCCAAAAACGCGATAGCAAATAACGTCTTTTTTGCGTGCCACGTAAGAGAATTATATATATAGATTATGTTTTTTAAATACCAGTGGACAGAAGTATTTGGACACTGCAGAAATTCGGAGGGAGGATCCATCTTAGTGTTGAGTTGTTTTCCTGGTCAGGACTCGGCCCTTTGCTTTAAGTACCTGATATCATGAAAGTTGACGTGTACCTCGACATTCTGTATGATTCGGCCTTGCCTACACTGTTGGAATACTACTCTGATGATGGTTGTCTCTTCCGACAGGGTCGAGCTCCATGTCATGCTGATAAACATGTGTAGGACTGGTTACCTGAAAATAAATTGAATTTTCTTGACTGGATTTTTCAGAACCCCGATCCCAATCCTTTCGAGCACTTGTGGACACTGGACTTGCAGACACACTGGAGCGACGAGTTCGCCACCGCCACGCACGCCATCTTCACAACACTATCTTCTCACAACCTTGTAAGAGGCATGGCAAGCTATTCCTCCCCAGACTCAGAGATAACTTGTAGAAAGTATGCCTCGACGCGTTGCAGCTGTAATACAAGCAAAAGGACGACCTACCCGTTATTATATAGAACAATAAAGCACTTTTTCTGAAAAGTATGTACTCCATGCGTTCGTGCGCGCGCGTGTTTGTGTGTGTGTGTGAAAGCGGACAATATAATCATAGACGAGAAATAAATGTATCATATTTTATTGTTACAACAGTCCATTGAACTGCTCACTCGAATGTGGTTTCTATCAATGTAAAATTTAAAAAATTGAAACATTTTATTAACAAATTATCTGAGTTTGTTTTCGTCTTATTTCGAGACAAAAGCTACATCTTTCTGTCAGGTAGAATACTTACGTTTGTATTTTATTCTTTCTCTAGAGATGACTAAAACATGTGCTTAAAGTATTGTAATCTTATCAAAGTAAAGTGTAAGAGAAAGAAAAAAAATTGGACATAGAAAGTTCCATTATTCTTCTTTGGACATTTTTCCTCCCGATAGTAATCTTACTTAAGCCATTGGAGAAAATATTCTACAATCCAATACGGGCATACGTTAATCCTATTATTAACACATCAAAAAGAAAACCAGCTTGCTTTTATGGAAGAATTTATCGAAAACAATGCCAGAGAAACTGTCTTAATTAACATTTGTTTGATAGAAACATTTTTATCACTGTCAGAAAATTAGCAAAAATTCTCGCGTTCAATTGGGAAAACCAATAATAGAAACGGAATGAGTAACCAATACAACGCTTGCAACAAAACAGAGAACTGTAATTTACGAGTGCAATACCGCTATTTAAAAAGAAAATCAAATATCGAATTAGGCAATTCTACTAATTGTGTCTTTACAGTCGCAAGAAAGAGAAATTCAATGTAAGTTCATTACCCAAAAAAATATTTTATTGTTTACTACTCATAATTTAATATTAAAAAACGCCGGAATGAAACAAAACCTTACGTCTCATTCCTAATTAATCTCCCAAACCATAAATGAAAAAGTGGTCTCTCAGTTGCCCCGCTATCCACTCGGAATTATTGAAAGGACTGAGTATTTGTCTTGGAGATATATTTCAGACCTTTTTTTATTCCTTTTCGGAAAATATTTGGAAAAAGTTCTCTTCCACCCTTTGACAGCGACGCTAATGATCGTTTTTTGTCGTCATTTTACCGATGAAAAACGATGTAACCGTTTGTTATGCAGTTAAGTGTTGACAGGAGCGATGACCTATCTGTCAGTGGTAGCCGTCTTCTTTTCAACATCTTTATTTCAAAAACACTTTTTTTTCGGCTAGCACAAATTCCTCTATTGGCTTCAAATTTGAAATAAATATTTGAACCAAACTATATGTTGGTGGCATTAAAGCATGGTATTAACCCTATAGCATTCCGACTAGTTATACCGACCCGCCCTAGGGCATGCGGTGTGAAGTTAGGTCGCGAAGGCAACTCCGCTCAGCACAATTAAAACCGAGTTTTTTAATTCTGAAAAAAGGAAAAAAGAAAAAAAAATTCCTTCCCCTATTCCATCCCTTTTATACATTTCTTTAAATTTGTTTTTTCGTAACAAGTGCGTTACAGTATTTTGTTTTACATAGTATCGCTTACAAAGTAGTAGCTTTCCATATAGTTTCCATTCCAGTACATTTTCTCACATATTTTCTATTACATACAGTTACAAATTTTCATTTACCTTAAATTTCAGTTATTAATATTAGAGTTATCCCTCCATAGAGGTATTTATATTGTTATAGTTATCCCTCCATAGGGGTAATTGTAACCAAATAATAATTTTACAAATCACCTCACCTCAGTACAAATGGAAATTGATTTTTTGTAACAAATAACGCCAATTTGACGCAATATTTCAATCAATTATAGCACATTGGCTCGAAAAATTAAAGGAACAACCATAAAAAGGTGCTTTATTTATATTAAGTGAACTTCAGTGAAAGGTGATTGGTTGATAACTCAAGGTCAACGTTATCACGTAAGTCAATGAAATTCACCTTCGCTACAGAAAAATATGCACATTTTTGAACCCGTTCTTTCGGCACGTGTGATAAGGAGTGCAAGTGGGTGATCTGAAATCTAATTTTAAGGATTGTAAGAGTAGCTGGATAGAATTTTCGCTTGTAGTAGGTGGAATAGTTCGTCCAGAAGACATTTGACGTATTGTGAGAAATGGTGCACGATAGGGAGAATGGAAGCAGGACAGACACTGACAGGGGTCTGTAAAGACTTAAAAATAGCCAAAAGCGTCATGTTAAGAATCTGGCAATGGTTAAGAGACACTGGTAATATGCACAGACAACCAGGTCAAGGTCGAAAACGTGCCACAACAGACTCTCAGGACCGTTATTTGGCAACGATTTCTAAAAGAAACAGGCAACTTGTTGTAAATAATCAAAATAATCGTAATCTTTTCTGTTATTTAGTTATTGTGTTCTGGCAACGCTTCTCACTCTGTGTTTTACTCTAGAGCTGTGTGCTACTAGAGTGCCTATATAATAAGAGTGGCGACAAGGGACCAAATTTGGCCCAATGCACATGCGCGGCAGCCATTTTTCTACCAGAATCGGTTGCTGGGCGAATATGTTCCTTCCATCGGTTTCCCACATTTCCTCCTCTCTCTTTCTTTTGGCGATAGTGTTTATGTCCCGTAATTTTTATGCTCACGACTTATTGAACTTGTTTTCGTGAATATTAACAAGAAAATGAATAAAGTTAAGCTTATAACTTCAGTGTTAAATAAAATAAGATGTGATGTTTTTTCTTTAAATTCTTTCCATGCTGTGTGATAGAAGTTTACGCATTAATTTTATAACATTAAATAAAAAATAGATTTGAAATGTCCTACTATTAATGGATAGTTCCTTAAAATAAAACTTTCTTTCAACCAACTGTTCAACACATGTAGTTTTTTTTAGTGTGATTAATCCTTTCCTTACATTAACCGAACCAGAAAAGATAATGAACATTTTTATTTGACCTTTTTAATGCATGACACAAAATTTTAACCCACTTAAATTTAATTTTAAGTTTCATCCATTTATACAAGTCAAAAGATATGTAATTTCAAAAATAGTCAACACCATCCGTACACATTTGTTAAAAATTCTATCACATTTTCATATGAAAAATAGAATTAACAGATTGAAACTAAATTATGAGCAAATATTGACCTAAACATACAAGAATAATCTCAAGATAAAAAATAGTTAACAGCATTTGTACGCATTTATATCCAAAATCACAGATAAATGTTGATGTGGTGGTTTTGTTCCGAGATCTAGCAGCAAAATAAAGATGAAAGTTTGCATTAAAAATAACACTTTTATATAAACATTTCTTTTATTCTTTTTATATATAGCATTGCTACAATTTACTCTCTGCTTGTCTGATGATTCAATTCGGCATAGGTTATTGTAAACCTTTTATAAGGAAACAGCTAAAAAAACAACGCATTATCAAAAGTTTAAAACTTGCTAAACTGCCTTTGGCGCGATGTTTACATCGCCAAAATAGCGGGAAACAGCATGTTGTTCAAAAAAAGCTATTTACTTAAAAAGCTATTTACTTAAAAAGTCTTCAAATTTACACTGACAAAACACTAAAATAATTATAAATAAACATTCTAGAACACGAAATGGAACACGAATAAGCTATATTTTCTTTTTAATTTAATATACACACGTTTTTCTCGAACACACAAAAAGTTCCCATGTTAAGTCTACGGGAGCTGGGAAAAGACCGCTTCGGGCGGTAGAAAAGGTCTCTAAGCCAATCAGAAAGTGTTTCCGGTATGTCGCTAATGCATATTGTCTTTGTGACTTAATAATCATAATTGGTTATGGGCCCAGGTAGCGCAGTGATTTATTAAGTGACTTTGTGGAACGAAAAGTAATGAGTCTTGCGCCACTAGTAACGTTAGGCTTAACGTGAACCTACTTCGAGCTACTACTGTGTGAAGTGACTACTACCTGTGTGAAATGGAGTTCAAAGCTCAAATAGAAAAGCTTTTGGGAGTTTCCAACTGGAATAAATGGAAGAGGCAGATTGAACTTTTATTGCGCCACCACGATGTGTATGATCTCGTTACCGGAGATCGCGTATGCCCTTGCCCACCGGATGGAACTTCAGCTGAAGTGAATTTTGCCTACGAGAAGAGGAGGAAAGCTTTCATCAAAGAGGACTCCCTGGCCCAACTAATCCTTGTGGGAAACATAGACGACAGCAATGTTGAGCTGACGGCTATTTGCAATAGTGCTAAAAGCGTTTGGGATAAATTACTGTCGGTCTATGAACAGAGCTCTGGCCAGCGTCTTGACCGCTTGATGGAGCAGTTTTTTCAAAGTGAAAAAGGAATGGAAGATGGCATAGTAAGTCATGTTGACAAACTTCAAAGAAACTTTAGCGAGTTGAACGATGAACTAAAGCGTGTTGCCAAAACAACATTGCCAGATCTCCTATTAATGAGTAGGATCATGTCAACTCTATCTTCAGATTACTTTGAGTTCAAAAGTGTCTGGGAATCTGTTCCTATAGAAGAGAGATCTGTAAACAAATTGACAGAGAGACTTCGCTTGATAGAGATGCGCCTGCCTTCCAAACCGACAGATTCCTCCACAGCCCTAGTTGCTTCCAAGAGAAAAGTTGTGAAGCCAGAGAGAAAATGTTACATCTGCCGAAAACCTGGCCACATTGCTAAAGACTGCAGAAGAAAAAGTAAACCTAAAACTGAAGGTGATGCTTTGGTATGCACTGTGTAAGGAGTTTCGGAGAGTGATATATGGATAGCAGACAGTGGAGCGTCTGCCCATATGACAAAATACAAGAAGTATTTTGTGGACTTTACAACATTCGCCTCACCTAAACCAGTATATGTGGGGAATAGCGAAGCAATTATGGCTTATGGTCATGGAACTGTGAATGTTGAAATTAATATTAACAACAAGTGGGATAAGAACCACTTAACAGAGGTGTGGTATGTTCCTGACATAAGCAGAAACCTTTTCTCAATTAGTCAAACTCTGAGTAAGGGTTTTAAGTTCCAGGCATCTAAAGATGAGTGTTCATTTTTAAGAAATGGTTCTCTACGCATGAAAGGTTTACGAACTGTTCATGGACTATACGCCTTAGAAATGCGTGTTAGATGTCCTGCTGTGTCTGCAGAAGTTTGTGTTGCTTTAGCAGACAAGTCTATGCAACTGTGGCACGAAAGACTGTCACCAGAATAAAGCTCATGTAAAGGAAATACTGCAGAAACACCACATACAAGTATCATCAAAAGATGAGATGTGTGATGGGTGCTGCTTTGGTAAGCAGTGTAGACGTCCTTTCGGAACAAGGAAAAAAAGGCCTACAATACCAGGGGGATTAATACATACAGATGTATGTGGTCCCATGCAGCAGCAATCTTTGGCTGGTGCTAGGTACTTTGTATGTTTCAAGGATGATTTCACCAAGTACCGCAGAGTGTTTTTTATGCAGTCGAAGAGTGAAGTCCCCAAATGTCTCCAAACCTTTCTCAATGAAGCGAAAAATGCTGGTCACGTGATCAAAGAAAATCTGAGTGATGGTGGAACAGAGTTTCAGAATTCATCTGTGAAGAATATTCTTGAAAGAGAAGGAATCTCTGCACGCATGTCAATGCCCTACACGCCAGAGCAAAATGGTGCTGCTGAGCGGGAAAACAGAACCATTGTTGAAAGTGTAAGATGCATGATTCATGCTGGAGACATTCCCTTAAAACTCTGGGCAGAGGCAGTGAACACGACTGTTTATGTGTTAAACAGAACAGGACCAACATCCGTGAAATGTAAAAGTCCCTATGAACTGTGGTTTTCCAAAGAAGTGGTCAACATTAACCATCTACATATCTTTGGTACTGAATGCTTTGTTCATGTACCCAAGCAAAACAGGAGGAAATGGGACAAGAAGAGTGTTAAAGGTGTCTTTGTTGGGTACAGTGGCGAAAAAGATGGTTATCGAATTTGGATAAAAGAGCAAAACAAGATTATCCTGAGTCGATATGTGATATTTCAAGATGAGAAATCCAACTGTGTGATTGATGAAACTTCAGTTAACCATGAAGCAGAGATGGAAGTGATGACAAAATCTCCTATCACACCGCATCTAGATGAGGATGAGGATAAGGAAATAGGGGAAGCTTCATGTAGTACTGAAGATTCAGAAGAAACCCCAGATGAACAGGAGGGAAGAAACTTGCGGGATAGGTCCATATTAAAGATGCCAGTTAAGTATGACAATTTTGTTCTGTTGGCTGAACTTGCAGAACCCGAGACCTACAAAGATGCTATGGCTTCTGAAAATGGTGTTAAATGGCTTGCTGCTATGAAGGAAGAGATGGATTCTCTGTCAAATAACAACACATGGGAGCTTGTTAAGTTAAATCCTGAAAGAAAGGCCATTGGAAGTCGGTGGGTCTACAAGGTGAAGAAAAATGCTGATGGAACTGTTCAGCGCTTCAAAGCTCGCCTTGTTGCCAAGGGATACAGCCAGAAATTCGGGGTCGATTTCTGTGAAACATTCAGTCCGGTTGTACGATGGGATACAATTAGAACTGTCCTGAGCATTGCTGCTAGTCGAAAACTGAAGCTCACACAGTTTGATGTCAAAACAGCATTTCTCTATGGAGACCTCTCTGAAGACATATACATGGCTCAACCTGAAGGGTTTAGTGATGGAACTGAGCAAGTGTGTAAACTACTAAAGAGTCTATATGGATTAAAACAAGCTCCAAGATGTTGGAATGAACGTTTTAAAACCTTTGCTGAACACAGTGGTTTAAAACAATCTTGCTCAGATCCATGTTTGTTTTTAAATGATGAGAAATCATTATTTCTTATTGTATATGTTGATGATGGAATCATTGCAGCTCTTGAGGAACAAATAGTAAAACATTTCATCAAGAAACTTGAGAGTGAATTCTGTGTGGTGATAGGTGTGGCCAACTACTTTCTAGGAATGCAAATAGAGCATTTTGTGGATGGAAAGTTTTTTATACACCAGGAGGCATATTGTAGGAAGATCCTGAATCGATTCAATATGATTGAATCCAATCCTGTCAGCACACCTGTTGAAAAGGGTACAATATCAACAAATGATTCAGCATCTCTTCCTGCTAATGTACCTTACCGTGAAGCTGTGGAAAGTCTCATGTTCCTTGCTATCGTTACAAGACCTGACATATCTTATGCAGTGGGTGTCCTTTCGCAGGTCTTGGATAAGCCTCAACAAATGCATTGGAACATGGTTAAGAGGACCTTGAGATATCTCAAAGGAACAGAAAAGTGCGGTATTCTGTTTCAGTGTGAATCCAGTGTAACCCTTGAATCCTTTAGTGACTCAGACTATGCTGGTGATCCTCTAACCAGGAAGTCAACATCAGGAATGGTGTTTATTTATAATGGTGGTGCTATAACGTGGAAAAGTCAGCGTCAAAACTGCATTGCTCTCTCCACCACTGAGGCTGAATTTATTGCAGCAAGTCAAGCTGCAAAAGAGGCAATTTGGTTAAGTAATCTTTTAACAGAACTGTGTCGTGAGACTGAAGTACCAGTCCTTCAAATATACAATCAAAGTGCCATCCGTTTAATCAAAAATCCTGAGTTCCATAATAGAAACAAACATATTGATATCCGTTACAAATTTATTCGGCAACAATATGAAAGCAAGCAGCTTAATGTCATTTATTGTAGTAGTGAAATGCAAGCTGCTGATATATTCACAAAACCCCTTGCGAAAGACAGGTTTTTAAAACTCAGATTAATGATAGGGAAGCATAATCTTAGTGAATAAACTTAGTGCATATATATTTATGTGGAAATATCATTGCTATTAATTCTTTTGTGTGCATTTAAAGTATGTTAAGGTCAGATTTACTATGTGTTTAATGACTTTTGTGTGTGTGTGTATTTTGATTTAGGGGAAGTGTTGTAAATAATCAAAATAATCGTAATCTTTTCTGTTATTTAGTTATTGTGTTCTGGCAACGCTTCTCACTCTGTGTTTTACTCTAGAGCTGTGTGCTACTAGCTTCTTCGTTGCTATTATTTCTCCGTTGCATAATTCTCGTATTTAACTTACAATAAATCTAATTTTATTGCATATTGTCTTTGTGACTTAATAATCATAATTCAACTGACATCAGTTCAGATTGCAAGGGAGTTAGCTGCAGCAACCGGAACTCGACTATCCGGATTTCTGTGAGTGCCAAGCTGCATAAAAGAGGGTTGTATGCAAGGAAACCCATGATTTGTATTCCACTATCTCGGGCAGCGAAATGCGCCCTATTAAAGTGGTGCAGAGATCATCGTGATTAGAATACCACAGACTGAAGCAGAGTTCTCTTTACCGATGAATCCCGAATTTGTTTGGAGAGTGATTTCAGACGTGTTATAATATCGAGAGAGAAAAACACATGATATAAGCCTCCAAACATTAGGGAAAGGCATCGAAACAAAGGTGTTGGATTCATGGCATAGGTGGGCATCATTTTGAATGGCCGCACTGACAGACACATTTTTACCAGTGCAACTGTGGATGCTGAAATATACAGAGATGAGGTTCTGGATCCTCATGTCAAGTTGTTTTGGGGTGCAATATGTAATAAATTCTTCCTAATGGATGATAATGCGCGTCCTTATCGTGCTGCACTAGTGACTGATTATCTTCAGGGCGAAGGAATCAAGCGAATGGAGTGGCCCGCATATTCACCAGATTTAAATCCGATAGAACATATGTGGAATGCACTATTATGCCTAGTTGCATCTCATTGATTCCCATCTAGAACTCTCCAGGAGCTTAAAGGCGCTATTCATCTTGAATACACTTTGTTATCGCAAGCACTTCTGGATAATAGTATAATCCACAGTATACAAAATCGCTGTAAAGCTTGCATTTCGGTCAGGGGTGACCACATACCATATTAATTTTTCATGTGTTTCTCTAAAAAGTTGTAACAGTGAAGTTCCTATTTTTTAATTACATTTATTTTTTGTAGAAATAGGCAGTGCTGCATTTTGATTGTATGTCAGACATGACAAAATAAAGATCTTATGCAAGTTTCATGTTCTTATTTGCAAAATTATTCAAGTTAGATGAGTTTTTATAGTTGTTCTTTTAATTTTTCTCGCCAGTCTATATTACAAATCAGTTCACTTCAAATAGAAGTGGAGATTAATTAATTAAAAAAAATAACTCCGATTAGTCACAATGATACCTCGTTAATCGTAACAATGACAGCGAAAGGTAACAAAAACAAAAAGCGCCAGCTATCCCGGGGACCAGTTCCGAAATAATTTAAGTTTGGGAAAGCTTAAGAATACAACACCATGTACACAATACATGGCGACGATTTCATAAACACAATTGTTACGATCTTCGGACGGGTGTCATGGACACATATCAGAACGGTCGTTCTTGTGGCTCCTGATCTATTCCTCTCTCAGTCAGCATTACACTCCCCCCCCCCCACGGAGTGTTCGGTGGTTGGTCCCGACCCCGGAGGACGAAAAGAAGGGGGTGAAGACGACAGGGTAGTTCGAGAGGAGACGGTGGAACCGGCAGTCTTAGAGTAGAGGTGTTTTTTAAGGCACCGGACGGTAAACTTCATTTAATGTTGTACAAAATAAACGTGTATGTCCAAATTTGGTAAGCAGTGTCCCTCTGTTCTTAGCCACAACTACACATATTGTCTTGCAAAGTAGATATAGCTCGGCCGCTCTGACATAAATGGTGTCAGAAGTGGGGTTGTGTAGTTGGGTGATTGCATAGAACAAACGGCAAGAGGTGACGCTACGCCATTTTGGGAGTTTCGTGAAAGAGCAACTGGATTGTTGCTGGACTCTATATACTTGCACCAGTTTCTGAAGAGCAACTGGACTGTTGCTGGATTCGGGATGTGAGCTATCCTGGGAACTACACAAGCAGCTGTAGAGAATTCCTGAATTGAATTCTATCCTCAACGCGAACCTTCGACACTGGACCATTGCAGTCATCACCTGGGAAGAGGGATCCTTTTCGCAACCTGGAGAATTGTTGGGTGCTTACCAGGAGCGTTGGAAGAAGCGATCGACGGGACCGGATGCCGTGTGATGGAATAGCAGCGATCCTGGACCGAGGGGAGTCCACGTCGGAAGAGGGATCCTGGAGATGCGCTTGGTGTCGACTAGGGGCGATGGAAGGAAAATGCTGGTTCGAGCGTTTTGCGATGGAAAAGCTGTGATGCTGATCTGAGAGGGTTTAAGTCTGATGAGTGATCCAGTATACAACCGGAAAGATGTCTGAGGAATGTGCTATCGAAAGCGAGGAGGGATGGAAGTGCGCCTTCTGCAGTCAACTCATATACCTTGAAGGGTACTGGGGTAAGTCCCTTCTGAATTGATCCAGTGAGCCATTAAATACACAGGGGGGATTAACACATATATGTATGAGAAGCAGGGTGGTGATGATTGTTATATATCTGTGCTATAATGTGTATTTATTTTGATGGGGCTAAGGATCGTAGGAATTAATGTGTAATGAACATCAGCTAAGGAATAGTTTTTAACAATTGCTGTGGGCAAATAAAAGTGTAAGATTATGCAGATGTATTTAATATAATTAGTTACTTATTGAAAGTGTTTGAATATTTAATAGAGTAACTAGGGGAATTATATGGAACATCAAAGTGCATGTTTGAAAAATCTTTGTGTATTTACTTGAGTAATTATTAAAGCTGGGTGTTATTGTTAAAATTGATTGTGTTTACACGGGGATCACCATGGCATATTTCGAGAGAGCGAGGATAGAGGAGATGAGATATGTGGCAATTGAAATAGGGGAAGACGTTCTTCCAAATGCGAATAGATGTCAATTGAAAAGAATAATAGAGGATTCTAAATCATACGATGCAGAATTTGCGGAAGTGTTCGTGACATCTATTGTTAATGAAAGGATTTTAAGAGAGAAAAGAGAAGCTGATATAGAGAGGCTGAAAGGGAGGCTAGAAGGGGTAGGATAGAAGCTGAAAGGGATTGGAGAGAGGCTGAAAGGGATCAGATAGATGCTGAAGAGAGTGGGAATTTAGACGGATAGTGGCTCAGATAGAATCGAGGAAGGAATTTAGAGGAGTAGAGGGACGAGTGAAAGGGGCTTGGGCAGAAGCTAAAAGGGACTGGCTTTTGGCCGAGAAAAGGTATAAAGCAGCTCAGGAAAAGGCTGAAGAGAGATTGTCCGTTTATGAAATGAAATTGAGGGTGTTAGAAATGCCGGAGAAAGGTGTAGAAAGAAGGGAAGGAGGAACTAGTGAAGGTAAGGAAAGGAGCGATCTCTCTCAGGAGGGGAAGAAAGGGCAGGAAAATAGAACTGACCCTGCCCCAACGGATGTGAAGGGGGAATCGGAAACTTCGCAGGACATGGAACGGGAAAAAGAACTCGTGGGCGAAGAGACGGAGAGAAACGCTCTCGCGGCCCAGGGGGAGGTGGCTGAAGGTCACAGAAAGACATAAGGCGAGGTCGATGACCCAACGGACTCATCGGGAAGGGAGCAAACGGACATTCCTGGTGAAGTTATTACTTCCAAGGAGGGGGAGAGTCACAGTCGTAGTCGCGTGAATGGGAAAAGGCGAAGGTCTCGGAAAGGGGGTAGCACTTATCTGTAACCCCACAGTTGTGTGAGGGTAAACACGAGAGTCAAATGTTGCCCATGGCGTTCGGGGACAATATGGGAGCTAAGCAACACGGGCTTGAAATGGATAAGAATAGTTTGGGTCTAGGAGAGAACGGGAAATCGGAGATAAAGGAGTGCTTGTCTGAAACGCCAGTCGCGCAGGGAAAAACATAAGGGGGAGATTTTGCCCAAAGCGTTCTTACACACTGGGGTTAAACGACGCGGAGTAAAGACGGATAATCGAGAGATCGGTTTGCGGAGAAGGATTCATCAACGAATAGTTCTCTTGAAGTGCAGACCAGAAAGGAAAGGAGGGGCTTCGGAGATTTTGACGGATAATCAGGCGATGGTAGAGAAGACACGAGGAAGGGTAAATTTACACGGGAGTTCAGTGCCAGCAGGGGTGTCACGAAAGACCATGAGATACCCTCAATCTAAAATGTGGGGGGTTACTTTTTATTGGGGGAAGAGTAACAAGTTAAATCATTTGATCGGTACCCAAGAAAGGGGGTGGAATAGGCGATTATCATTCCTGTGGTGGCATTATCACAAAAAGCTCATTTATCAGTTTTCGCTTTGGATTTTAAGGAAATTGATAGGTTTGTGAAAGGCGGTCCTTAAGGGCCTGGAGAACTACTGATTACGAAATAAATTAATGTTGGAAATAGGAATTATGCTGTATATAATTAATTTTTCACTTTGTTTAAGATCCTGTGTTTAGTTATTTGGTCATTTAAATTATAATACATATAAGTGAGATTTCTGTAAATAAGGATCTCGTAGGAGACTGGCAATATTTATGATTTATGTAATGAATATTGGAGTGCTTACCGCTCATGAAATTATATTGCCAGGAAGTGTTAATATTTTTAAGTGCTTACCACTGAGGAAATGGTACTGTTGGGAAGTTGATTAATTCCAGTAATTTTTCTTTTTTAAATATTGTTGTGATGTGCAGTATTTTTTACTCTTACTTGTAGTTATTTTTGTGTACTGCATTTATGTTGGTTTTGAAGGAAACGATAAGGAATTTGGTAAGAGTGTTCATGTTGATTGTAGATTTTGTATCTATATATTCCTTTCCCCTAGTTTTATTTAGTGTAGTGATTAGTGTCGATAATTAGATCATAACCTAGTTTCTAAATTCATGCATGAGAGTATTGTTGAGGCATGTTTGCCAACTAGGGACACAAACAATCTTACACAGACTCCAATTTGGCTCGTTGGTGACAACGATTTTGAAGGGCACCAGTGTACCTGCTACCTTTGACTTAAGGTTTTTGATTGTTAGACAAAATGGTGTGACAATCTTGAGCCGGTGGAGAGGTGTGAGGTTCTCCTGGAGGAACACAAGGAGGAACTGCTGTTGGGGGGAACGGGACTTCCTCTAGGGAGGTTGGCGGGGGTGTCAGTAAAGGTCACCCGGGTCAGGAGAACAGGGGAGAGTGGAAAGTAAGAATTCGGCCCACGGAGACAACGGACGATGAGGGGCTCTGTGCTGCTGCTGTTGTCTACTATATTTTGTAAATCTATATATATATTTCTCTTACGTGGCACGCAAAAAAGACGTTATTTGTTACCGCGTTTTGGCAACATTGTGCGATTGTTTGTTTACTAGGAGCCTCGCGCCTTATTTGAATCTATAGCATTATCGGATGAAATTTTATTGAAAAAAAAAATGAATTTTAGACGAGCTGTTGCGGTTTGTAATAGAAATCTAAGAAAGCGGAGGATCTTTTCAGGGCTATTTAAAAAACGATCCTTTTCAAGTCTAACAATTATAGTACAACAAGACGCGTGCACTACAACTTTCGACAACAAACTCAGTCAAAAAGTGTATGGGTGGCTCGAGTACTGGGTAAATGTACACACAAACAACATGCTGGGTATAAAATTTCCAAAGCAGCGCTCACATTGCGAGTAAAAATTTGCTCAAAGTTTTCATTTAAATTCTGATTCCAGAGGTACTGTATATATCTTTTATGTAATACAACAAATTTAGATTTGAAAAATATTTTTTTGGAATATCATATTTTGTAATCAATTCCTTCTGCTAGGACACGTGTCTTCATTGATGCGAGCGAAGCGAGCATAGGTTCGCGCAGCGAACCAATGAGAATTGCGTAGCAATCCTCCGGGGGTTTGCGAGCGTTAGCGAGCAGGGGGCGGGCCCCCTAGTATGTTTTATATGTCTTGCGTCTTATGAAATAAGCCTTTCGGGCATATTTCACGCTTAAGGAGGGAGGAATGTTACAATCTTCGGACGGGTGTCATGGACACATATAAGAACGGTCGTTCTTGTGGCTCCTGATCTATTCCTCTCTCAGTCAGCATTACCCCCCCCCCCACGGAGTGTTCTGTGGTTGGCCCCGACCCCGGAAAAGAAGGGGGTGAAGACGACAGGGTAGTTCGAGAGGAGACGGTGGAACCGGCAGTCTTAGAGTAGAGGTGTTTTTTTTAGGCACCGGACAGTGCGATGTATATATCGTAAACTTCATTTAATGTTGTACAAAATAAACGTGTATGTCCAAATTTGGTAAGCAGTGTCCCTCTGTTCTTAGCCACAACTACACATATTGTCTTGCAAAGTAGACATCGCTCGGCCGCTCTGACAACAATGCCAAGTAATATTAATCTATATACATCTATATACAATACAATCAATATCTACAATTAATTATAATTATCTTTCTTCTAACAATCTTTTTTCAAGAATTTTATTCACGATAATATTTAGTCCTTGTCTGGATTTGGGGCTTGTTCATCTTAATTTTTTGGGTGCTTTCTTATATTCCCTTGGGAATTACTGTCCTTTAATATCGTCTCATCTCCTACAATTGTAAATCACGTGATGCACATCTTCTATACCCTCGATGCAATCACATGCCGCCTCCTTTCCAAAAAAACTGTTCTGATGTGTTCCAAAAGATCCATGGCCAGTTATAAATTGTTTCAGTTCAAATGAGCCAAACAATCTTCCCTGTGAGACATAACGATATTCCTGGTGGACACTCCTTCCTTTAACCGAGTCGTCCCAGCGCCTTCTACCACTTCTATAGCATATTTTACTTGTGCGGATATGTTCCGCTAAATACCGGATCAACCAAGACCGAAATAGAAAAAACGTAATATTCTAAACTTAGCATAGCACTACTGTATACATTCTATTGTGATCAAAAAGTATATCCGGAATGCTTCCTTTAAAATACATATACATAGTAAATGTCGTCTGCAAACTTTTATCAAATATTTTTACTACTTATATAAATATGTGGCAACAATCGGGTATTTATTTAATTTTATCGTCTGAAAATAAATTTCTTTTTAATAAGAGAAGAATTTTCCCTTCGTTGATTTTCCAAAATGTCAAATGTAATTGAGAAAAGAACGTGTATTAAATTTTGTTTCCGCAATGGAATTGCTGTTACAAACACATTTGAAATGTTGCACATTCTTTTTTTCGTAGACGACTGTTTATCATAAACATGAGTATTTGATTGGTATAAAACGTTTAAAAAAGGTAGAGAATCCGTCGTAGATGATTCTATTTGATCACAGTAGAATGTATACAGTAGTGCTATGCTGACTTTCGAATATTACGTTTTTTCTATTTCGGTTCTGGTACACCATCCACTTCATCTAATGACCAACATGTCAATCAGGTCAGATAATTGGTGTTTAGTGATCATTGTTTAAGTAAGAGACATTATTGAACAAGTTCTTACAAGTTTTTCGTCGAAACGACAGGTGAAAAACGACCGAATTGTGTCGAACTCATGGTTTTTACATCACGATAATTCGCCTTTTCATAATGTCATAATAATTCGTGAATTTTTGACAAAGCATTCAACAAATACGGCTCCACAAGCTCCATATTCACCTGATATGGCACCGTGTGACTTTTTTATTTTCCATGGGTGAAACTACCTCTTCGTGGTTACCATTTTGAGTCCGATGATGCAATAAAAGAAAATTCGATACAAACCCTGAAGTGGTTTCACAAAAGCGACATTAAGGCATGTTTTGAGGGTTGGAAAAAAAATTGGAAGAAGTGCATTGAAGTCGGAGGAGATTACTTTGAAGGAGATGTAATAAATTTTGACCAATAAATTGATACCTTTTGTTTTAGGACAGCATTCCGGGTACTTTTTTGATCACATTAGTATATAGTTACTACATGGTTCTCCCTGCACACCGGTGTCATAAAGAATAAAGTGAAGTATAAAGCAAAAGTAAAGTAAATTATAAAGTAAAGTAGCAATGGACGTTAAATAAGAAGTATAAAGGGTTGGAACTACATACCCTTGATATTTCTTTTATATACCATCTATCGATATGATAGTCGAAAGTTAAGCACTTCAGAACTGTGCATCGTCGGCTTTCAAGTGAAATACAACAAATCAAAAATTTCAAGATGTGTTTTTAGCTTTTCTAGAGCAGAATGTGATGATATATTGTAAGACTAGTGCAAGTTATTGCTATTTTTCGTATGAAGGTTATAATTGAGGAAATATAATCCAACCTCGTTTTGCCAAAACTATGTTCTTTTGCCTTAGTGTGTTTCACTTGTAAGCCATATATATATTTTTTGTATAGTTAAAGCTTTGGTGTGTCACGAATTATTGCAAAGGTGCTAAAATATCAAATTGATGTCATAATTGAAAATTAAGCATAGTTTAACTGGTATGTAAAGTTACAAAATAATTGGAGTATCTCCATACACAGGGTGTTTCGAAACTCATGGGCAAAAATTTAAGGGATGATAGAAAACATCTAAACAAGCAATTTTCACCATACAACGCATGAGCGTAGAGCAAGCTGTGAACCGCTAGACGAAGCTGTAGTGGAAAGCATAAAGCGCGAGTTTTCTTAAACATTGTCATTTCCACCGTGGATTTCAGAAGGCATGGCGACGTACAGTAATCAGGAAAAGGCGGACATGCATTTTATGTATAGTCTTGCGAATGGGAAGCGAATGCTCTGGAAGCCGAAAGACTGTGCAGTCAGCGTTTCCCGAGAAGGCACGTGCCAGACCGAAAAATATTCGAGCTATTGCACCGATGCCTGTGCGAAACGGGATCTTTTGTCACCGGCGTACATGATACAGGGCGTGGCAGGAGTGTGCGGACATGACACGTTGTAGAGGACATTCCACAAAGAGTGGAAGATCGTCCGGATATTAGCACGTGAAAGGTTTACCGTGCTGTAAATGTGCCGCACTCGCTTGTTTGGCAAGTACTACGGGACGAAGGATTACACCCCTACCATGCACAGAAAGTGCAAGCCTTGATACATGCAGATTATGCACCACGTGTCGAGTTTGTACGTTAGTTTTTGCAACAGCTAGCAGCGCGGCCTGATTTTAGTTGCACATTTGCTATTCACGGACAAATGCACCTTTATTCGGGAAGGCATTTCTAATTCGCACAACCTTCCTGTGTGAGCATCTAACAATCCGTACGACACACGTCTTCATGCGTATCAGAAGCGTTTCAGTGTGAATGTTTAGGCTGGAATTGTGGGTGACCATTTGATCGGCCCATACCTTCTGCCATTCGGACTGGACGGCAGAACATACCTCACATTTTTTTCAACAGGTGTTGCCAGACTTACTTCAACCTTTTGCAGCCAACATACAAGCACGTATGTGGTTCCAGCATGACGGAGCACCACCCCATTTCAGCTTGGATGTGCGGAGCCCCTTAGACGCTAAATTCCCAGGGCGATGGATTGGTCGGGGTGGGCCCACACCTTGGCCGGCACGTTAACCCGATCTCTCATGTCTGGAATTTTTCCTGTGGGGCCATTTGGAAAGTCTCGTCTACGAAAGCCCCATCGACAAGGACCTAGTTTCCAGGATTTCTGTTTCTGCTGGTCCCGTCCGAGACGCTTTCGCGGAAACCCTCACGCTTTCAGCACCACTTGGCGAGTTGGCAAAAGCCGGCTGTATCGCCAACTGCGAGAACTGCTTGAGATTTTCATACTCTCCTTCTAACATCTGTTGACTGATGTAGGAATCTTTTTATTAAAATTTTTTTCTACCTCCCCCCTCGCATCTTAAACAAATACATACTCAGTAACTCTTTCTGTTTGACGAGTTTTAGAGTAAGAGATCCTTTTATCCCCTGTAAAAATCATAACAAAACGCAATTGATTGACTAAAATTTCAAATAAATGTAAACATATACAATTTGTTTACATGGGGGTACTTTTTATACCACCTGCTTCTTATATCTACCAATATTACGAAGTAGCTACAATAGAGATAGATAAAGTAAAACAAAAAGAATCATGTCATATCTTGAATGTCAACATAATATATATATAGAATATCCAAAAAAAAATCAGACGGAAAAGCATAGCACGCAGCGAGAAAAAGATGGCGATCTTCTTAACAACTTAGTAGGATTGCTTGAGAAATTGAGAAGGATTGCCAATTTCCCCAGCTTTCGGTTCTCAAAGCGCTTTATATCGCCAAATCGCCAAGGGGTGCTCAAAGCGTGAGGGTTTCCGCGAAAGCGTCCGAGACATGCCGGGTGTGTTTGAAAAAGCGCGTCTCTCGCTACGTCGCAGGTGTAACGCTTGCATTACCGCAGTCGGTTGCTCTTTTGAACAGTTTCTGTAATTTTGCCACACATGCTGTTATTAAAATTATTTAGTACTTCCTCTATCCGTTTGGTGTTTCGTTCTTTCATGTGACAGTAACGCCGGATACCTCATAGCGGTTCACCGCTTGCTCCCCGCCCATGCATCGTGTGGTGAAAATTACTTGTTAAGATGTTTTCTAACACCCCTTACATTTTTGCTCATGAATTTCGAAACACTCTGTATGAGGCAAAGTTGTCGTCAGTCTGTTTTCTATACAAATCTACCGTTTGTTCATTTTACACCAAATCTGTCACACTTATTCTTTAGAATCCTGCGGGAAATATAGACTACATATCATTAATTCACATTATATTTGTCCCAGAAGTGCATAAGGGGCTAAAGACAATTCGAAATCTCCATAGGAATAACATTGAGCTTTTTCCCGATTGCTGGGTATAACTCACATTACTTTACCAGCATGGCTGTTAAACAATGTTTGCCAAAAATTATGTTTGGAGAACTTAAATTCGAATACTTTTTTTTTGGAACTTAATTTTTATTTCTTTCCAGAATATCAAACAATGAAATAAGTGTTTGACTAATGATAGGAATGATACCAAATGGTTTGTTTGTAAGGAAAATAGACTATTTTATGATAAACCCACTAATAATAAAAGTGTTATTTTGCTATCTGTGCTGTAAATATTATCAATTCCAAAATTAATGTTTCATTTGCTAATTTTAAAACGAAATTTCTCGTCATAACTTCCAAAATAAACAATTTAGATAAAAAAAAAGAATTACACCAATTTGAACTCCGATAACAAAAGTTCTTTTGTAAAAAATAATACTAACCATAACTAGTATAGTTTGGGATTAAAAAGCAAAATAAAAGCAACAAAAATACTTTCTTTTGCACGCTAAAGTACAATAACCCCTTCTCACACTCTTGTTATGCACTCGAAGAATACCAAACAATAGCGGACAGATTCAGAAACGAAAGCCACATCCTTTCTCCTTGCACTTTCCCTACTACAGCTAATTTCCCGCCCACTATTAGCGCTGTTTCAACCGTACCCTGTTACAACCGACCTCGGTCTCCCCTACTTCTCATTATCTTAATTATCCTACCCGTTTTAATTGTGAAAGGTAGGCATAGGTTAATAATTAACTTCGTACTGGAGCAATTTAACGGGCAATTGCCGAAGGTCTGGGTGCGTAGGTATTTAAATTAACGTCGCATTGGGGCAACACTGCCGAATATTGCGGTGGTCCGCGATCTATCCCGAACGGAAAAGTACGAGGACAACACCACGCAATTTCGAACCACGGTCAGATGACGAGGTCACACTTGAGCTATAACCCCACTCTCCAAACCTTCACACCACACAAACGTGAGGAAATTTGAGGTCATGACAGATTTAACGTGCAGCAGACCCCGTATATACGACGGTTATTGGCTGGACTTGGTTTCGAACTAGTACCCATTCTGTTGTTGAGTCGATGCTCTTCCGACCGCGGCCCCTTAAGTATCTTTTTTTCCAATGACGGGCACTAAGGACTTAATTATTGGCTACTACAAGGCCGAAAGTGATGGTCACTTGTGAAGGAGCATACAGTGGGAAGATCATTATTGACCCTAACAAAGGACAGCACAATTTACATCCATGCCCTAACCCCGGATCCTCAAACTAGGAACCTTCCGATCCAGAGGCCTTACGCCTTAACCACTAGACTGGTTGCTCGGCAGCCCCTTAGGTATAAGAAGGATTTTCAATGTGAACAAACAAGAGACAGAAAGTAAAGATTTTGCTTCCTCTGCTCCAAATACTTTTGCAAGATATTCACTATAAGGACAAAAGTATTCGGACTCTGCAGAAATTATCCATCTTAGTATGGGGTTGATTTTCCTGGTCAGGACTCGGTCCTTTGCGTATGTACCTGGTACCATGAACGCTGACGTGTACCTCGACGTTCTGTATAATTCGGCCTTCCAATCTATAGCTCCATGCCACACTGGAAAACGTGTGCTGGACTGTTTTCCTGAAAATTAGGTGAATTTGCTTGACTGGCCTGATCAGAACCTTGATCTCAATCCTATCAATCACTTGTGGGACAAACTGGAGCGACGAGTACGACAATGCCACGCATGACCATGTTCAAAACAGGCTCTTCTCACATCCATGCAAGAGGCATGGGTGAGGTTTTCCTGTCCAGACTTACAGAGAACTTGTCGAAAGTATGCCTCGACGTGTTGCAGCTGTAATACAAGCAAAAGGAGGGCCTACCCATTACTAAATAGGATAATAAAGCACTTTTCTGAAAAACATGAAGTATCCAAATACTTCTGTCCTATAGTGTTTCATTATGGCTTCATTATTCATGGGCTGCCTTAAAATGTAGCTTATCGACGTTTGGAAGACGTTGGCTTTTACTCCAACTAACATTGACTAAACTCTCAACTACCCCACGCACATCAATTCAGAATTCATACTTTGGAATTTTTATTGGCAGAGAGCTGATATATCAATTCTGAAACAGAATCTAACATTCCGAAACACATCGATTCTAAAACATCAATTTCGGAATACGTATATAAAACACTTTCTGCTGCAGAAACACTACCACCACCCACATTTAATTCTACAGAAAATGCTTCTTATAATATTACAACAAGTCCCTTCAACGAAAAACAAATTCCACTTTTGAATGTATTTTATTGTATGGTTCAGTTCAATGAAACATTTCGCTCGACCTAAGCTGACTGCTCTCGAAGAATTAAACACCCTAGACAAGTGTGAAGGAAACAAAAGGAAACGTTAAAGAGGAAATTGTCATCCACAGGCTTTTCTATTTTTGGGGCCGTCCTGCTGCCTAATGCCCTTTTAAAAAGATTCTTCCCAGTTAACATTTGTTGTAGCTAAATATAGCCTTGATGGAGTGAGTGGGGGCGTTTACTGCGTGTGGACACACAATCGCTTTCCCTAATTAATGGTTTTCCAATCGATAACATTTTGCGAAGGAAATCAGATACCGTCGATGTTTAATTTAGGAGAGTACAAGCAATGGGTGTGGAAGAATTGCATTAGCGGGTCGGCGTGACCAGGAGTGTGTTCGTAAACAAAGCGGTGGGACTATTTTTCACCCCGGAATTGATATAGAGAGAGAGAGCTAGCGCTGTGATGTGCGTGTGAGAATGAAACTGTAAAGAATAACTATCTCGGTGTATGTTTTATTTGATCTCAACCACATAAATACATGAATTCAATTTAAAAAACAGGTAATTACAACATTAAAACAGTAATTTGGTAATTTTTAGTTAACGTCGTACTAGAGCAACACAACGGGCTATTGACGATGGTCTGGGATCAATCCCCTAACGGAAATCCGAGGACAACACCACGTAATTTTGAACCATGGTCAAATGACGAGTCAACACATGAGATGGCATCTCACTCTCCAAACTTCAACACCAACCCAACAATTTTAGACCACGACAGATTTAAGGTACACCAGCTGCATCTACAGCATACGCTTACAAACATTCATGCACTGACCCGAATTCGAACCAAGAACCTTCCGATCTAGAGACTAACACATTAACCACCTAACCAGTGGGTCGTCAATGTTAATATGAGTGTGTTGATATAATTAGGTTACATACCTACCATGAACAAATTGTGTAAAAGTAATTCCCAGAGTGTAAAAGTAATTCCCAGAGTGTAAAAGTGACCAAATGAATCATATTATATTCTCATGCAACTTGTTAACACTTTGTAACACTAGTTAACACACTAGCCACTCACTTGTTGACACTAGTAAAAGTAATTCCCAGAAAGAAAAGTGACCAAATGAATCATATTATATCCTCCCACTTGTTTACACTTTGACCTTCCTGACAGATTTCTAAGTTGCGTAGTATTGCATTTTCCCCTGAACATCTCATAATGACTCAATAAACAATATTGACCTACTCACATTGGTTGGTTAAGAAAGTCAAAATTGGGTATAAGTCATGCAATGTAGGTAGTTAATTAACGTCGCACTGAAGCAAAACAATGTGCTATTAACGACGGTTCCGGGATCAATCCCGAAAGGAAAGGTGCTAGAACCACGCCACCCAATTTTGAACTACGGAAGATTACGAGGCAACAACTGAGCATGCACCCACTCCAAACTTCCACACCACACCAACATGAGGACATTTGAGGTCACGAAAAATTTAACCTGCACCAACCCCTAAATACAGTACGGTCTTTGATTAGACCGAGTTTCAAACTGATAACCCTCCGGTTACTGATCCATTACTCTTCCAAGTTGGCTACCACGGTCCCAATGTCATGCAGAGAAGAGTGTGGTTTGTAGGATGGTTATATGCGTGTGAACCTCCCAGGGGTTTTAAATACCTTCACCTTTGACCTCACAGACATCAAATCGGTCTCTTTCCAAGTCGTTATTGGGATCAAGCACGCAACATAAATTTTTTTCAGGCTTGGTTAAGAAAGTCTTTGCAATCATGATACTGATATAGTCATTGGGAGTGAAATTTCTTTCCTTCTCAAATTTCATAATGGATGCCCTGATCAATCCTTTAGTTTTAGGGTTGAAATTCAGTTATAAAATTTATACACGTCAATTTTATGGTGATGGATAACGCTGAAATTTGTTAAGAAAGCTTAGAAACAAACTAGCTTGCGAACAATAATGCAATATAAATTTTAAAAGCAAATGTAAGCTTTACTGACTTTTATTGATTTCCTTTTAATGGAAATCAACTTCAAAATTTAAAAATATTTTAATTTCAACGTATATGTGTGTGGTTATAGGTCCTATTTTAATATATTACAGTCGTATTTTAAAATAATTATTTTAGCACTACATTCTTTTAAAAGAGGAAGTTATTTATTTTCAAATGTTTTGTTATGTACTCTTGATTTATTTTTATGGAAAGAAATCCCATAGATCATTTTGTACTGAATCAATGAATTTTATTGAAAATTGGTCAAAAAACACGCAGACCGCACAGAAATGAATTCATGTCTTTATTAATATTTTGCACAAAAGAAATAAAAGATCTGCCGGGTACGGTTGTAGAAATTTGTTCGGGGTAAGATGAAATGTTTTAACCGACCCCGCAGAACACAGTAAACCCTATAGGTAAGATTCAAGACGGTTTTGTAATATTTTCGAAACATTTTCAAAAACACACACTATTTAACTGTCCATAAAGTATTACTTGTGTTAGACAATCATTCATCCCACGTTCATATTAATACTCTGGATTTCTGTAAAAAAAAAAAAAAAAAAAAATTATATGTCACGTTTCTGCTACACTGTTTGCACAAGTTGCAACCACTTGATCGATCGGTATATGGGCCATTGAAAAAAATCTAAATTCACAGTGTGACGCTTGGATGCTGAAACTCCCTGGCAAAACAATGAGTATCTATAACATACCTGGTATTGTGGCCACTACTATGCCATTAGCTCTCACTCCGACCAATATTCCTGCTGGTTTTAAAAAACTGTCCCTCTCCATTTAACCGCGATATATTTACTTACCATGATTTCGCGCCATCTTATGTGACTGACCGGCCAAATCCGAATGAAGCGAATCCTAAAGATGACAATCCTAACCGGCTATTAGTCTTTTCATTTCGAATGAACAGACAAACTTCTTTGTAGACGATGATTTTCACACGCCAAATCTGAATGATGCAAGTTATGAAAGTAATAATGAAGCATGCTCCATTCAGACTGAAGAAGTAGCTCAAGCAAATCCAACACTAGAGTCTGTGCAGTCTTCTCTAGTTCCACCAATAAATCCTCCAATACATGAATACGAAAGTAATGCAAATCATCGAGCAGATTCGCCGAAACCATCTACGAGCACTGATGTCTTCTCGCCAGAAATAGTGAGACCTTACCCCAAAGCTTCACCTAGACTGACAGTAAATAAGAGGAGGGGAAAGATAAAATCTACAATATGCACAGATACGCCAGAAAAAGAGGCAATACGATAAGAAACTGAAAAAAAGAACAAAAAAAATAACGAAAAAAGAAGGTAAAAGGAATTAAAGTCAATTTAAACAAAAGAAATCAAAATATTCCAAATCCTAAGATAAAAACAAGAAAATGACCAAAAAGGCAAAAATGTCCTCAGATGAAGAAGAAAAGAGGAAGAGAGTATTAATGCTTGGTGTGTGGCTTTCGAATGTGGGCCCATGAGGCTTGTACAGATGGTTATCCTTATTATTTATATCATAATTGTGAATCTAACTGATTTGTGTAAGATTTTGTTCATTATCATTTTATTTGTTTTGTCGAAGAAGTTATTTTTGCTACTTTCACATAGAATTTATTAGTTTTAAATTTTATTTAAGCTTAAAGTGCTGAAGTTAAGTTTTTTATTGAGATTTATCAACTTTAGGCTCTCTCTTAGTTATATTTTCGAATAACAATAAGACTGATTCTTATCATTAGTAATATCGATAACTGATCATCGTTAAAGGACTTAATAAATAAATATGTAACAACATAATTCCCATTATTCTTCTAGTGTTTCAACTAACCTCAATCACTGTTATAACCGCCCCGGGTATGGGGTAGGTTGAAAAATTTTCCCTGATTTTTTAAAATGCCCTCCAGATGCCTTTGTAATACAGATAAATGCCACTATAACTTCATCCATTTGTAAAAGGATTACTAAGGTTCAATTGCATACTGTCAAATACGCTGAAGTCAAAATGTTGTCACAGAGAGCGAATTTGTCGAAAATGTTTCAACCGTCCCCGGTCTCCCCTCTTTGAAGAGAACTATAAACAAAACTATCAGGGTTAAAAACATTCTTCCGGTTAGGCGCTAAAATGATTTCTTGCCGTTTTGGAGATGCGTAGGTTCTTGTGTGCATATATTCTCTTGGGCAATAGATGAACAAGAAAGCTTGATAAAAGTTTAAAATTTTTTTTAAACGTTATTAACGTTGGAAGATTTAAATCACGTGCCCTTTCTTGTGATTCCATATGAAGGCTGGTGAAATAAATAACTGTAATAGATAAAAATATAAGAAATCAAAATTCAATACACATAAAATGTTTGCAATTTTACCAGAGCTTGGCCTCAAATAGAGGTCACCAAATAAATTAGGCGATTGTAGTTCTTTTAAGTTAATTTTAGGGCAGATATTAGGAAGGTAGGTAAGTATTTTAATTAACGTCGTACTGGAGCAAGACAATGAGCTATTGACGATGGTCCGGGATCAATACCAACGGGAAAGATTCGAGATAGATAATCGGAGTGGACGGTGGGATGTATTTAGCCTATATATATAAATAGTGCTCAATATATATGTATGTAATAAATCATTTATGACAAGATTGTACATTTCTCTCTCCGTGTTTACCACAGTAATATCTAGGGTACCCCTATTTAAAATATCCCATTAACATATTTGAAGAGTTTTTTTGTATCTATTGATTCTTTGTTTCTTAATCTACATTTTGCTGCCATATAGCGAAATAAAATCAGTAAAGATAAATACATAAATTCAATTCTGTGATAAATTTAATGAAAATAAACATTAACAAGAATCGTTTACTGTTATGGAATCGTTTTTAAATGAATAATTATCGTTTGGTACTATGTTTTTCTGGAATTTCATTTATAACAGATGTGTGGCACTAATTTGGATTTAAGCAACATGCTATTTGAGTTAACATGCCAAATTACATCAAAAGTTTCCAAAGACATTGTCGAAACACTAGCGTTCTCAGCTTTAACTTTACAGAAAAAACACTCGCATACATATTATCCTGAAGATATGAGTGGATCAAAATTACGTGGTGTTTAGCCCGTTGTGTTGGTACAGTGCGATGTTAATTTTAAAAGAATACCAACCTACACACACACACACACCTAACCAAATTATTTGAATGGTTTAAGTGCTAAAACATTCTATAGATCGTATTCAAATTTAATTGCGCCGGGAACTAATACTGTGAAGCTTTATTTCCAGTCGTTTAATATTTATATTAATGATTTATTAACTACAAGCGCAGTCAGATTAAAACTATCACTGGAAGATGGAAATTTTTTTTTATTTTCGACTACCCAATAAAAAAAGAAGGCTTCAAGATGCACATTTTACTACAAAAACATTAGCGCCACCTACATTAGCTTTATAGAAAAAAAAAACCTTGATAATGTGACCATAATGTTCTAATATTTGCTTTCGAAATAGGTTTTTAAAATGTTCGTTTACTTTTACTTTTCTGGAGTTCAAAAGGTAATTAATATAAGCATAAATCTTATCCAAATGATCAAAAAGAGTAAGCAAAACTTATTTTAATTACTGTCATTTGGCCGCACATCTTCTAATGTTACAGCAATAACTGAACACTCTACCGAACGATAAGAAAATGAATTATTTACGACACTTTTAACGAGAAAATTTAATGATGAACCTAAAAAGTTGATTGTTTTGTTTTAAAACTGCAGGGTCTATTGAGAAATTTCTTACTTTTTTGAGGGAATTAATGTATGTACACTTCGGTTACTACGGCTCATTCGATATCGTTATTGGATGAGACCGTGAAGTATTAGTCAATAAAGATTTTTTCACACGTTTTCTTCGTTCATTTAAAAGTAGAAAAAGCATTAAGTGCCTCTATCGATTTTCCTTCAAAGTTTGGTGAAGTAGCCCCACATTTTCCCCTTGAGTATGAGTTTTAAGTGTAAGTGTAAGTAAACTCACATGGGAATTACTTTATTTGTGCAAGACCGTGTTATTTTTTACACTTTTATTAAGGCAATTTAGCTGTTATAGTATTAAAGCAATGCAGTTGCCAGTTTAGCTTACAAATCAAACAACTATATACCATAACATATCACTGTTTAAGCAATGAACACTAAAAATAAAAAATTAAGATTAGGAATAATAAAAATTAAGGAGTCATAGAAATTCGGGGTGTCAAACTTAGTTTAACCAAGATAGGTAAGTTAAAAATTCTATTAAATTTCGTAAATGCATTGAAAAAAGGACTTAGGTTCGGGAATATACATCATGGACATGGGCATTTATTTGCAATCAGAGTTGCAAAATATGACAGATGTAACAATATCAGGTCAAGAAAGCAGAACAGATTGTGAATATGCTTGACGAGTAAGTTATGCATCATCGACGTGTAAGTGAAATACACTGTTGGATTATTTTTGGATCGTTATGATGTATAGTGTCAGATTAAAAGAACTTTTTAAGGACGAACACATTTTTTTTCACAGTAGGCATACACTATATGTATAAAAGAATTTGGACACTGCATGTTTTTTAGAAAAGTGTTTTATTATTCGATTTAGTAACGGGTAGGCCCTCCTTTTGTTTGTATTACAGCTGCAATACATCGAGGCATACTTTCCACAAGTTCTCTGTAAATCTGGGCAGAAATAGCTCGACATGCCTCTTGCAAGGCTGTGAGAAGAGTTTGTTGTGAAGATGGGTGTGCGTGGGGATGTCGTACTCGTCACTTCAGTTCGTCTCACAAGCGCACAATCGGATTGAGATCGGGGCTCTGAACAGTCCACCTCATTTTCAAGAATTAAGTACAGCACACGTTTTGCAGAATGACATGGAGCTCGATCATTTTGGAAGAAACAACCATCGTGGCTGTAGTATTGCCATAGTGTAGAATGGGCGAATTATCCAGAATGGCGAAGTACACGTCAGCTTTCATGGTACCAGGTATATAAAGCAATGGGCCGTGTCCTAAACGGGAAATTCAACCACTAAGATGGATCCTCTTCCGAATACCTGCAGTGTCCAAATACTTATGTCCATATTGTGTATAACGTGACAGAGAAGGGGGAAGTACGTTCACCTTGTCGTCCTCCCCTCCGCATTCTGTACTCCGTGCACTCCACAATAGTCTGTTGAATACGGTTAGGGGTAGAAATCTCACGTACACTAAGCAAAATTTTCAAAATAGGAGTTTTTTAGCTTTGTTAGTGGAATGTGATGATCATTACACTGAAGCAGTGCGTGTGTGTGTCCGCGGTTATTATTTCTTTGCATGAAGACCATATTTCAACTGAGAAACACTTATTAGTGTTTCTCTGTTGAAATCTGGTCACTATGCAATGATAAAATCTTCTATTTGTGTTTCGCTTAGCGAAAATAATGTTTTTCTCTTCGTTTTCTCAGATGTAGGCGTGTGTTTATCTTGTGAGCCGACAGTATATAATTGAAATTGACGCGTTACTAAAATGAAACAAAGAGGCTTGATTTTCTGTCTTGACAATGAGGCACAACTGATTCTTTTTATTATCATGATGCACCGAATCGATGGAAATTCTATTCTCAATTTAGACGAAAAACACAAAAGGTGTGAATATATTTGACGCAAATGAGGGAGTACAAACAAGTACGTGATTAATACATACTAAAGAAAACAGAAAGTTTACTTTTTTTTTATAAAAAATATAGAATGATGGCAGTGAAGAAAAAGATTCAAGATAAAAACTCAAATTTAATTCTGAAATTCTTTTAATTTTTGAAAAAGTCGAGTTTTACTGTTAAGTCAAAAGAAATATTAGCCAATCAAGATAGGAGAAATTTTAAACTATCTGTTTCATAAAAGAGTATTATTAGTGTAACAAACCAGACGATCTGTACAGATTTTATTTCTGCTGTCCAAATGCCCTCGTATGATAAATATGAGTTTCCATAAAATATGATTTATCGCCATTTTGGCAAACTTTGGCGTTTAATTTATACTCTGTTAACTGTCAAGTTCGGAACATGTACAGAAATAAGTTCCTCCATAAATACACTGCCACTACCTTCATTTATCTTGATAAAAAAAATGCCTTCAATACCTCTCAATTAGTTTAAATTCATAAAAATATATGTATCTATCAAGAAATGTCATAAAATTTGTTTAAAAAAAACGTATTACTGATCATCGGATGATATTTGCTGCAAGACAATCGAAACACAGAAAAAAAACATTTTCAATTTTATGCTTCTATGATTCGCAATGATGCGAGTATCGAAAAGTTTTGTACACTTTCGAAGAAGTTGTGTAGCTGTAAATTTAGGTCTTTCTGACACATAGTGCTTTTTGATCCTTTTCATGACGGTTTCGATTCCGGAAGACGAAATTGTTTTTATTTCCAAGGAACAGCTGGAGGTACTTTCATTGGAAATCGTAGAGAAACAGGAATTTCATTGTTTTTTGCCAGTGCAATAAGGTCAAACGACTTAGTAAACAAGACAACATAAAACTTTGAATATCGACTCTATTTCAGCGAGACGACAGGGTCAATATCTTTTGAGGATTGAGAATACTTACACAAATAAAATAAAGTAATAAAACGAAGCCTACAATATTTTAATATTCGCAAATCTAATAAAAAATTTAATTTAATGGTTCTGCATCCGTGATTACGTATTCTTTTTTATTCTCGAAATTTAATTTTATTTGCATAAGATTCGTCAGCTATCTATACTCCATAACGACCAACCGGTATAGTGGTTAAGGTGTTAGCCTCTAGATCGGAAGGTTCCTGGTTCGAATCCGGGTTCGGGCATGGATGTTTGTAAACGTATGGTGTAGAGGCGGCTGGTGCACCTTAAATCTGTCGTGGCCGAAAGTCCTCACGTTGGGTTGGCGTGGAAGTTTGGAGAGTGGGGTGCCAGCTCAGGTGTTGCTTCGTCATCTGACCGTGGTTCAAAATTACGAAGTGTTGTCCTCGGATCTTTCCCTTAAGGGAATGATCCCGGACCGTCGTCAATAGCCCGTTGTGTTGCTCTAGTACGACGTTAACTAAAATTACCAATTACCTTACCTACCTATACTCCATAACAAAAAAAAAACTCGACGCACCAATAGGGAGCTGTCCGATTGCGCTAAAAATTGGTGGATGTGAGTAACATACATAGAAAAATAAACGATTAAAATTTCAGAACAATTGAATGATTTATTTCAGAGTTTGACCGTTCCAAAGGGGATGAAGTCAATAAGCCGTTGTTCCAACTCGGTCTAGATGCAAGCTGTCACCTGGCGTGACACAGACTGAATATGTTTCTGGGTGTCCTGAGGAATTTCTTGCCAAATTGACTCGAACTGTCGGGCTAAATGGTCAACAATCCGTAACGGTTGCAATAGCCTTCCCATCAAGTCACAAATTTGCTTCTATGGGAGAGAGATCAGGAGACCTAGCTGGCTAAGGAAGTGTTGTAAAAGCTTGAAGACAATTCATAACAATACGTGCCGTGTGCGGCCGGGCATTACCTTTGTTATTGAAAGCCCGAGGTGCCGCAAAAGAAACGGTAACACAACCGATCGTAGAATGTCGTCTGCTGTCTGTAAGTGTGCCAGAAATGACTACCAAAGGGGTCCGGCTATCAAATGAGATGGAACCCCAGATCTTAACGCCCTGTTGTGGGAATGTGTGGCGTGCGATAATAAGGGCAGAATCCCTACGCTGCCCTGGACGTCCCCAGACATATCTGACTCTGTCGTCAGGACACAGTTGGAAACAGGACTCGTCACTAAAGACTATACGTCCCAGTCAGCGATGTTCCAAGTGGATCGAGCCCGGCACAACTTCTTAGTGCGTTGATTTTTTTGTTATTGAGTGTATTTACTAAATTATGTGTACGTATAATGATGTCATAGTTTATGTAGGTAGTGATGGTTTATTAACGGTCCAGGATCAATCTCCAAGGGTAAGATGGTAATTTTTTATCTGATTTGTACTAGAGCAACACTACGAGCTATTGACGACGGTTCCGGATAAATCACCTAAGGGAAAGATCCGTGGGCAACATGGTCAGATGACGAGGTAACACCTGAGCTGGCACCCTACTCTCCAAATTTCCACACCAATCCAACTGGGATTGATCCCGAACTGTCACCAATAACCCGTTGTGCTGATCCTGTGCGACGTTAGTAAAAAAATACCAAGGACAACACCAAGCAAATTTGAACCCCGGTCAGTTAACGAGGCGAACACCTGAACTGGAACCTCACTGCCAGAATGACCGAGCGATGTCTAATTTTATAGACTATGTGTGCAGTTGTGGCAAAGAACAGAGGGACACTGCATACCTAAACTGGACACGCACATTTATTTTACAATATAATTCAAAGATATACACGCCGCACCGTCAGGTGACAAAACGAGTCCAACGAGTCTGACCTTATTTGTGTTCATAATCCAGAACAGCACCTGATTCCATGTTCTTGATTGTATCAGAACAGAGTCACTGTCATACATCGATGTTCGTCTATTAGAACAGTAGCAACCAGAACACAAGAACAACTGTTCTTATCTGTGTTAGTAATCACCTGTCGGGAGATAGTTACACCCACTCTTCAAACTTCCACACCAAAAAAATGTAAGGACATTTGAGACCATGCAAATTTACCAGCCTCTTTGTACATGACGATCTGGTTGGATTCGTACTCGCCACTCTCAGGTGGTGAATCCGTTGCTCTTCCAATCAGGTTACCGTGGTCCCTTGCATAACGGAAAACATCGATCAGTGAAGCTTGGCCAGATCTGGTCGATGGGCCATATAAAAGTAATCTTAGTTGGTTTGTTGGGTTTTTATGGCGCTAGGTCCATATTTGGTCATAAAAAACCAAATAAGTATTGATTAGCAAAGTGGTTAGTGCTATGACACCCCCTGTTCAATAGGCACTATGCTCATGGTCTATCTAGGTATGGAAATCACCGTCTAGGTATGGAAATTTGTAATCTACTACTGATCTAATTATTTTCGATGTTGCAAAAGATGGACATAGAAAAAAAACCGAACTAAACGGTGGCGTGGCAACCCAGTAGGTAGAATCTCGAATTTGCAACCAGAGAGCGGCTAATTCTAAACTCGATCCATCCATAGGCCTCGTTGGAGGTCGGTGCACGTTAAATCTACCGTGGCCTCAAATGTCCTCACGTTTGCATGGTGTGGAAGTTTGGAGATTGGGGTGCCAGCTCAGAGGTTGACCTTGCCATCTGACCGTGGTGAAAAGAGTTGTCCTCGGACTTTTTCCGTCAGGATTGATCCTGGGAAATCACCAATAGCCCGGGGTGTTGCTCGAGTGCGACGAAGATTCAACTACAAAACCAAACCTCAATGAATTTAACAAGACTAAAACTACAGATAATCTGAAAGACTATTGGTTTTAAAAAGTAATTACCGTATCTAATTCTTTTCTACTTAGGCTTTGGACAGTTTTCGCTATTTGTTTTCATTATTGAACCTTTTACACCAAGATGTATGTTTTTACAAATGAACCATGTTTTTAGAGTATGCAAAAATACTTTTGAAAGCTGTCTGGAAACGAGAAAATTCCAATAATCCGATGGGAAATGGCTTGTTGCAGTGAGGAGTAAAATCGCAAACCAATAACGTGTCAAGAATCGTTGAAATCTTATTTTCTTGTTTATTTTTTAGTTAGTTCCCACACGCAGCTATTTTTGCTTTCGTAAATCCAATTTAAAATTTCTACGTAATCCATATTTTACATTAATATTTATCATGATGAATATTTACTTGAAATAGCATCGAATATGAAGGTATGGCAATTATAGAATACTAAAAGAAGTAAAGGTGGGATTATGTAAAAATAGTACTTCTTCAGGTACATAAGTAAAAGCTCTTGTTTATTGATCCTCCAATTGTTTGAAGCTTGTTGCTATGAGGAAATTATAGGCTAAGTAAAGTTGAGTAAATAAGCGTGGAATACTGATGTGGATAAACGAAATATCCGTGTTTCAATGAGGTGAAAACTGACAGAGAATTGAGAAGTAATCTATAAGTAAATAGTTTGTGTAGTGCGAATAGATATCACGGAAGTGAAAACTCTACTTATGTGTTTTGTTAGAACTATTTGCTATTTGTTTTTACCATTAAAGCTATCGTGTTGATATTTTCAACAAAGAATTATTTTGTTTTTCATTGGAAACCCTCTTATAGGTTTGCTTGTAGGCAGGCAGTTAATTAACGTCACACTGGAGCAGCAAAATGGGTTATAGGCGACTGTCCGACATCAATCACAAAGAGATACAAGGACAATCTCTCGGAATTTTGAAACATGGTCAGATGTCCAGATCAACCCTTGAACTCACTTTCCAAACTTCCACATCGTGCCAACGTTAGGACATTTGAGGCCACTACATATTTCACGTCCACCAACCCGTACACGGCGAACTTTGTCTGGGCCAAGTTTTGAACTCACAGTCTTCCGATTGTCAATTGATCCCGGACCGTCGTCAATAGCCCGTTGTGTTGCTCTAGTACGACGTTAACTAAAATTACCATCCGATTGTCGATTCGTTGCTCTTCCAACTGGGCTACCGTAGCCCGGTTATGCTTGTGATGCTTCTGAAATTCATAGGTATTCGCCTAGTAGAATTTATGTTCCACTGGAGCAACACGATAATGAACAATTGCAGAAGGTTCGAGATCAATCCCGAAAGTATAGATCAGAAGACAACACTCATAATTTTGAACCACGGTAAGAAGACGATTTTAAATTCATGAGGTTTATGCTTATGAGAGGCAGGTTCTGTCAAGGTGGTATGGTGTTCAAACTATACCACCTTGATTTCTGTCACGTTGTGTTGGTGTGATAGTTTGGAGAGTGGGGTGCCTGCTCAGGTATTGCTTTGTCACCTGGTTCAAAATTACGAGGTGTTGTCCTAGGATTTTTCCTTGGGGGATTTGATCCTGGACCGTCGTCAATAGCCCGTTGTGTTGCTCTAATAGGACGGTAGCTAATAATTATCAATTACCATAGGTTTTCTGGGTATATGTATCTATTTCGTTTTCCAAACTTTGCATATTACGGGTTTAAAAAATTCAAAATGTTCGTCAGCATATTTAAAATCCCAAATGTAGTTTCGAAGATCATGTCCATCAAGATCTGACCATTTTTTCTCACGACGACATACCTCGTCATCAAGATGTTGCCAATTTGTTTCCTGGTGATGAGATCAAGATCTTGTCAGTTTTGCTAAAGACAATATATTTCATCCATCAAGATCTGATCAGTTTTGTTAATGACGAAATACCTAGTCCATCAAGACGGTTCGTTTTGCTAACAACGAGATATCTAGTCCATCAATACTTGGACAGATTTCGCTTATGACGAGTCACCTCTTCTCGAGATACCCAGTAATTAGTTTCTCTGCTAGTGCTGAGAAAAAAGAAAGTCATTGTACAGCCACATAAGAACTGTTAATCAAGTAGGATACATATCGTATATAGCGCATCTCAAATTAAGAAGCATATACTGTTTCAGCTGAAAAAATATAAATCAATTGATTGAATATTTTCAAGTATATCAACGATGTGTGTCTTTCTTTCTTCGATACCAACTCAAATTTAAGTAAGGAACTGCACACTATTATTCCAGTTCGAATGAATTCAGCGCGACACAAACAAACCAGTGGGCAATTAGAAACAGAACGGAAAAGGGTACATCCGAAAGGAAATTCGGCCTGAAAGCAAAATAAGAGCTTTGTGTGGATCACAATTAAGTTAATTCAACCCTTCTAAATGAATGAGTGGGTGATTATTTTTACTGCTCAGAATTAACCGTTAATTCATTCTCTGAAAAAAAGAATTCTGCTGAAAATGTCAAGAGGGTCTAGCAAATGATCTTTGAAGACAAACAGCTGTTCAGCTCCCGCTTTTTTCAAAGACAAAAACATGTTCTAAGAGAAAGTTGAAAAGTATTCTATTTGACTAATTATTTTGATACGGAAGTTTCTGCTGAAAGTAATTTCTAAAATTTGAGGCTATTCAAACTTCTTGTTCATAAAAAAAGTGTAATTTAGCAATTAATCAAAATACTTCTAGACATTCTCTGCTTCTAATATGCTTATTTTCATTGAATTTCTAAATTCTATAAAACATACTAAACATTTATTTCCTCTATAGTCTTAGTTCATCATTCTTGTGCAGATATATGTCTTTATTTTGCAGAAAACTTTGTTTCTAATATGTTTATTTCAATGACGATTAAATTTACACAGTACTGTGGCAACAGAACGGGCTATTTGCGACGATGTCCGGAATCAATCCCAAAGGGACAAGTACAGGACAATATCTCGTAACCTCGAACATGACGAGGTTGACACTTGAGTTGACACCTCCTTTTCCAAATGTCAACACCACGCCTACTTGAGGACACTTGTCCATGTTATTTTGCGGGGAACTAAATCACATGCTCATTAAAATTTAGCTTTCGTTACTTGTATAAAATACCGTTTAACTAAATACCATTCATATTGGTAACGGTCCGGGATCAATCCTGAAGGGAAAGAACCAAGGACACCTCGTAATTTTATACCTCGGTCTGACGACGAAGTCAAAAACTGAGTAGGCATTCCATTTTCCATACTTCCACACCACGTCAACGTGAGGACATTTGAGTTCACGACAGACGAAATGTGCACCAGCTTCCGCATGCACGACGGTCTATGGATGAATCAAGTTTCGAACTCGCAGGTTGCTCATTCGAAAATCTACCAACTGGGCACCCAGGGCTTCCATAAAGTATTGATACATTTAATGAATCTGCAACTATATCAACTACAAGAATGTTCATTATTCATACGTGCAGTCTAATCGAATTTCGTTTGTGTAATTTTGATATTTCTTGCATTGAATGTGTATCAGGATTTAATTTTTCATCATGAATTATTATTCCTTGTATTTATTTAGTTAATACTTTTCAAATAATATGTATTTCTCTATTAATTTAAAATTCTTTACCATTATAAATTATACCTTTATTATATTTATAATTCTTTACCATTATAAATTATACCTTTATTATATTTATAATTCTTTACCATTATAAATAATACCTTTATTATATTTATAATTCTTTATCATTATAAATTATGCCTTTATTATATTTATAGTTATACCTAATTATACCTTTTTTAATGACGCACACCTGTCCAGAAGTGTGTCCTGTTTTTAGTGTTAAAAATTGCCTTGTTCAATCTTCGTAAATTGAAGTCACAAACTCTAAAAAAATTGTTTGCATGGGAACTGAATATTGACAGTTGCCTTGAATGATTTTAAAAGAAAAATGGAAGGTTTCAAAACTATAAAAACTCTCACTCATTCCTTAAAAAATAAAATCACACAACAAAGCGTAAAAACCTATATTTTAGGAAATATGGTAAATAAAGCGAATTCGATTATAGAACGGATAATTTATAAATATCACTAACCGTAAAGAATCAAACTTTCTGAATTTGAGAATTATATTTAAAAAGTGAATGAAACAAATCCCAAGCACTTGGCTTTAGGTCATTCACCTTTTATATTTTAAAAAGCGTGTACCAGCTTTTTACGAAGGTTATCTGATTCCTTAAAGATGTTCTTGAAATGTAAGAACAGGACATGGCTTCTCTAAGAACTGATGCTAAGAACATTAAAATAACCCCAACTCTTTCAATGTGGAATAAGATAAGATATATTCGAACCACGGGCTTAAGAGTTTCGTATGTCATCCGATGAACGAAAAAGATTACGAATGCCGTTTGTCGTTCTTATTGCAGCTTAACCTCAAAAAGATAGACGCAGAACCCTTAATGTGTTTTGGACGATCCATTTTCACAGCCTCTGTGCCTTTATACGAACAGATGTATAAAACCTTCTCTTTCCATGGCGCTTTATGAAAATATCAAGAGTATTTCCTTCCTGTGGAAAGTAATATCTACTTCGTGGAAACGCCATGGAACATTTGTGCGACGAATGTGTGGAATATGGCCTTCGGTTTGTGAGGAGGCTGCCGAATGGGAATCTTTATAGAAGTCGTTGTTCTGGTTTATTCCGCCGTTCCGAAAAAAAAATGACACGGATATTTCTTTATTGTTCCGTTCAATAACGAAAATGGCACAGTATTCTTTTTTGATGACGTTAGCTAATTAAATGCACTATATACCCGGCTGTGTTAAAACACTTTTATGGCCTCGTGGTTCCATCAATAAATAGGGCAATATTATTAACTGCATAGACAGATAGACATATTGCAATTCCATCATTGAATGTGGAATACCGGTCATTTCATTAGGTGGTAATATTTCACTGCAATGACTGGATCGATAATTCGTCAGAAATGAATAATAGAATGTGTAACATAATAGCATAAATGGAAATGAACAATACACAAATTATTTGATTAAATATAGTGTAACACCAGTTTCAATATGAAGCGAGTTATTTAAATAGTTTCTCTAGGGACACACACGAGTACATCAATCATGTTTAGTTTAGTCGTATGTCTGTTGTGGTTTTGGTGAAGAAAATATTTGAAATTAATATTATTTCACAGAGTAAATATTTGAATAGTAAGATACTAGAATTGGGTAACTGGACATACGCAATTTAAGTGTATTGCCCGGATTCCACTGGGAATTATAAGTTGCGCGGATTTGTCACAGAAATCAATTCCTTTCGAATGTTGTTTACCTTGAATCGCTTTGGCTAGCGGAATTATCTGTCAGGACACATTGTTTTTAACTTTCCGTTCATGTACTGTCCGTTCGTACTTTGTTTACTTCTCCATCTAATGAGCCTGATTTACCATGGCTTTTTGAAGTGTCGGGAATTAATCGAGTAAGTTAACTGTTAAGAATATACATTTTTAGGTCTGGTAATCTTATCTGCATCAGAATACTTTAATAGGATAGTAGCTCTATTAATAAATAGGGAAATATCCCTAGATGTATAGACATGTATATATAGTATACACTATACATATTTTATTTCCATCATCGAATATGGAAAAAAGATAGTTAGATGGCAACATTGCGTTGTAACAACTGAATAGATCATTTGTCAGAAATGACTAACAGCATATGGGAAATATTTGTAGAAATGGAAACAATGTACAGATAATATGACTAAATATAATGTAGCTCCATTTTTTCAATATGAGAAACTGCATTAACCATGTTGCATTGCCTCATATGCCTGAAGTAGCAATAATTAGCGCTAAGTAAAATATTTGAAATTAATTTTGTTGCATAGTAAATATTTTAATAATCTCAAGAGGGTGTATGAAGTCAATTTATTCGCATATTGTTTCATTTACTGTAAAATTGAGCCTGATCAGTTATTAATGGGTATTAGTTCATGTTCAATTAGCATGAGAGAGGTATTTGTATTTCTTAGCTACATATAAATATGTTATGTATTGATGTTTTATCTTATGTTATATCTCCTACGCTAGATGGTGTTGAATATTTTAATGAAAATTTTATCCCAAATATTAATTGAGAATAAAGTATTTTAATATTCAATTATTTTATTTCTATATGAACATGTAGAGTAATAATTACGACTAGGGGGCCTGCCCCCTGCTCGCTAACACTCGCCAACCCCTGGAGGATTGCTTCGCAATCCTCATTGGTTCGCTGCGCGAACCTATGCTCGCTTCGCTCGCCTCATTGAAGACATGTGTCCTAGCAGAAGGGACTGTTTACAAAATATGTTACCAAAAAAATGTTTTCCAAATCTAAATTTGCTGCATTACAGAAAAAATATATACAGTATCTCTAAAATCAGAATTCAAATGAAAACTTTGTGCAAATTTTGACTCGAAATGTGAGCGTTGCTTTGGAAATTGAATACCCAGCATGTTGTTTGTGTGTACATTTTCCCAGCACTCAAACGACCCACACTTTTTCATTGAGTTTGTTGCCGAAATTTGTAGTGCAAGCGTCTTGTTGAACTATAATTGTTGGTCCTGAAAAGGACCGTTTTTTAAATGGCCCTGAAAAGATCCTCCGCTTTCTTTGATTTCTATTATAAACTAACTGCAACAGCTCATTAAAATTTCCTTTTTTTTCAATAAAATTTCATCCGATAACGCTATAAATTCAATCGATGTGCGAGACTTTGCGATAAACAAACAATCGTACAGTATTGCCAAAACGCGATTACAAATAACGTCTTTTTTGCGTGCCGCGTAAGAGAATTATATATATAGATGACTCCTAATGGAATTCTTTTCGCTTATATTGAACCTGTATGAAGAGTGGTCTGTTTGAAGGCAAACTTTAAGGAAAAATTTATTATAAAATATTAATTACGAAACGTTTTTATATTCAATTGCTTGAATGAAGCAATTGCACAAAGAGGAATAATTTACAATGATTCTTAACGGAATTCAGTTTGCTCCTATTTCAAACGAAACTGAAAAAAATCTTCCGTGTAATAAAGTAAGAAATCATTTGATGTAAGCAAATAATTATATCACTAGTTGTAACTACAAATTCTCTCTTACGTACCAAACACTTTCAAAACTTCTTACTTAATTAGCAAGAAATGTAACGGTTAAAATTTATAACAACGATACGAAAATCAAACATGTATTAATATTTTATTAGTTCATTGACTAGAGAAAAATGAAGAAAATACAGAATGTTTAATACGTTAAAAGAAGTTAGATGAACTTTGTAAGACAACTATGATACGTTACATTTCCAGATTAAATGTATTTCTATTTTCTAAATTTAGCCCCGAAGTACAGTTCAAACATGGTTAGCTAATGGAACTGTTACATTTGATGACTAATATCACGAATATTTTCCATAGGGACTGAAAAGGCAGAAATCCATCGTGTGTTTTAAATGGGGTTGCTCACCACATGTGTGGAGCCTTGTAGTCTAAAGCCTTGCATGACTCCTTTAGAGGAATTACCGAATGTTTACTTCCATGATCAATTGTCGGCACCAACAAATAAGAAATCTCAACCACCAGACTTACTAAAACAACTGGCACTATGAGTCATTAATACCACCCATGAAGGGGTCATTAAGGTATATACAGACGGAAGCAAAAGTGAAAGTGGTACCACAGGTAGTGGTGTTCTCATCAAATTGCCCAATAGCTCGGTCAGACTTAAGAACAGAAATCCAGATTTCTGCTCTGCATTTAGGACAGAGCTCATTGCTATTAATGAAGCTCTGAAGTATCTCCTTAAACTCAACCTTCAGCGAGACATTTGGATTTTCTCATTTTCTCAGACAGTCGCAGTGCTGTCCAACACTTGAGAGGTTGGAGGAGAATTAACGACCAGACAAACATTGGCATTATATTTAAACTTAAGACCCTATCTTTCAGGAATGAGATCCATATCTAGTGGGTACCTGCTCATGTTGACCTGTACGGTAACAAAATTGTTGACAGCCTGGCAAAGGAGGGAACAAGTACCAATGGCGACGTCTCGGGCGTCCTCACGTACCAAGAGATAGCCACCATAAGAATAATTACTCTCAACAACCACTGGAAAGCACCTCCATCACATGACTGGTACCATGCAGACCATCCAGGGGCTGCCCTGGAGATAGAGCAATGCAGACTGCCATTACTAGACTTATTAGTGGCCACATTAAGTCTCTCTACTATGACCAGGGACGTAAAACTTTTTTACTGTGTAGAAAATGCAGTTTAAATTCGGCCTCCCCTAGTCACCTTCTTGCTTGTATGGGGATGGTCAAGACTGATTTGAAAGTGAATCCTATCCAAGTTATGGACTTTTTGAGGGTGTACGATCTTCTGGACTTGATCTAGTTGATCTAGACCAAGGAGAATTAGTAACAACAACAGCAAATTCACTATAATTTAATTGTTTGACATAAAACAAATATTTTGGTTTAATTAACTGAATTATTTAATTTTTAACTGTTTATTATTGGTCTAATTGGTATTTTCTTCAAAACCCTATCTTTATTTTACTATATATTACTTTATTTTATTTACTATTGACTTTAATTTATGTTTAAAATAGTAATTTATTGTCTGTAGTTTCCATAAAACGATAGCTTTATAGAGAAAGTAAGAAATACTCATAGAATGAACAAGAATGGTTTCTATTTCGTTTATTTAAACTGAATTAAGCTTGTCTTAAAAATATAGATGCATTTAAGACTGACCGCTAAGCGCATAATATCGCACTTTCAAGAAGCTACTGATTTTACTATTCGAGCTGATATATCACTTCCTACTGTAGAATAAACAAAATTCTTTACGAAATGTTTCATCACTGAATTTTAGTTTTCACTTACTGATTTTTTTAACCAACAAAACATAATCTCAGCATTTTATCTTTCTTGAAATATTCTGAGTCGAATTAGTTTTTCTTTTAACTAGTGGTTTAACATATACTTTAGTCAAACTTTAGAAAAGAGTGGATTATGTTTGGGTTTTATGGTGCAACAGCCATATGTGGCCATGCTGCCGCCAAAATAAGACAAAATGAGGTAGGAAAGAAAGAAAAATGCAGAAGGGTAGGCAAGGCTAAAAGCGAACGGAAGACAGATCACTCAGTGGTCGCGTTGACCTCTGTTCGATCCACGCATAATAGTAAATGTACACAAAGTAAGTGTGTTCCAGATCAATCCATTTTGAACAAACAATTAACTTTAATCTCTCTGAAACTATCAATTTACAAAGCTGTATGTACAAAGAATTGTAGCATTTTTATTCTTAAGGTACGTTAAAAAGTCAAATTTTAACCAAAATTTCGAATTTTTTGAAATTTTATATTCATTAAATATGAACTCTTTTCTTTCCAAAAAAAATTTTTTTTGTCTCTAACAAAAACAGAAGGTGAGATATTTCAATTTGAAAAAATCCTTGATGCAAACTTTTCAAACCGAAAGTGGTGTTTGCGCGCCGGAAGTTGGTTCAGGTTTCGGTTTCCAGCACGGTTTAAAAAAAATTTTAATTCCAGTTTAAGGTTTTTAGTTGTGCTATGTTCCATCCACAGAGAAGTAGTATACAGAGGGTTCACTGCCATAGGAGGCAATGGACTTATAAATAACATGGGAAATAGCATAGACGCTGGCGCCCCCAGCGGGGAAGCCCGACCCTTTCTGTAGCGTCGGATCTAGACCTCGTTTCCATAATAACCAAACTAGGTTTCCACAACAACTATCTCAGGCTATTTTATTTTTTCGAAACCAATTTGCATTTTTGATTAAAAGCTAAATATTCTTAAAATATTTTTTTAGCATAAATACTTAAAAATAGCACTTTTGTAATGTCTTCTAAACTTAAAAAACCGTTTATTTATGAAATCTTACCAATGTATGAACTTTTTTCTTTCATTTTATTTTATTCTTTTATGTGAATGCTTCTTTAAAAAATATTCCAAAAAATGTTTGATTTGGAAAATTGTTGATCTCTGTTGATAGTCTAAAATATTATTTGAACGAAAAAGTACATAATAAATTTTTTTATTAACTTAATCAGGTACATTATTCATTTTTGAAGAAATTATACAATTTGAAAAAGGAATAGAAAAGAAGTACTGTTTATGTGGAAGTCTCGTCGAAGCTCATTTAGTAGTAAGTCAATCACAGACACGACCAAGTGATTGTGGACTGTATGAATTTTATTGTTCAATCATGAATTCAATTACCAATACACAATTCTTCCCTGTATAGAATATAACACAGAAGTGTATTGAACCTCAAGGCTAAATATCTCACGCTGCTGTCTCCCCACACACTCAGAATACGAATACAAAAAGAAAGAAGTTGGGGCCTAAAAAACTAAGATATTACCTGACCTTGTTCTGAATGTAAAAAAAAGAACATAGCTACTGTTACTCGCTTATACATATTTCTGTGTGATCCATCTAGAAAAATTTTAGCATAGCAAACGAATACTAAAATATACAACATGATATAAAGGTATAAAATACTTTGGTAAAATAAGCAACTTAACAAGAATCTTCATTTGCCTTCCAAAGAGTAAAATTCATTGTTTAGCATTCATAAACAAGCTAACTCAACGTAATTCACCATTTAGAGTAGCAAATGAATGGATAATATTACTAATTTTATTCATTATTGGTGCAACAATTTTTCATCATTTAGAGTAGCAAATAAACAATAAAATTCACAACAGGATACGACTATTTTTGGTATCTCGAAAATCTTCTCAGGGAAAGTTTGTATGTATGTAATTGCGTACTATACTGTCGACCAAACCTTCGAGTATGATTTGCTCTTACGCTTATCCATCATGGGTGTTAATCACACAGTCGGCAACAAATTTTGTTTGTTAAAAACGGTCGATAGGAAAATTCGTAAGTGCTTCAAATATTTGCATTTGGGCTCCAATCAGTAAATTTTGGCACTCATAGCAATCAGGTTAAAAAGATTTTTGCCAAAACTACAACGAATATAAGCAATGACTTTGAGCTACATGTATTAGCAGGGTGACACTGCAGAGATTCACTGATCAACCTTTCACTGGGGATCAACCTTTACTGTTTATGGATAGTACAATTTTTAAATAATTATTAAAATGATGCAAAGAGTATTCAGCTGTATGGACGCTTCAAGAAGTCTGCCGATTAGAAAATAGAAAATGGCTTTCGCTCTGGCTCTGATTGAAACATTTCAAACTCCGCCCACAATTAGGGACATGCTTCCTCACTGGAGCGCTATAGGTCATGGCTTCAGTGAACCCTCTGTACACTACTTCTCTGTGGTTCCACCCAACATTTATTTTTAGAGCAAATAGATAAAGATTAGTGTTTAAAAAGTTGCTTTTCAATCTTTAAATGCTTTTTTCTCTGAATGCTGTTTCCAACCAAATCATTGCACGGTAACAATGATAACTAAAAACGTAATTAATATATATTTTTTGAAATTTTTGTACTATGGTTCTTATATGCATATTTTAGTACCTAAAGTTGGATTTTATGTGTATTTTTAATAGAAAAAAAAAATTGTCAGTCACTTCGTTGTTATGTTGTAGAGAAAAATTTCAGACATTTTTACATTCATATAATTTTTGCGTCATCCCTTATATCTCCAGATTATAATAAAATTGATCTTATATCCAGCTTCAGCTACTAGCTTATACATTTAAAGTTTTAGTGTAAAGTTTTATGTTAATATTGTAATGAGTGAGAAAATTGGAGTGTTTTTCGTTAACATCATTTTTTAACCAAAACAAAACAGTTTTTGGCATTTATGCTGGGTTAGAATGTGATTTTTTATGTTATTCAATTAAAAAAAATCTATTGAATCACTTGGGAAAAAAAAGTACTCCAAAAGTAGTCAGACAACTCAACAGAACAAGAGCACGAACATCTTGTTACACGTGAGGATGAAAAGGGGAATGTCTTAAAAGGTGAGGCTCGTAACATAGCGCTCATATGGTACTAGTGATATAAAGAATGGGTTCCCAACATAGCCGTTGACCAACAGAAGGCAACTATAAAATCCATCTCTCGGGAACCTACCTTAGAAAAGGATGTCAATTAAACTTAATTAAATTTTTGTACTCCTCATACACAAATTTTTATATTCGAAGAAAGTTACTATATCCTTTATTTGAAATTATTTTATCGAAGGATGTGGATCGTAATTTCAAATTCAACATTGTGAAAATCAATGTTTATCTAAAGTAAAATAAAATCCACAAACTTCAAGACAGCATCAATATAAAACGAAACAGCCAATGGCGTTAAACAAGAAGAATGACTGTCCTATGGCAGGTATTTAACGTTCTAAAAACAAAACAGGACTTCTATTATTGCTTTAAAGCCAGTCATGTGTCGTTTTCTTAAACGTTTTGAAGAAGTTCTATCATAAATATTCTGGCCTATCCTATGCTGTAACAAATTTGGAATTTGAAAATTAAGGGTTTGTAGGTTGGTAGCTGAATTTACGTTACGCTGGAAAAGCATAATGAGCTATTGATGACGTACCGTGATCAATCCCAATGGAAAAGATCCGAAAATTAAATGAAAGCATGAAACAAACTATCAGGTGTGCGTTAACTGTTTTTTTTTTATCATTTTCAAAAATACTACGGATAAAGATCAAAGGTTTATAATGGCAGAACTAAAATCAACCACTTAGGTTCAGTAAAAAAGACAAGTTACTTGGCTTCGTTTCATTTTCGAGTCACTTTCCAGGAAAATCCTACTTTTTCAACGAGTTGTTCGACTTCAGAGTGCCAACTGTATACTTACAAGCTTACGTAAACTGCGAAATTATTTCTTTAAGTAAAGTTCGTAACTTTGTTCTAAATTACATAGTTTCTGTCGCAGTGTTCATGTCTAAATAACAGAAAGAAACTTTTAGATGAAATAAAGGTTTCTTACTTGTTGAGATTTCTTCAGTTGTAGGATGAATTACCAGTTACGAGGGAAGTTTTTCAGGAAGTTTTGGGAATGTGAATGTGGTAATTTTATTTGATTCTCAAACTCCATAAATATTTTATCTGGTATATCTAATAAAAACCGACATGGTAACTGAAAGTGTTTAAAAAGAAATTACTAATCATACTTGTGGTTAGTAAAGTGTAAAAACTAGTTGTATAAAATGTAAAAAAACAATCAAAATTACTTCTGGAAAGTATTACATGTAAGAAAACATACATTATAAAAAAAATTTTTATAACATGTGCAAACCTAATGATTATAGTCTTAAATTTCATATCCCGTTGAAGGCAAAAACCCTTTTCTTAAGCTAATTTTCTTCCAAAATAATTCTGTGGTCATGTAGAAAAGTGCGATCAGTACATTTTTTGGGTAATTTAGATTTTTTTCGTGTTTTCAGATAAAATATGGTTTGCCCAAAATATTCCATGCCGATGCCATTATTTTCGGATAAAAGAAGTATGACGATATTATTTTTTGTTGCATCTTTTTCGCAATTTTATAGTCTGAACAAAATTAAAATTGCCCTATAAAATTAATGAAACGATAAAGTGTATCTTATCACAGAAATATGGATTGTTATAAAAAAGAGTAGAACAAAATTGTAAGCATTAATAGTTTGCGATGAAAGCTATCCATTGATAGATTTACATTCAACTTGCAGATTGGCCAACTTTCGGTTAATGGCGGTTGATGGCTTCAAAATTTCAACATAAATACAAGTGGCTTCATTCACATCGCATTGGACTACAGAGAGGAGCCTTAAACTATTATAAATGACCTTTTCCTTTTCCGATTCAGATAAGGTCTTAAAATAGAGAGATGATATCACTACTAAAAATCGCTCGATAAACTCGATTCGCATCGAGGACATAAGGAATCAGTAATGGTGCAAATACTGATACCACCAAACATGAAGACGACTTTTATCTCGTTGAATTTAACTTAAAGAATAGTTCATGCTTGGAAAACATCGCCTTCTTTAACTTACTTCACGATCTCTATGGCATTACGAAGAAAAAATCCATAATGGAATATTAGGTCGGAAATCTCCTCACAATCTGTGCTGTTAGCTTTTTATGGCCATATGCACATAACTATACTGATTAGCTTAAGTATAATGTTAATAATTTAGAGCAAATATTTCGGAGAACATATAATTCTTGACTTTCTTTCCTGATATTTATGCATTATGTTAGTTGGATTGAGTTTTACGGTGCATGGGTCATATTTGGCTAGTTGCATCAAATAACGTGTAATAAATGGACATACACACAAGGAAAGCTTTTCTGACACTAAAGAAAAACACACCCAGGGAAGAATCGAGGTTCAACTCGAAGGATTCTAGCGCAATGGGCTAATCCACAGAAATAGGGAGACTCGTATGTACGTATTATGAGGAAAACAACCACATAATGGAAGCTTGGGCTAGAAACTTCTTTCTCACGTATTAGTCTGAGATTTACGCCGCATAAAAATGAGCTTAATGTACATGATATACAACACATATTTAAGAAAATCTTGTTTTGAACTTTCCTTCATGATTTTGATATGAGAGAAACACTCATATAATGAAAGCTTGAACCTGAAACCTCCTCACAATATGTGCTGCTAGCTTCTTTTGCTTATGCAAAACGCATTAACAAGATTTATACAGTTTTCAAATGGCGGTGTAGAGATGAATAGGTGAAATATGTACTATATATCAACGTTTGTTAGGTTTATTTCATTATCTGTTTCAAGGCCTAGCTTTTATCCATTAGATCTCCAATCTATCCTAGAAGGGGTGTGGGATTTTCTAAGTTTTTATCATCGTAAAAGATTAACTGGAAACAAACAAAGCGACGGATAACTATAATATGCTATAGTTATCCTTATTACACTAGCATATTTATTATTGCGTTAGCTTATTTACATTAGAATTCTGTTACTATTTAAGGTTGTAATTTTAGTGATTTATGCTATATTGTTACTATCGGAAACTTCTAAATTTTATTTTTAAGATTATGTCTATAATAATATATGGAAGAATATTTGGCAAAACTGCACCACACAACGTCAAGTAAACGAACGATACACAAGAGAAGCTTTCTGACGCAGAAAAGAGATGAACACTCGAGATGAAATCGAATCTACGCCTCCTTTAACTCTCAAATTTCTCTCACATTGAGAAAACCTACTGAACCATGGCTATCTAAACAGAACTGACTGATATTAGAAAATATCTTGGGCGATGGAAAATGTTTAATATCAAGGATTGACTCTGCAGTATAAGATATACAGACTAGTGGATATTTTCTTATATGTAGTCCTAGTTCAAGATTCGTCATCTGATCGTGGTTCAAAATTACGAGGTGTTGTGTTAACTAAAATTAGCATTACCATTACCAATATCTATCAACTTCAGAATCGTAATGAATAACGCGTAATTTATGAAATGAAATAAGATGAAATAATCATGAAATAGCGAACAAAAATTGTTCTCGCATATTTAAAAAGGAATTATTGACAACGACTTTCGATTCCGTCAAAAGGAGCGAATGACAGTTACTTAACTTCATTTAAATGTGCTTAGCTTGAACTATGCACGCATCAACAAACAACAGCACATTACCAAACTTACACAGAAGAAATCAACGCTTTAATGAATTTCTTCAGCAGTCCGACTGCAAAAGAAAGGCAAGGAGAAATCTAAAAGATAGATATAAAAACGGGAAAGAAAACACCAGCGAAAATAGGCTTAGCGTCAAATAATACTGAATCGTCTTTTAAGTAAATATAATCTAGCTGTAGTAGACGTTCAGATGATATAGATGTGATGAGATGTGAAATTTTTGCCTTTCATTTTTGGAAAATTCGAATTAAAATACAAAAATTACGCCTGACGTTTTTGAATAACTTGTTTTATTTTGGAGGCATGACACCTGTGCACATCGATGGTTTACGCATATCTCTATATTAAAAAAAAGCTACCCCAGCCGCTGCCGCAGAATTGAAAACTCGCTTTTTTCGCTCGATTCTTAGACGGTTTCCCGAGAAAGTACAGATCAGAAAATTACAAAATTTACATGGTTGGTTCAAAATTGTTCCGGGAACAAGATGGAGAAGACCTTTTTCCGATGCCGATCTTAGTTTAGGGTTTATTAAGTGTCACAGTCGAAAAACAGAAATTTGTATCGCGAGTGAGCAAAAGACGTACAAATTTTCCATCTTTGGACGTGAGTTTTTTTAGAGTACCTCCAAACGTAACTTTTTGTAGCTCGGGAAAAATTGGGACATTTTTGTTACTTTTTTGTGCTGTCATATATATTAATACTATTAGTTTTTAAATTTGAAAACATCACAGAAAACCTTAGATGTACTCTTTCTTACAGTACAATTATTTTTGAAATTGGTTAATAAATAAATTCCATGTGATTAAAAGTTGGTCAGACAAATTTCAGAACTTTTAGATGGTGATTTAGGTTACAAAACTAAAACTATCATATCTATAGCTTAATACTATTAGTTTTAAAATTAGAAAACACCACGGGAAAGCTTAGAATGCACTCTTTCTTATGGTTTAATTACTTTTAAAATTGATTTATAAATAAATTCGATGCGATGAAAAGTATAATTTCGCGATAGTGTACCATTTGTTGATCACGGATTTGAAATAGTGTAACTAAAGGTTGTCTTTCTATCTAACGGGTTTACCATATATAAAATTTATCGTAGCAAGAATCATCATAGCAACGATTTTTTTTTATTTGGCCGAGAAACTCTCTGTGAAGTAATGCCCGGAGACCAAAAGGCTCAGATCGCTTTTTCCGCTTGATTCTCAGAGGGTTCCCGAGAAAGTACAAGAAAATTACGAGATTAATATGGTTTATTCAAAATTGTACAAGGAACAGGATGGAGGAGCCTTTTTACTGATGCGGCTATTAGTTTGGGGTGCATTAAGTGTTAAAGTAAAAAAAAAAAAGGAAATCACTTGCGAAGGGAGTCTTGGTTTGCTAAGCAAACGAAATGGAATCGCGTAGCAATCACCGGGGGTTGGCGTTCAGGAGGCGAAGCCCTCGCTGTGACGTCATGGACCGGAAAGTCAAATCAAGATTATACGAATATAAGGATAGTTTCGCCGTTGCAAAAGACTTACTCTGCGAAAGAAGTGTTGGTTTGTGAAACAAATCAAATGGGATTGCGTAGCAATTCCCGGGGTTAGCGAGCAACGAGCCCCTTAGTACTGTAAATAGATTAAAATTAAGGATCTAACTAAAGTAACGATAATGCCATCAATATACTATATAAACAATCAAGAAACTGGCGCAATATACTATGCATGGAGCTGCTAGTGGTGAATACTATCCAGTGAACATTAAAACAGGAATTATCAACAATGTCTATCAAATCCCGTTAAAAAAGGACCTACACACAAGCCGATTCTTTTAAATCGATATCATTTCTTAAAATAGACTTAAAAAGGAGACACTTGCAAAAATTTCTGCAGCTTTCAAAAATTGAAAGACCATTCACAACTTTTTCTTTGTAGCGAAAATTGTTTGCAAATGTTCTTTTCTGTCAGAGGTCAATTTTTCATCTACTAGCTTTGCCAGTACAATCTCCGAGTTTAATAACTCATTCGTCACTAGACGGGAAAACTTCAAAACGGTACAGCGAAAATAAAGTAGCTTAGTAGGATATCTAGGACTTGGCATGAGGGAAAAAGAAGATCATTCGAAGTACGTCAACTTATCCAGAATATCGTACATTTTAACTGGAACTATAAAACTTTGTGCTGGAGGAAAAGTTTGTCTTCCATGACAAATCCAGATATAAAACTTGAGAAATTTTTTCATTTTTTTTTTGTTTTTGTTTTAAAAATAATAGAATGTATATAGTAGAGTAGAACGTTTTTAATTACCGATTCATTTTAAACAAATCTTACATTTGTTATTATTTTAAAAGAATAAAATTACCAGAACATATTTAGAAAATAGTTTGAAATATATCTTAAAAATAATGTTTTCTCGTTCTACACTTAACTATCGTTATCGTGTTATAGAAAACATAAAAAAAATGTTATCTGCATATCTGAATGCATATTTTTTTTCCTTCTCAAAGATAAGATTAATTTTTTATGGCCATTATCAATATTGATACTTTTCTTTGCTTTACTTTATTCATGAAATATACTATGCATTACGGCTAAAGCATATGAAATTAAAATGTTAAAAAAAGTTCATCTGATACTTTTTAGATTGTGAGGGCCGACTTACTTTTGAGAAATAATTTCCTTAATATTTAAGAAATAATTCTATGGAACTTTGCAATTTTCGTCAAATTTTATTTTCTAAAATAAATAATTCTAAGTAATTCTTAGATTCCGTGTTTTCGCATTTTTAGTAGCATACAGCAATACCGAAAAATTCGAATACATTGCATTAGATATTAGAAAAAAGTAAAGTTTAACGTATAGAAACTTTTTTTGGAAAACTCTTCGTAAATATTTCTTTTTCATTTCACCTTTTATTGTTTTTGAATTTTCTTGTATGCGACTTATTTTACTGGCTAGCACTTTCACGATGTGTGCATGGACTATTTTATCAAATAAACATTCCTCATAGAGCTATTGCTTTCAAACAGCAGATACCACAAAAATTTGAATTTCTGACAATGTTTATAACTTTATTAGGCCCCTGCATGAAAGCAGAGAATATCAGGGCACACAAAATTTCTACAAATTTCGAGTTCAAGTCAAATTTTGAAATAAGAATAGTTTTCAGCACATGGATCTAATAGATTTTACCAATATATTCAGGTTTGGGTATTCTTTTTGAACTAATTTTAAATAACTTTATGAGCACTAAAGTAGTTGAACTGAATGTTGCCATAGGTCTACGTTGCGTTCGTGTTGTAAAAATAATTTTCGTGGAGTAATAAATTAAAAGAAATAAGCTTTTCTTTGTCATAAGTTCATTATGAAAAACTGCATAATTTCAAGCATTTATTTTTTGATGAATTAGTTGTACGCATAAATGAAAAAGAAAACAATTTTGATTTATTTTATGCGCACTAATTAAATATATATATAGATATTTGGGAATCGAATTTTACTTTCATACTTTTGGCCATTAAGTCACTTCATTATAAAAATTACTCTTTCTCTCAAGTGAACGAAATGAATTGTTTCCATGAATTCTTGCATTTTATGAGTGTATCAAGTAACTAATAAAGATAAATGAAGAAATTTTGAAGTAAGAAATAATTTATATTCATATTCCATTTATTAAAATTCAATAAGAAAAATATACAAACAGACATTAAACTAAGAGGATTTGATTACATAACGATGCAAACGAGAATATTGAATTATTTTTTCCTTCCACGAGAGATTTACTGACGAAAATTGATTCGCATGAGTGATTTGATTACTTCTTGAAAAACTGAATTACTTAAATTACTAAGAATTCAGATGTAAGAAACCTTTCAAAATTATAGCATGACGAATTAATGTTCGAAACTTAATCAATAAGCATATTTTGGTGAATTAAAATATTGTATTTAGACCACTTCTGCCTTTTTATTAGTATAGAAAGTCTCTTAAAATGTCTTATTACTATTTAAGGGTTAATAAAGAATTATTACTAGTTTCATCCCGAGAAGAATTAATGAAGAATACTTGGCACTCAGAGAGATCCTAGGGATGCTTTAGACGTAAGAAAATACCGCGTTACAAAAATAGGAGGCCTTTTAAACATTTAACTTTAAAATGATATTGTGAAATAATATGCATGATGATCTATAGGAAACAACCTAATTTCTCACCAATGTATGTGCTGTTTATCAAGCCGATCCATTAACACAGGGGTAGCCAACCTTTTACATACCATGAGCCAATTTTTTTTCACATACGAGTTCCGAAGCGCCATATAACTCAAGCACCTTTTCTACCTTACCTTCATGGTCCTGCCATATCCTTAATACTTTTTTAATAAAAGTATGTTTATAGACATAATTAACATTTTTAAATGTTTTAACTCTTGTACGTAAAACAATGTCTATTACAGCACATAAACATTACTTACCATTAATTAGACTTTTGAGCCTGTTTGGATTTCGCTAGTCTTTCAATGTTTGGTGTAAAGTTGTTACTGAGAGCAACTGAGAATTTTTCAAATTTGAATAATTTATTCGCTACCTCGTTTTCCTTTTAATGAGTTTCATTGATGAAATACTTGTTCACTTGTAATTGAAGAATATGTAGGCGCAATGATGCAATGCGCCACTTGTAATAATCTAATGCGCCATGTTTGGCGCATGCGACACGGGTTGACCACCCCTGCATTAACATTTCAAACGTATCCATGTTTCGATCCGTATTGCATTTTCAAACTTATGTGTTTAAAAGCAGGTAGGCAATTTTAATAGCTTTACTAAAGCAGAAACGTTATTTAAAGATTGTACACAACGATTCTGATGTAATTTGAAAATTTCGTGTATTTTAAAACATGTGATAAAACATTTTAATTGTGTGTGGTTTTCGTTTTTGCATTCCAAGGAAACCTTTAAAAACATTTTTCGCGAACACCTTGAATATATAAAATTAAGCCTACTTAAGATAATAATAATCCTCATTCTCGATTTAAAATAAGGAGAAAAATATTTATAAGTTAAAAAGATTGTAAAATGTTAACACCCTATTGAGAATTGTAGAGTCGATTTAAAATTCTAAGATAGGAAAAGAATTAAGAATTTTAGGATAATTTCCAATTAAGTCCATTCTCAATTTCACGTCTGTTTCTTAATCTAGATTTCAAGTACATGAGCGGTGAGAGTGCAGTTTTATTATAGTTTGAAACACAGTTAAGTATTTTAGAACTTTGCCTGCAAGTTCACGATAATTACTCACTAGTTCTGGCGACGTAGTATTTTCTTCAACTCACCAAAATTCAGATTTGTATATATGGTCACTGTGAAAATAATGTTATGAAACATCTGTCTGAGAATATTCTTCTAACATTAAAAGAGAGGAGATGGTTGATACTCCATGGGTTGATATCAAATGTATTCATTATCTACCAATCACACCCTGGCTTCCATACCTCCATAACCAAAAAATTCTGCTCACCAAAAGTACAAAATCTTTGGTGATGCCGATACTCATGATCTAATGATCATGAGTCACTCCGTTAACTGCAAGATCAGTTGCTCATTTGAAAAAATATTCATATTAGACATCTGTATTAGTTACGGATATAGAGGAGGTACTAAATAATTTTATTGGCAGCATGTGTGTCAAAATTAAAGAATCTACTCAAGAGAGCCACCGCCTGTGGTAATGCAGGCGTTACACCTGCAACGTAGAGAGCTGCGCACTTTTTCAAACACACCCGGCATGTCCCGGACGGCACCGGCAAATCCTGGCAGCTAGGTCCTTGTCGGAGTCGATGGGGCTTTAGTAGACGAAACTTTTCAAATGGCCCCACAGGAAAGATCGGGTGAGCGTGTCGGCCAAGGTGACCAATCCATCGCCCTTGGAATTTAGCGTCTAAAGCGCTCCGCTCATCCAAGCTGAAATGGGGTGGTGTTCCGTGAACAACTGGAATCACATACGTGCTTGTATGTTGGCTGAAACAGGTTTAAGTAAGTCTGGAATTACCTGTTGTAAAATTGTGAGGAATGATCTGCCGTCCAGTCGGAGTGGCAGAAGGTATGGGCCGATCAAATGGTCACCCACAATTCCAGCCCAATCATTCACGCTGAAACGCTTCTGATACGCATGAGGACGTGTGTCGTACGGATTGTTAGATGCCCACACATGAAGGTTGTGCGTATTAGAAATGCTTACGAGTAAAAGATGCATTCATCCGTGAATAACACGTGTGCACTAAAATCCGCTGCTAGCTGTTGCAAAACCAACGAGCAAACTCGATACGTGGGGCATAATCTGCAGGTATCAAGGCTTGCACTTTCTGTGCATGGTAGGGGTGTAATCCTTCGTCCCGTAGTACTCGCCAAACAATCGAGTAGGACACATTTAAGGTACGGGAAACCTTTCGCGTGCTAATTTCCAGACGATCTTTCACTCTTTGCAGAATGTCCTCTACAACTTGTCATGTCCGCACATTCCTGCCACGCCCTGTATCATGCATGCCGGTGACAAAGGATCCCGTTTCGCACAGGCACTGATGCAATAGCTCGAGCATTTTTCGGACTGGCACGTGTCTTCTCGGGAAACGCTGCCTGTACAGTCTTTCGGCTTGCAGAGCATACCCATTCGCAAGACCATACATAAAATGCATGCCCGCCTTTTCCTGATTAACTTAAACATTTTAAATAGTTATTGATTTGTTCTTAAGTATGAACAATTATATTATACATTATTAAGAGACAGTTATTCAAAGTTGTTTTAATTTTTGTGATAGCTCCGTTTATCTTTCAAATCAGATGTCATGTTCAACCAAAACAGCGAACTTTGCAAATAAATTATGTATTAATTATCTAATTTGTTCGTTTGAATATCGATTAAGATATAATTTAACTAATGAACTTAACACAAAGTATGTTAATAAATATAAAACATTGTAAATGATTATTGATTGATTTTGTCATGGTAGTTATAATATGAGAAAGTTGTTTAAAAAAACAATTTCATTTGTTATTTTGATTAAACTGTTATCGCTATGACATTTCTTGGAAAAACTAGGAAGGGGATGAAGCTTTTGTCTATTAAATTAGGGAAATAGGTTCCTCCAGATGCTAAAATATTTCAATTAAAAAAAGAATAATATAGTGTTCTAAATCATATGATAAAAAAAATTGCTGACGAGTCAATGACATCGATTATAAAGGAAAGGGTGGAGCGAGAGAGAGAGTTGCTGCAGAGAGAACGGGAAAAGTTGGATATGCAGGCAAGGGTGGAAGGAGAGAAAGAAATAGAGAGAGAGAGAGAGAGAGAGAGTCGTCTACAGAACGGGAAATATTAGAAATGCGGGAAAGGGCAGAACGGGAAGATTTGAAAGGGCTCAAGAACACGAATTAAAAATGCTAATATTAAAACGGAAGATCATGACTATACAAAGCTCAGAAATAGTAACCAGAAAACCCCTAGATTGCTATTTTTGTAAAGAAGGGCATTTGAGGAGGGTTTTGCCCCAAAGGGAATACTGTAGTACAGATTTTGAAGACAGACGGGAATGATTCCAATACCAGGGGGGGGGAGGTCTGAATGCATTTTGCATTAATTTGAGTAATGATAGTTTTGATTGGGAAATTCAGGTTGAGGCGGTGGCGGATGGGGTTGGCGCAATTTGCGCGGGAAAAAAGGCCGAGTAATGAGCCCGCCGGAATGGACAGCCTGCCGTGGGGACGCTATCCTTGGGGTACAATGGAAAAATACAGAAAGCATAACGCGGGCTAAAGTGTGCAAGTGATAGAAAATGACTTTTTTTCGGGTGTTGTCTCTGGGCGCCTGGAACTACTGGACGTGAATTCTTGTACTCACCATCGAAGTGCTGGGGGATGGATTGGACACCAGATAGGTCTATTGAATTTAATTTCATTCTTACTTTAATTCAATTAAAAATGCAGTGATTGTCTCTATTTTGTATTTTTGATCAATTATGTAAAATTTCCTTGAATTCTGTGACAATATATTTTCCTTCTTAATTACCTGATGTGTCCTGTTTTTTTTGCATGATTTTAATTTACTTGCATGATTATCACCACAATTACGGCCTTGTCAAAATATGACAACTTGATTGCTAGTAGCAACATAGAACAATCTGAAGTTGTAATCATCCATTGCATTGCCAGTCATATACGGTTTTCATGCATATCAAGCTATCAACTTTTAATAGGTAACTTGTAGTAACAAACCTAATGAATTCCACCAGAATGTTATACATATACCAGATTCAACCTAATGAATTCAACCTCCCCCTCCAGAATCTACAGCTTGATTCTGAGGGAGGGGGGAGGATTTGGGGGAAATTAGTAACCACAGCAAAATTAACTTACAATTCAGTAGTATATGTAGCAATGTAATGTATCTCCAACATGAAGTGCCTTTTGTCAGACACATTTGCACTATCATTCACACAACTTACTAAATTGGTGTCCTAGAAGTGAACCAAGCACTTTAAAAAAGCAAGGCACATGACGATTCTGATAAATTCCAGATGGCGATAGCCTCAAAGGGCGCCTAATTTGATGCATGGTAAGCGGTCAACAGTTAAATTGCCAATGCAATGCTAATCAAACAACTGTATGAAGCCCTGTGGTAACACACTGTTCTATTTCTATCAGGAATTCTCCCTTTCGTTGCCACTCTGTCTTTTCTTCAGACAGCGATGCTCACTTAACTCCTAAGGGGTTACATGAGAGTAGTCCACGGTCACAATCAGCACTTACATGACCACACATACGGAAGTACACCCGTGATCTTCATACAGCTCTCACCGTTTTACGCTATTGGCAATCTATTTTCTAGTAGTAGGATATATAGAATTCAGTCACTGCTGGATTCAGGAGGGAGAACATTCGGATGAATTTAGTCACCACTGCACAAATTCACTTACAATACCGTAGCATATAATTTCGGGCTTCTGAAAGAACAAGATGAATCTCAAAATGTAGCAATCAACATTTTAGGTTTTGAACTTGCGTAATAAATTAAGTTGAGAAATAAAAGTTGTGATGAAAACATTTTATGGAACAATAAAATTTAATGCAGCGAATCATGAACAAAAGAGTTTTATTTGTAAATAAAAGCTATTTTTCTCGAAAAAGAAGGGAAACAAAGGAGTTATCTTGGTTTTGCAGTAATCCGAGGAGCAATGGAACGTTTCTCCAACATTAGCATTTCTTGGGGTAGACCAATTTGTTTTGCTTAAACGTTTTCGAAGCTCTAACTACGTGGATTTAAGTGTTACGTTTAAGTTTTACTATTTCCCCACTTTATATCTTAAATATCACGTGAAGCGCAAATATTATCTCGCTTTCTTGAGGGATCACTGTTTCCTGTTCTTTTATCACGTGGCGCGGGGACAGAATATTTATTACAGTTTCCATCAACTCTTCAGCGGAAAGAAAGACGAAACCCACAAAAAAAAAAAAAAAAGAAAGTAGAGGGCAGAAAAAACGAACTTCCGTAAACAATAACACAGAAAGCAAGAAGGGAGAAATTCTTTCATCACTTTCTGAAAACAAGCGTGACAAATGACGAGGCTGGCCTGAGACAAAATCTTCTCTTTTCCACGACTTTTTCTCGGAGGACCTTTAAAGTGAGAGGAAAGTAATTATTTATATCTCCCCGACAAAGTTTCGACACCCAAGCGAGAGGGAAAACAGACGGAGAGGTGGGGAAAAAAATATATTAATAAATAGATAAATAAAAATGGTAAGAAAAAGCTCTAAATGGTGCATTAAAAAAGATCTGCTTCTCTCCCTCAGGTGAGGTTTCTTCAATTGCTGTCTCGCCACCTCTATTGAAGGAAAACAGTAGCCTTTCATGTTCAGTTAAAAGGGAAATAGAAAGGTTGCTAGTTTAAGGCACTTTGAAAACTTACTTTTTACAGCCAAGTATTACGCCAAGGATTATGGGCATTTTTGTAGCAAAATATCTTGCACCTGAGGGTCATGACCCCAAAATAAGTAGGTTTTCTTCCAATGGATTGCTGTTTATTCCATCGGGCGATAACTCGCCAAATTTAGTGGGTGCCCGTGTCGTCGGTTTGTTTGTTTAAAAACAGTGTGAGGTCATTTGAGTTCCGACTTCCACTCAATCTGGTTTTACGGAAGAGTAGCTCTTCAAACTATATTCAACTTGGTGAGTACAACTATCCTGTACTGACAATAGAATACACGTGAGCTTTCCCGTGTTATTTTTCTCTCTTCGGGGCACACGAACAAGATACATACATTTGATAAGAACAGACGTATACAAATGTAAAACGAGAATAAATATAAAATAGAAGAATAGAATAAACACATACAAAATTCAAGGATACATATAAGAATACTAAAAGAAAATGAAAAGATACAAGTACTAAAAAAAATAAATAGAAAATTAAAAAAATAACAAACAGATAAAAATATATGGCGAAAAAACAGATACAAAATACAAAAATAGAATAAACAGATACAAATACTAAAAGAGAACGAATGGATACCAAATACAAAAGGAGAGCGAACAAACATATAAAAATACCAATAGATTACAAACAGATTTCAAATGCTAAAGAGAATAGTTCATTTTTACAAGTTCGAGACTCAATATAAATGCCAATGTGGCACAGATGAGCAGCAATGTCCTGTCGAGCATTTACTAGATATTATTACAACTTATGATTCACGTGGGATCATCTGTAAATGTCGGATTATGGAGTTTTCAGCTTCCAGTGCATAGCGTCATAAAGAATCAATTACCTTATAGTTCAGTGAAGAAATTGTGCTCAAATCGAAAGTAGTAACGGACAATCGAATTTTGTAATCCAGTTTACTTAATTCATTATTTAAATGTTTTTGTATTCGTGAAATTGTTCTCCAACTGTGGTAAAAATCATATTTTTCTTCAAACATAACACTTTTTTTTCGTTTCACGAAACATATTTGGTTTTGTCTTTTTGATTAAATAAAGGTATGAGAGTTTTTTCAAAGCTAAATGTTAGTGGATGTAGTGTTTATGGGTGAAATTCCGGATTCCGTATTCCGGATTTGAAGTTCCTCTATCAGCAAGTTGGCCAATAGAAAATACACAAAATTAATTCCTTATTCATATATGAACGGCTTAAAGTTACAGTGGTGTAAATCACTGACTCAAAAAAAAAAAAAAAAAAAAAAAATAGAGAGAGACACAGAAAACAGATATAATATAACCAAATTAAATACACAAAAAATTAGTTCGACAAAGAAACCAGATCTAGATAAGTCAATCTGTTAACTGAAAACGTGAAGAAAGTCAAATCTTTTTTCAACTGCCATTTGATGGCAATGGAAGTTCTGTCTTTTTTTTTTTTACCTTTTTCTTACCTTTTTTTACACCTTTATAACTTTATCCCGTCCATATGATGCGTGCTATATTGTTTGGTCAACACCAATTAGATAACACGCCAAAAAGGTAACAAAATACTTAAGGTAAACCCCGATGTGAATCGTGCGATAGCATTTGGGTTCCTGTAAGTTAAAATCACCCTCTTCCGTCCTAATTTGTTCACACTAGAACTCTCTCATAGAAAATTCCATTTGTACATTATTTGTATAAGTAATTTTAAAATATAATCGTATTTGTCTTAAAATTTGTTACTACAGCATTTTCTATGCTTATGACATAAAGAAATTTTGTTATATCAATACTACTTTTAAATTGGTATAATCTGTTATTTCAATGCCGCTTTCACCTCTTTCATTCTTCTAATACTCTCTAAAGTGTTTAAAAATTTGAAAACTGTTTTAATAAATTTTTAGGTAAAGACATACTGTTTATTTCGGTAGCAATTTTTCTAAGTGTAATTATTTTTATGGAAAATTTGGAGACCCTTAAAATTCTTTACATATTAAAAATGTTTATAAAATCAAACAATGATGATTAGCTATTAGTTTTTAGTAAAATTTGAAGGTAATAAGAGCAAAAACTACACGAAGTAAAACTAAAACCAACAAAACCGTAATAAAAGGCTTCATCCAAAAATTCAAAAAATACATATATTTCAAACGTATTTAGATAACTTAATGTATTCTTGTGACGACTTCTTTTCACTTAATTAAATGTAATTAACAGAGTGCACCGGTTCTTGAACGGACTAATTTTACTTTTCATATTAAATCAGTACCAATTATAGCTAACAAAAAGTAAAAAACATCCATTGAGTAGTCTTTTAATGTTAATTATTTATTCTGTTTACATTAGTGAGCCCACGAAGTAAAATGATTAACCTAGAATTGCGAACGTGATAAACCATAAAATGGTATCGTGACAATGAAATGGTTTAGATATTCCTCAGGATTTCTTCCACAGAAAAACACAGTAGAATAAAAATGACCATAGAAATTTGCTCTGTAAACCACTTAAAACAATGAGTAAATAACACTGCAAGTTCACTTAAACAGTTTACTTTTGTCTGTTTCTCTCTCTCTTAGTTTGTTTATTTAACCACCATATGGATGTATGATTAGGGTGGTCACAAAAAATCAATTTTCGAATTTTTACCGTGGCACCCCCCTAAAAGTCGCCAATAGGTTAGAAAATGTGATTGGCAGAGTTTCAGCTCTATCTGATAATATTAACCCGTGCCTCATTGAGGTTAAAGTTAAGAAAAACAGCGATTTTTAGCAAAAAATCGTAGTTTTTGCTCCTTAAAATCGAAACTATTCGTCCTAGAAACCTGGTTCCTACCTTATTTCATAGGAAATTTTATTGACTTGAAGTTTGAACTCATCCACTTTTTTTTACTGAAACTGATAGAATAGTATTTAGCATTTTTCAGGTAAGGTCGTAGTGGATATCGTCAAAAGTGAATTTTCATTGCAAAGCCCTAAAAACATTACAATATTCAATTACATCTGCTTTCCAGATTTGGTTTTTTGTATTTTTCATTCTGTACATTAAAAAGGTTTTTGTTAGAGGTATTTTCAGTAGTAAATAACAAGGTCAGCAAGTTGAAAGTAAGGTCAAATTTAAAATGAAGGAATTAGGGGTAAAGAAGAGGAAGCATGAAGTAAAAATGACAGCAAGTAGTGTTCAAATGTATTTTATTAATTATATTGTTGAATTATACATCATTACATTATTATTATTTGAATATACAAATTAGGTGTCAATTACAAATTAAGGTGGTAATGTCTTAGAAATTGTAGCTTTTGAAGTGTCTTGAAAATGTGTAGAAGTGTCATACGACTCTGCAGACAGCAATTCCGACAGCAAACAACTGATCTAATCAAAAATAGATTTAGAAATTCCGATTTAGAGGGAGCTGTTGTGCACTGTGATGGGAAATTGCTTCCAGATTTGTTGAGTTAAGAAAATGTGGAGCGGATAGCGATTTTGATAACTTGTGGCGATGAAGAACAATTGATAGGTGTTCCAATCCTTGAAAATAATACTGTGATAATTCATTCAAAAGCTGTATTATCAGCCAGTTATGGGAAAATCCAGGCATTGAGTTTTGATACCACGGCAGTAAATACTGGTCGCCTTAGGGAAACCTGCGTTTTGCTAGAACAGTTATTAGAGAAAAACCTTCTGAATTTAGCATGTTGTCACCATATTTTAGAAGTTGTTTTAAAAGTAGTTTTTAATTTCAAAATGGGGCACATCCACTGGTCCTCAGCCAGATATTTTTCGAAAATTCCAGAAGAAGAAATACAAAACAGGTATAAAAGTTGAAAATATTAAAAATAAAATAAGTAATCCAGACCAAATTTCAAGTTTTCTTTTTGAACAGTTAAAAAACCGACAGCCCATGGATGATAATAAAAATAATTCATCCAACCTTGCTAAATTCATTTGGGCTTCTTACGCAAAAAGACATTACTTTTAGAGTACCTTGTGCTATTCATCACGCCAGATGAATTGCAAAGGCCATTTATTCTCTAAAAATGTATATTTTCAGGGATCAATTTTCGTTAACTGATTTAGAGAGAAACGGTATTGAAGATATTTGTTTATTTATAATCAATATTTATGTAAAAGCATGGTTCAATGCCCACAAACCCACTTTGGCCCACCAACCTAGACCTACAATTATTAAAATCTTTAGTTCAATACAGGAAAATTAATAAATAGGTTGCAGACAAGGCACTATCTAAAATAATAAACCATCTGTGGTATCTCAACTCGGAGCAAGTTGCATTTTCATTTTTTGATGGTACTTTGGAAAAAAATGTCAAAACAAGCATGGTTGAAAAATTAAGGTCCGAAGTAGAAAATGATGAAGATGATTGTGATGATAGGGATGTAAAACCAAAACTCAATCTCCAACAAGTTGTTCATTTATTGTACAAAGAATTGATTATTTTGTTTCTCCTAGGACTCTAAATTTTTTTTAAGAGATTTGAAATCGATACAGAATTTTTAAATACTGATTCCGATGTATGGTGTGAAAATCAACATTATTTAAAATCTAAAAAAATAGTGAACGGTTTAAACGTTGTTAATTAGACTGCTGAGAGAGGAGTAAAATTAATTAAAGACTGTAGTTCCTCTTTGACCAAAGATGAACACCGGTAGTTCCTTTTACAAGTTGTAACTGGATATACGCAAATTTTTCCGGGCATTACAAAAGCTACAATATCCAAGACATTATCACCTTAATTTGTATATTTAAATAATAATAATATAATGACGTATAATTCAACTATATAATTAATAAAATACATTTGAATACTATTTGTTGTCATTTTTACTCTTTGCTTCCTCTTCTTTACCACTAATTCCTCCATTTTGAATTTGAATGTTGTTGGATTTATTTTTGAAAATACCTCTAACAAAAGCCCTTTTTAATGTACAAAATGAAAAATACAAAAGCAAAATATGGAAAGCAGATGTAATTGAATGTTGTAATGTTTTTAGGGCTTTGCAATGAAAATTCACTTTTGACGATATCCACTACGGCCTTACCTGAAAAATGCTAAATACCATTCTATCAGCTGCAGTAAAAAGAGTGGATGAATTCAAACTTCAAGTCAATGAAATTTCCTATGAAATTAGACAAGAACCAGGTTTCTAGGACGAATAGTTTCAATTTTAAGGAGCAAAAACTGCGATTTTTTCCTAAAATTCGCTGTTTTTCTTAACTTTAACCTCAATGAGGCACAGGTTAATATTATCAGATAGAGCTGAAAGTCTGCCAATCACATTTTCTAGCCTATTGGCAACTTTTAGGAGGGTGCCATGGAAGATTGGGCGAAAATTTTTTTTCCCCATATACCTTGTGACCACCCTAATGTGTGTGTATGATTTTATTTATAAAAATATTATTCTGTGATTTTATTGGCAAGCTTTATTTATCGTTTGACTTCTTGGATGCGTAGAATGAAATGTATATGTAGGCTGAAAGAAATTTAATACTTTCGACTTAGGGAAATTGATTTTTGAAACCGTGTAGTTACTGGCTACCAATTTAGCAATAATTTAGTTTCATTAAATGTTAAGAGGACAAGACAGCTACAGGTTTTGAAGATTTACTTCAATAATTTGCATTTTCAAGATCATAATTCAAATGAAACCCTCCCAAATAAAATGAGAAGTACTGTTTGAATAGTTTTTTACAGTATACAAATTTCTTAACAGGTGAGTTAAGATAATTTCCTTTCCCCTCCAATTACCCTTCATTCCGTGTGTTCTTCTCATGTGTTAAATTCATCATCTGTGTTATTCCCGATGCACACATCCGGTTTTTCAACGTGCGGCGCCGCTGACGCAACGCAAGTGCGGTCTGAGATACATTAGATCCAATGTAGCAGTGCACACATGCTTGCAGCGCCGCTTGGGCGACGCACGTCCAACTTGCGTGCAATTTGTACCGCAGTTCCCCCTCACGAGTCTCCGTTCTGAAGAACCTTGTTTATATAAAAAAATGGAATATAAATAATAAATAATAAATGGTTGTATCCAGTAAAGTCTATTTTGTTTCATAATATACTTTTTTACACCAAGTAAGCGAAATTAACACGTTTTCTTCGATAGAATATTTATCGCAAATGGCGCGAAATGAGTTCGTGCGTCATTTTACGGTTACGTGTGCATAGTTGGGCTTCGGTGCCGCAGTGGCGCCGAACGTTGAAAAACCGGATGTGTGCACTGGGCCTTAAAGTCACTTTTCCTTCTTTATTTCCTCTCTGTGTTTGGATTCCACCTTATATATCACAACAAATCAAGCAATAGTCTTAACTGGTGAATAAAAAGTTCTTCCTGGTTGGCATCAGGCTAGCGGCAGACGTTGTCATGGTTCGAGAATACAATATGGAGGGATTATCATATCTAAGATCATACCCTCCTATCCTTCCTTCTTCGATTACCATGCTTTCATCCACCCTCTAAGTGCTGAGTTCATTCCCCCACTATATCCAATTTTGTGTTTGGATTCCACTTATCCCTCAACAAATAAACTAATAGCTTTAACCGTAGTGGAGAGAACATCATTCTTGAATCTTTGAGACACACGTAGGCATGCTTACAGTTGGATAAGGTGCCCTAATAAAAGTTATAAAATGTAACGTATTAAAATGAAAAGTAATTGAAAATTCACACTACATTATTAGTGTCTAACGGACGTTAAATTTCATCGATGAAAACTTGTGCATACAAAACCTATAATACTGAGAAATAGATCACAACCGTGCGTATACTTAAAGTGTGGTCAAAGCTAGTTTAGTAAGATTCTTGCAATGCCCTTATTAAAATGGGCGGAGACTGATTATGCTGGAGAAAAATTTTGATAGGAAGTTAAAATAATCAGATATGTGAATATTTAGAAATGAAAGGGCTTGTCTTATTAAACAAACAAACTAGCCACTTAGAATGTCTCTACAGTAGAATGGATCGCTTTAGAGTTGTATTTTAGTTTAACTAACAATAAATAGAGGGTATGCTTAAGAGAAATAGAAGAAATTTTGAATATTTTTCACACAATTCAAATGATAACTGTAAAACCTAAAAATTAGAAGTACCATTTTAATAAAGATAAAAAATTATATAGAACTAACCACTGCGTGGCTAGCCCGGCGTTGCCCATGTTCTTGGTTTGAGGAGCAAACTAACACCACGGGCAACGCCGTGATGTAAGGTATTAATCTGGTGTAAAATTTTCCGTAGATTTCAAATCCGTTGAAGATCTATTCAAATAAAAAATTATTTATTTAAAGAAAAACATACTTTTAGGTATCAATCTAAACTGAAATTTTCCGCAGCTTTCAAATCGTTGAAATTTTTACTCCATCTTTAACGGTCTAGGAGATAGAAAAAAGAACTGACTTCAGTTAAAAGATTTATCGTCTGTCTGGAAATTTATTCGTCCGCGCAAAGTCAAATCGGAAATTAAAAAAAATTAATTTTCTCTGCGTTCTGCGGTTGAAAAAAACTTGGCATGTTTCTAAGCCCTGACTGTAAGGTCACACGGGTTGAAAAAGCTCTCCGCGTTTCAAAATCGATGGAGAATAAAACTATTAAATTCATTTAAAAATCTTCTAGTTTGAATTTTAAAATTCACCGCGACCCAAAAATTGCAAATAATTCGTGCTCTCTGTTCCGAATAATAACACTACCTGTGGTTCCAAATATCATTGCTGAAAGTGCCATAGAATCATCGGGATTTTGCAGCCCCAAACAAACACTTCCTTTTATAATATTAGAGATAGAGTATATAATAGCGATTATGTATTGAGGCAATTACTACACGTGTCATTTGGCACGGTCAGCAATGACTAATAAATAGTTTCTGTTTACGAGTGTCCGCCATTGGTTCTACGCAAGGACCCAAGTGTTCTACAAATTTCTAAAATGGACTGTATTGCGAAGAAGTGCATGTAGAAGCTACACTGGAGATCAAACTTACACAATCATACATTTATTGAAACTACATATCTACATTGACACCGACTGCTCTTGGAACTCTGTTCCGAACCCTTACTTTTCCATTCTTTTTAATCAGAATTCTGGGCTGTGGTAGACCGATTGGATGAATAACAGATTAACAATCAGAGGATCGCGAGTTCGAAACTAGGTTCAACCAAATACCGTCGTGTATTTGAGGGCTAGTGCACGTTAAATCTCTCATGGCTTTATGTGGAAGTTTGGAGAGAAGAGTGCCTACTCAGATGTTGACCTCATCATCTGACCTTAGTTCAAAATTACGTGGTGTTGTCGTTGGTTCTTTCCCTTCAGGATTGATCCCATACAGTCACCAATTGAATGTTGAGTTGCTCCAGAGCACAACGTTAATTAACTACCTACAACAAACTAAATAAATATAAAACATTTTTAGAACAAATGATAGCTTAAAACACAAATATGTACTCACTAAAATATGGTTACAAGTATCTATAAAAATACTTTTGAAAAACTGGTGGAATTTTTATTAGAAAGTAGTATTAGCTCATTAATTGAATGAAATAGACAAGTTTTAATTTTAAATGCTTAAAGTCATTAACTCATCTAATCAGAAATATATTTCAGTAGGGAATTACAAATATTAGAGATTATAACAATTTGGTATTACTTCCTCATATTCTCGAATTCTACTGATAAAATAATTTAATCAGTTAAGCTAGCTTTCTTATATGATTGAAATACAAGGAGTCTCTAATTTAATGAAAAGCTTCTTTACTGATCGAAATATTGCAATCTAAACCAAGTGTTTTACAGTTGAGCTGTGGAGGAAAGAAAGAAATACTGTAGATCGCAATTTATTTATTTATATTTCCTTAAAAACTTAATGTGTTTTTTTGGTAATATTTTTTTTATTTTGCAAGTTTTTATAGTTTTTTTCATTACAGTTGATCCCAAGGATCGCAAATTTTAATTAGAACGGCTGGGTGACACAACTCGGCTTGAAATAATTCGAGGTACTGAGCCATTGGAATGCATGGCTGTGCAGTTTCAAGATGAGTAAAATATTTCTGAACTGCGAAAATAAAGAAATCGAGGATATTGAAACATGAAAACCTGTTCACGGGAAGCAAAATTGTTTTGTTATGGAGTAAACACACCCGCACAAAATTCACAAATAATGCGCAGTTGTACAGAAATGTAACAATAGATGCTTATTGAAGTTCGGCACACAGTAGAAATCAAAGAATTCTTAACAACATTTGTGAGTCACATTTCTGTGCTTAATTTAATTTTTCTTGTTAAATGCGTTTTTCTCTGCTGGCACATACAATGGAATCTATGATATGTCAGTCCACAGCTGTAAGTTGGATCCAAAAATAAGAAGCACGACTTTTTCTCCGATAGGAACCAGAATATTCTTTCTTTGCCTGTCTAGCAGTGAGCATTTCTATTTACGTGATTAGTTTTCTCTCACTCTTGAATTCTCTTCAGATAAGTCCGCTCTTAGTCTGGAAGAACTTATAAGATTAATATACGTGTCTGCTTCAAGAGAGCGTGGTAAAACTGGAGCGCAGTGAAAAAAATTATTCTTCCGAGAGACCGCTCTAAGAAAATAATCTAAAAATAAGGCCCCCGTCGTCAAATAAATTACTGAAACAGAATAAGAAAGGTGCTGAGCATTTGCAACATTTAATTAAAACTAGTTTAGTAGCTGGTTGGAAAGGGATTTCCTTCATCAAATCCCTCTTTCATCCCTTCTATTTTTTCCTTTTTCCGAGCAATGAATGTGTTGTAATTTACTGCTTCTACGAACTTAAAAATTTTTTGAAAAGAATTCCGAGGACTAAGTAGGATGCATAATTTAGCATGTATTCCAGTTTCCCTGACTAGGGGACCATTAACCTCACTGGTCCTCACAAGGAAAAGGATGGATAATTTTATTATGGGTCATCAGAGTGTTTCTTAAAGTTAGTAGGCGCTTAGAAGATTATCCATTGAACATCGCTAATTTAACATACACTATATGGACAGAAGTATCTGGACACTGCAGAAATTCGGAGAAGGATCCATCTTAGTGAGGGGTTGTTTTTCCTAGTTATGACTCGGCCCATTGCTTTATGTAGTGGAAGGTTGGGCAGAACCGGATAGGCAGATAAAACCGGGACCCGGCAGTTTTGGCTAGACAATTACTGCCATCTGTCGGATAATGCATGCAACTAGTTACAGACGCCGCCATGTTATTTGGAATAGAATGAAAGGTAATTTTGATTATATGTTTGTCAATGCCGATGTTTTAAAAAAATTCGAGTCAAAAGGTACGATTTTCACCCCATCGATTTTACTCTGTAGTTTTTAATTGCTTGAAGATTTATTTTAGTTAAGTACAACAACTGATAACACCTCTTTCAGCTATTATTTTAAGTTATTAAACCACATTTTGCTTCATGTTTGAAACATGATAAGCCTTCTTTTCTGTCAATGGCGCTGTCGGATAAAACCGGGACACTGGCAGTCGGACAGGACCGGGTAGAGATTAGAGCTTAAAAAACAACCCCCCCCCAAAAAAAAAAAAAAAAAAGAACAGAAAAGAAAAACTGGGATCAGAAACCGTTTAAGGCCCATAAGAAAAAAATTGTGAAAACACGAAATAAAAAGAAGTTTAGCATTACAACAGACTCCTCGGCATCAGATGTGACGAAGTAATGAATTATACCAGAAAATATAGTTAATGCAAAGGAAGTGTACGAATTTAAGACACAATTGGATAGTCAGTGGAATTGGAGAATTCATTAACAAAGGACCAGCCTTGTTGGGCTTGAGCCTGTAGCTGGTCGTCAATATTTGTATTTGTATTTGTATACGCCAGGTCAAAATCTCTGGAAGGTTGGAAACAGTGTCTCTTCTGTAAAGGATAGACGCTTGAAGCCTGTAGCAATGCATAGGACCATGATCACAATTTTATTTGGGATTTCTGTTCTTAAAACTTCTTATACAAATCTGATCAATTAACTTAATTTACGATACATTCCAAACGCATTAAATTAAAAATTATTTAAATTCCGGGATTTTTAAACCCACGTATGTTTCTCAGTGTAGGAAGTCTATTGTACTAATTTATTGTTATAAATAAATATTTCAGTAGTAAAACAACAAAATTTTTGAATTATATATATATATATATATATATATATATATATATATATATATATATATATATATATATATATACCTGGTTTTATCCGACCAGGTTTGGTAAAACCGGGTACTTGCATACTTCCGAAAAATAATTTATTTACCCTCCAAAATATAGTTCTTTCACATTAAAACTATTTATTTTTGGAACTAAAAAACTAATTTATCATTCAAATAGAACTGGAAGCAATTTTATTCAGGTAGGTGCTTAGGGGAAAAAACACATTTTGGGACCCGGTTTTGTCTAACTTTCCCCTCTCTGGTACCATGAACGCTGACTTGTACCTCGACGTTCTGGATAATTCGGCCTTGCCTACACTGTGGCAATACTACGGCGATGATGATTGTTTCTTGCAACAGGATCGAGCTCCATGTCATACTGCAAAGCGTGTGCTGGACTGGTTTCCTGAAAATGAGGTGAATTTGCTTGACTGGCATGTTCAGAGTCCCGATCTCAATTTTGATGGTGCACTTGTGGGACAAACTGGAGCGATGAGTAGGACACCGCCACGCACACCCATCTTCACAACAATCCCTTCTCACAGCCTTGCAAGAGGCAAGGTGAACTCTTCCTGCCCAGATATACAGAGAACTTGTGGAAAGTATGCCTCGAAATATTGCAGCTGTAAGACAAGCAAAAGGCGGGTATACCCGTTAGTAAATAGAATAATAAAGCGTTTTTTCTGAAAAACGTGCAGTGTTCAAATACTTTTGTCTATATAGATTACTAGTCACTGCGTGGCTAGCCCGGCGTTGCCCGTGATGTAAGGTATTAATCTAATGTGCAATTTTCCGCGCAGATTTCAAATCCGTTGAAGATAAATTCTATTTAAAAATTATTTTCTTCAGGAGAATAATATTTTTAGGTATCAATCTAAACTAAAATTTTTCGTGATTTCAAATCAGTTGAAATTTTTAATCTATCTTTAGCGATTCCGATTTTACGAAAAAACAATTAACAATCCCAGTCAATAATTTTTTTATTTTTTGCTCTCATTCGCGCGGAAATGGAATGGGACAGGAAATATAATCTATTTTTCTTTTTTAACACGGGGGTTTCTTCTTTCGTCCGGATGAAACGCGTTTGAAGAACCAGAAAGAGAATAAAACTATTAAATTCATTTAAAAATCTTCTAGGTAGAATTTTAAAATTTCGATGCGACCCAAAAATTGCAAAACATTTAGATTGCCTGTGTGCCAAATCTCATTGCTGTAAGAGCCATAGATCGTCAGGATTTTGCGACCGCGATACAAACAGACAAATAAACATTTATTTTTATAATATTAGAGATATGGTAAAAGCCTCTACACTTGCTGAGCTGCTAAAGACTTCGCTTTTCAGAAGCTGTAGTCAGCTTAGTATGTCGTGTTGGCTGCTTGAAGCTTGCAGATTTCTTGAAGACGATGCGTAAATGTGAGCCAATAGCCCCAAAGTCTTCCAGAAAAGCATATCTACCCTCTCCAGCTTAGGGGAGATGCAATCATCGACCTTCTAATGAAATAGACAGAGTATGTGGGCGGAATAGGTTTTAATAAGATCTCAGGTCAAATCACGTGGGTTTATGAATCAACTTTCGATTGAGTATCGAAGCGCAGACTAGTGCTATTTAGCACGCTGATAATTTTTTTAACCAATTAAAAATTTGTTGCACATTAGGATTCATATTGTTATCCCACAATCACGTGACACAGCCTCAAACCGAGTGATCGGCAGAAATAACACGAAGCGGTGCCCTCAGGCTCCGTCTATTTCATTCGAAGGTCGATCTGTACAGTGTGGCATCACCTCTCATTTTGCCCCAGGTTAACACTGAGATTTCCACATTGTTACCAATGGAATGTGTGTGTGAGTGAAGGACTATACATCCATATGATGACGTTGGAGAAGAAAAGTGGAAAATACGTAGAAAGGGATCAGTTTGAAAATTCTTTGTATTTTAATTTACATTTTTGTGTCAATGACTGACTGGAGAATGCAGAATCTCAGAGGAATAAAAGTAAAGGACGTCTTATGAGAACTTGGTGCAGGTTTAACCCAAATTTTGTGGAAACAGATGTCTTATGAATGCATATCTGGAAGCCGGACAAAGTCTTCATAATTGAAAATGCTATCAGGTGCAGTTCCAAAGTCAGTCCATAATCAAGGAAAATTGATCAAAAAAAGAATAGCTGAGAGTTACATGTGAAATTTAGCTAATAGAGTTGGGCAGTTGTGGATTTCATATCCCCCACTGGGTGTTTACTGGTAGCTGTCTCCAAAAAATACAGTAGCTTTAAACAATGTTTTTTTCTTTTTATACGACACCGAGAGCTTTCGTCAGTTACCTAATCCGCAAGATTACAAGCTGAATCCCCTTTCATCAGCTATACAGAAGTTCTTAAGGCTTAACTCAACTCCATTTCTTGACTGCTGCGACTGTCTTGTTTTTGTCCAAAAGAAGTTACCCCATTTTCTAGAAATAGATACGAATACTTGAAGACACAAATTAAAAGCATAACTGTGATATGCCGACTTGATCATTGATCATATTTATTAGACATGGGAAATGTTCTCTTGTTTCAAGTGGATTATCATCAATTATATCATCATATCAATTATACGTATTTTCATCAATTTTCTTTCTTTATAGTCCAGATTTTCTACAGTCGATTTCTTTACCCCCTGGTTTTCCTGTTGTAAAACTTCATTCGAATGATAGTTACGGTTTTGATGAATAAGTTGTAATCCCTTCCATAAATTATTTTCGGAAATACCAAAAACACTTTTCCTATCAAAACCTTTACGATCCCTTGGTTTATATTAAAATCATAAGTAGGGTGCAATAGAATGAACCCGTCTTTTATTATTTTGCTGATTTTGCTTAAATGGGGTATTGCCAAGGCTACATTAAGATAAATACTCCACCCCCGTTTTTGGTAATAGAGAATCTTGCGTTTTATAAGTGTAAAATCCAAAATCAGAGAATTTTTTTTTTTAATATTTCACTAGCAGATTAGCACGGCGTTGCCCATGAAATTTATTTTCGTGCCCTTACTGATACTAAAAACATTAAAAAGAAAATTAGGACTCCCTGTAGGTATCGATCTGAAATATTCCTTTTTGTGTTCGTAATGAATATCTTCGTCAAATGCGGCCAAATTCGTATTGCGAAAATAATAAAGTTATATTTGAAAAAATATTTATCTATATATATAATTCTCTTACGTGGCACGAAAAAAAGACGTTATTTGTTATCGCGTTCTGGCAACATTGTACGATTTTTTTTTTACCACTAAGCCTCGCGCCTCAATTGAATTTATAGCGTTATCGGATGAAATTTTATTGAAAAAAAATGAATTTTAGTCGTGCTGTTGCAGTTAATAGATATCAAAGAAAGCAGAGGATCTTTTCAGGGCCATTTAAAAAACCGTCCTTTTCAGAGCCAACAATTATTGTTCAACAAGACGCTTGCACTTCAACTTTCGACAACAAACTCAGTGAAAAAGTGTGCGTCTCTCCAGTGCTGGGTAAATGTACACACAAATAACATGCTGGGTATTCAATTTCAAAAGCAGCGCTCACATTTCGAGCCAAAATTTGCTCAAAGTATTCATTTGAATTCTGATTCCAGAGGTACTGTATATATATATTTTCTGTAATGCAGCAGATTTAGATTTGAAAAATATTATTTTGGAATATCATTTTTTTGTAATATTATATTTTGTTAACAATCCCTTCTGCTAGGACATATGTCTTCATTGATGCGAGCGAAGCGAGCATTGGTTCGCGCAGCAAACCAATGAGGATTGCGAAGCTATCCTCCGGGTGTTGGCGAGCAGTGGGCGTGCCCCCTAGTTCTAAGAAAATCACATTTCAGGTATCAGTCTGATGTAAAATTTTCTGCAGATTTATAATCCGTTGCAATTTTTACTCTATCTTTAACGATCGCAATGATAGCTACTTAGTATAAAGAATAAAAATGAATAAACGCAAGTTAAAATTTTTTATTTGTTTTGTTTCACTTCGCTAGAATTGTTTGTGCTCAGGAAATGAAAAAAAAATTAATTTAAAATTTGTGATCTCTTCACACTGTTGCCATTTTAAAGAAAACAAATTATCAATAAATACCAATAAATTTAAAATGTTCTAGATTAAATTTTAAAATTCGGGCTTCGCATAAAATTAGGACTACCTGTGTGCCAAATTGCATTATTGTAAATCGTATAGGTGCGTCTGGACACTACCAGACACACAGATACCGAGACTTTATAACAGTAGAGAAGAAAATAACAACCCACCCTGAGAAAGTATTTTGCGCAGAATTTGCTGCTGAAGTAAAAATAATTCATTAATATTTATTGTATTATTTTCAGTTCCACTTGTGTCAATGTTATTAGTTGGTGACATATTCACGTTTCAATTTTTTGACTCTTATACCTGTTTGTCGTAATACTTTAGCATTCACATAACATTCTGCTGTCATTTCTTGATTTATTGTAATGAGACTATCTCAACGGCGTAGAATGATCATTCAGTCCCCCTCTGAATCCCTTTAGGTGCAACCCCTTTTCCCTATTGCACTTAATTTACTTTACCGTAAAAAAGTCTAATATTTGAGCCTGTTGGGGAAAATATTTTTCAAAACTGGGTGGAGTGGTCGTTGACGGTAAGACGTTTGTCGCCAACTAATTTTTGTCGCCAAATCAAGATGGCGGCCGAATTTCATAACAGCAAAATCCACACCGATAGGGTTGCCATAATAAAAACGCCAGATGTGAAGAAAACCGCAAAAGGTAAGGTTACCATATTTGGCGACAAAATCATCTTCTTACCGTGAACGACCACTCCACCCAAAACTGCTTTTTAAAGATAATCCAATTTTAATTGGAATACAAGTGTTCATTCGATCTAACCAGTCGTTTTCCCACATTTATGAATTCCGATCAATTCATAGCATCTTGAAAGTCTGAGAAATATTTAATTTTGGTTGCAGTAGTGTGAGAGAATAGCTATGTTCTATACAAACGTTTTGTATCTTGTGTGGAGCATTGGGAAAAAAAAAGAAAAGATACAGTAGAACTCCAACTATACGAACTCCATTTATCTGGATCGCCAATTATCCGGATCACATTGAGATCCAAACGAAATCAGTAAAATCCGCATTTTAAAAGTTTCTAACCGGGGAATGATAAAAACGAAGAGGACGAAGTGTCAGTTGAAGACATAAGAATCATCGTAGTGAAAATTCCTGGATTGACCAAGCGCAGTGCAGAGGACGTAGGCGAGTGGCTGGAGTGTTATTCGTCGGACCGTGGATTCCAAATTCTCAGTGACGAACTCATTCAAAGAGTGAGAGAAGAACTCCTTGATGACCCGGAAGATGAAGACGATATTTCTACTCAACCAGACGCAGGACCATCTATATATATAATTCTCTTACGTGGCACGCAAAAAAGACGTTATTTGTAATCGCGTATTGGCAACACTGTACGATTGTTTGTTTATCGCGAGGTCTCGCGCAACGATTGAATTTATAGCGTTATCGGATGAAATTTTATTGACAAAAAAAAAGGAAATTTTAATGAGCTGTTGCAGTTAGTTTATAATAGAAATCAAAGAAAGCGGAGGATCTTTTCAGGGTCATTAAAAAAACGGTCCTTTTCAGGGCCAACAATTATAGTTCAACAAGACGCTTGCACTACAACTTTCGACAACAAACTCAATGAAAAAATGTGAGTCGTTTGAGTTCTGGGAAAATGTACACACAAAACACATGCTGGGTATTCAATTTTCAAAGCAACGCTCACATTTCGAGTCAAAATTTGCACAAAGTTTTCATTTGAATTCTGATTTTAGAGATACTGTATATATTTTTTCTGTAATACAGCAAATTTAGATTTGAAAAACATTTTTTTGGTAACATAATTTGTAAACAATCTCTTCTGCTAGGACACATGTCTTCATTGAGGCGAGCGAAGCGAGAATAGGTTCGCGCAGCGAACCAATGAGGATTGCGATGCAATCCTCCGGGGGTTGGCGAGCGTTAGCGAGCAGGGGGCAGGCCCCCTAGTCAGTTAGTAAGGCGTTTGAGTGTCTTGACACAGCGGGGGATAAAATGGATGGATCAGCAGACTGAGAGTGCGACACTATCTACAGTTACTCACCGTCAAGCGCATGCGAGATGTTGTAGTTACATGAGTAGAGACAGCGAACCAACCGACTTAGACCAATATGTTCAAACAATGATGCATTTTAATCTATGTATATATAAAATTCAAATACCACTCACTCACTGACTCACTCATCGCTGTATCTCAAGAACTACAAGTCCTAGAAAGCTAAAATTTTGCAGGGCGATTCTTCTTATACTGTAGAGGTGCACTAAGAAATTATTTTGAAAAGTTCGACTACTCAGAGACCAAAAATTGACCTTAGGCCTAAGCTAAAAGCAATTTGAAATCGCCATAGAAATAACATTGAATACAAAACGATTGCTATACGTAGATCATATTTACTTTACCCCAGTGTTGATCGAAAAACAGTTTGTTTTAAACAAATGAAATTATAATATTAATGTTTGAACTGACTTCTTACTTCTTCACATGGTGAAAATAATATTTATACATATTTGATTAATGAAGGCAGAATATTTCGAAAATTTAAATTTACATTTACTTAAATTTTGTGATGGAACACGAATAGCTCAAACGATAAACTCAAATATTGAGTAAAAAACGATTGCTGTACACAGCTCAAATTGCTTTACCAGTGTTGATCGAAAAACATTTTTTTAAAACAAATTAAATTTTAAAATTTATGTTTGAACTAACTTTTTATTAATTCCTATGTTGTAAATAATTGATAAATATTTGTTTGATGAAGAAAGAGAATATTTAGACTATTTATTGTTACATTTACTTAAATTTTGTAATGGAACACGAAAAGCCCAAACGATAAACTCATTGATCATAAAAGCGTAATTTTGCTACTCGGTATCTGGCAACCACAGAATTAATGTTTAATTTTTTAATTTGTTTTATAATTCTTTGTTTTGGGTATTTGAGTTGACAATGAGATGGTTGCGGTCATATTTGAGGATTCCCAAGTATTATAAATGTGTTCTTTTTGTTTATCATTATTGTCTTTATCAATATTGTTCAAGTTATTTGTCGAATTGTTCTACTTCAGATTATATTCAGGAAATCGAAATTCAACACGGTAGAACCGATTTTTTTTTTCAGAATTCTGCATTTTTTGTAAAGATCGAAATTATGTTTCTGTTTGTATACATGTGTTAAGGTATATTACCTATTGCAGAAATATTATTTAGGAGTTAGTGTTAGATTTTAATTATTTATTTATTTCCTGCAAAATATCACTAGACATTAGTAATTTCGTGGTGGTATATGTATATTTCGACCAACTTTATTTAAATATTTGGTTGAATACGTAAAAGAGTACAAATAATAAAAATAAATAAAATATACAAATCAAAATATTTTTTAAGTGTGTATTTTGTTATTTTAAAATGACAAGTAAATTTTTAAAAATAACTTTAAAATAAGATGAGTTACGTTAAATTAAAACGACTAGTCATGTTGTACTTCGAATATTTTTCATAATTTTAATATAGCGTTTCATTGAAAACCGATTAAAATCAATTAAATTTCATTGGTTCTCCGTGTTTCATGGTATCATTTAAAGCTGTACTCCATAGTCAAGTAACTACATCTATCATTCTAAATAGGTGCGTGCTTTCCATTTAGAAACCGAATTTCTGATCTTAAAATGTACCAAAAGGGTTCAATTTAAAACTGTATGTCTGTTGGAGAAAAGGGACTTTTTAACAAGACTTTGTTGATCTTAGAATAATATCATACTAAGTAATTTTGAAAAATCGAAATTTTATGTTTAAGAGACAGAAAGTCGAGGTTGCTTACTCTATTTATTGAAGCTGTTATTATCCAACTTATATACATGTGAATAATTCGTTGAAAGCAATGATTTTCTTTTTGTAAAAGCGCTGTAAAATCAACTTTCTGTTTATTAAAAAATTGTAATCGATTGAGTTTAATTTGTCTGCTTTGATGACATCTATTTTTAACAAGCTCTGTTATTCTACATGCCACTGAATGGAATTTTCAGGAAAAAATGCGTTTGTTTCAAACTAAATTAGTCATGAATGTCATAAATTTTTAGCCCCCTTGGACAAATGGAACGCGGGTTAATTTGTAGCTTATCATATCCACGGGGTTCTAAAATATACGTTTACCAAATGTGTGGATTGGTAAAACGGTGTAGATTTGTATAGAGAACAGAGAAACGCCTACTTTGCTTTATATATCTAACAGAAGTTCCGTTATTCCACCTGACGCTGAACGGAAGTTTCAAGAAAAATTGCGTTTGCTTCAAACTAAATCAGTCACGAATGCTGTAACAATTTAATTTACAATCTTCTCATATTGATCATGAAATTCGAAAATATCACATACTAGGTGCAAGAATGGCACAAGTAAAACATATTCATAGAAAAACTAAATGCAAGACTTTACCTCGAAAATTTGCCATTTTTACTGAAAATGAATGCACGGGAGAAAACTCAAAATCAACTTCTGTAGTAGTAACTTTAGAAAAAAAAACCTTTCAGATGCGTCCGAAATAAATTTTAGAAACGATGGAAAAGTCAAAATGGTATTATAAATTTTTTTACCGTACACTTAACTGATCACTAACATTCTTTTATGAAATATAATTGATGATGACTTTTCAATCAACATATTATTAATTCAACCCGAGCAAAGCCGGGTATTTCTGCTAGTACAGTATATAAGTACAAAATGTAGGCAAAATTGTTTTCATGGTCATTAAATTACATTACATACTAAAGCAAAATTCGTTTTTTTACTAAGTAATAACCTTTATTCCGTGAATTATCCGGATTTTCGATTATCCGTATGGGGTTTGGTCCCAATAGATCCGGATAATTGGAGTTCTACTGTATTACGACTTGCATCAAAGGTATTTTTGCATCATGAAAGAGTTTCATTCACACCTAAATTTTTCACTCACATCAGAGACACATGCTACTATGGTAGCATCGTAAAATCGTTTAACAATTGAAAATATCTCTTTATTCATTTTAAATAAAAGTTGGCCACGGTAGCCCAGTTGGTAGAGTAGCGGATTAGCAACCGGAGATTTGACAGTTCGATACTCAATCCACCACTGACGTCACATCTCTCATATAATATCAACCATGGAAAGTAAAGGTGGAATTCACAACCTACTAATCCTTCTTTAAACTTGATCCAGGGAAGGCGTTGCCTCATTGCACTCGCCGTGATATATACATTATATAAATGAGGGAGAGCCATACGTTCCTGTCAAATTTTGGTGAAGTTGACTCATTTTTACGTGTGCCTTACGTGAAAGTACGAAAAAAATACGCAGATTCAAAGACAAACGATAATAAGAAATTATATAGGAGAATATTGATTACAATTTTTTTAAAGTAATTTACACAAGAAATCTCTTTGTAATTAGTTAATACGACCCTCAGTATTGACTTACCCGGGCTGTACACCAAACACGTCCCTCCAAACAGACTTATCACTTACGAGATCTAATTTACGGCCCAACAAATAGTTTTGAGGTCGATGAGAAATAGCTGTTGTCCTGCTATTGAGGTCAGGGTGGTGTAGACAAATTAATTTACGCATAAGATAAAGGACCATAAGTGAAGATAATTGAGCTGTAGCAAATAGGTTTGCCTCCCGCCTTCAGATCCAGACAGCCCTCTAAGTATTTTATCCTTCCCGCAGACCAGATACGGCCCTCTGAATAGGTATAACAGGGCCACAGATCAGATACTGCCGTCTGGAAAGATTTACTAGTTGTAAATACCAAATAGGTTATTTCAGGTAGACCATTTGGTAGACCAAATACGGCACAACGAACAGTTTTTTAGCTTTTTGAGCTGTTATCCTGGTTGGAGTCAGTGGGTGTCAACATAATACTACACACGTTAGATAAAGAACCGCACTTATAAAGCAAAGGACCGTACACGTAAGATAACTGAGTTGTAGCAAATAGGTTTATCTCAGGCCAGCAGATCAGTACAGACCTCCGAATAGGTTTAACTGATTCATATACCGATATGTCCGTAAAGGTTTTCACGACCTACTGACCAGATTCGTCATACCGGACAAGTCTATAGGATCGCATACCAGATGTGGCCATCTAAATATTTTTATCATTCCCACAGACCAGATCTGGTGTCTTTTGCAAATTGCTCCGTTGAAATTTGCGCAAGCAGATTTTTGTATATTCTTGTGTTTATGTTGTGCTTTGCCTTCGGTTATTTTTTGTGTGCATTTCACCCACTGTCCTGTAAATGGAATTTTTTCTGCATGGCAACATGTAAATTTTCCAAGTTTGGGCTTCCTCTGAAATGAATTCGAGGTGACGCTACCGCAGCAACGTGAATGAAATGACGTGTCGAGAAGAGCAGTCACCGCAAAACTCGACTCCAGAAACGCAACAACCCCGAACGTGACTTCAAAATGCCGCGTCGGCGAAACGCATTTCTGCCAGAAAATTCCCCGAATCCCATCCTCCACTCACCTGGTGTGTCCGTCCGCTGCAGACTTACGCAACGTTTCACTTTCGTTTTCAAAGAGGCGCGAGTGGAGGAAAAACAACGATACGTTTTTTCGGTCATGCCCCTGGAGCATGCGCCGTGGGGGCGAATGATCGGTTTCATTCTTGAGGATCGTCTTGAGCCGTGAGGCGCATGCGCTGTGCGGCTCATCCTCTCGTGCACGTAGGACGGAGGGTTTAGTAAAGTTTTGGAGCGCGGACTGTTTGGGCCGGCTCTTTTCTTCTCTGGGCGCCAAGTGGAAATTGTGGTTTTTTCTCGCGGACTGGAATTTTTCGGAAGCGGTCTTATCTCAGGTTTTCTCCACGCGTCAGAAAGGAATGCGCTTTAGGAAGAACGTTAATTGAGACGTTTTGTCTTTTGGCGAACATGAAATTGAAATCATACATTCGGTTCCCAAAGAGATTCACGCGTAAGTACTGATGAAAATACTTTGCAAAACTGTACTTGGTAAATTGGATACGGGACCGGGTAGAATATTATATGGTGTAGATTTTTGTGTGCAGTGATTTGTTGGTGGTTTTGAACCACAGTCCTCCCATTCACGTGATTTGAACGACTTTGAATGAAATGAAGATTTGAGCATGAAAATATGTTCAGTGCATCAGAAGTGTTTGGTGTATTTTAATGACTAAAAACTGAATTCGAGAAGATTTACTGCAAACAATAGATTGCATATGCGCACTTAAATTTATCTTTCGAAGGCGTTACATCCTCTGTTTGAAATGTATTAAAAGCTTACAACATTTTACTACTAATGAACTCATTTTCTGAAACGCTGATGAGTATACCACTGCATACATACTTGCAGGTTAATCAAAAATAGTATCGATAAAATTCAATGGAATTCACTGATTTATTCTTGTTTTCATCGTAAAAAGTATCACCTTTGATTCAGCAAAACTCCTTGGATTAAGTGTAAGTTTAATTAACAACATATTTAAAAAGGTTATGTTCAACTTGTTGGCTATTAAGATAAGAAGTATCAATGTTTGAAGAGGTGTCTACTTCAGGTCAGTTCAATTTCTAAATTCCCTACGTCTACATTTTTGCCAGGTTTCTACATATGCACTTAACTTTAATTTACGTCATCATACTTTGATTGAAAGTTGGGAACACGAATTAATTTTTTAACATTAGATTGACAATTAGAGATTTGGACACATGAATTACTTGAATGATACCGCGGAAAGAATTATGATATAATCGTTACTTCTATAAAGTGTAACATTTTTTATAATAATATATAATTTTTAACGTTCTGGATTCGATTATAGGCGGATCATCAATTATGCTGCCTAAACAGTTCGAAACTGTAACACCCCATAGTTAGAAATAAATGTTATATTGAATTTACTCGTACCTCCGGTAGCATTAGGGCTGTTTATTGCTTGTTGAAAGCTCTTTTCGGCAGATTATAAACTTCGTTTACGACACAGATCGCATAAACTCGCTGGCTGTAGTAAAGAGTTAAGCGAGAGAAGTTAATAGAAAATCCTGCGGCTCTTTTAACGATCTTGTAAAAAGGCAAATAGGCTGCGAATTGCGTGAAATGAAAATTTTACGATGTTCTGAGTCGGAGAAAAGTTGCTTAAACTTTCTAGTGTTTACTCTGTTCTGCCATCAGCATTATAAAAAGTTTCTTGAAGAGTAACAAGATTGGGGCGTTCATTTAAGGCTTTATCGAAACTTTGAGAGTTTGCATCCTTCGATAGATAGTAAATAGTCGTAAGTATTGTGTGATTTCCACTGGTTTTGGAATTGGTTTCTATTTCAAAATGGTTATCTTAAGAGTGGAAGAATTTTACGACGCATTTGTAACTTGAGTACAGTATTTGCTGCAAGCACCTTCATATTGAGTTTTAAAATGGAAGGCAGATTTTACAATAAATCACGTTAAACAAATACTTCGGGTAGGAAATTTCAATCAACCCAACATCCAAATTTCACCAAGTCAAATGACATACAGTAGGTGTAAGGAAAAGGGCAGATAACTTTCTCAATTTTACACGTGTGTTGTAAGAAGTCTAAGCAAATTGTTCTGATCTTGAATACGTCATAAATAATTTCATATTCAGAAATCAAAAATCGGATTATTTGACATCCATGATATTCTATGGACACATGAATTGACTTCAACTGTGATTTGATCGTGGAATTGAAATATACACTTTTCTGTACCTCTCACCATGTTGTGATACTTTACTTAACAAAATGTTAAGTACTCAAGCCATTCAGTGAATTATGTACTGACATCCGTAACTTCTAATGGGACTGGTGACCACATGTAAGAAATCTAAGCAAGTTATTCTGATCTTGAATACGTCATAAATAATTTTATATACAGAAATCAAAGGCAGATATTATTTGACATCCATCAGATTCTGTGAACAAATAATTGACTTCAACTGTGATTTGATCGTGGAATTGAAATTGTCAATTTCTGTACCTGTTCCCATAGTGTGATACTTTGCCCAACAATGTTAAGTACTCACGCCTTTCTGTGAATTATGTACTGACAACCGTAACTTCTAATGGGACCAGTGACATGCCAATCCTTACGAATAGTACTAAACCATGATGATAGATTACGATAACCTAACCGACAACCACTACTTCGGACCTGCCCCCGAGAACCTCACCTATCTCATGACCAACTGCACCGCCATGGGTTGTTCGAGGGTCAGGCAGGCCCCGACCCCGTCACTTCACCAGCATTCTGAACTTCCGCCGTACATTCGCATAGCGGCCACCACGGTCTGTGCTGTTATCTTGACGTTGGGAACGGCGGGCAACATTCTCGTGGCCACAGTGGTGTGGAGGACTAAGGAACTAAGAAATTCCACCAATCTGTTCCTCATCAACCTGAGCGTAGCCGATCTGCTGGTGCTACTTGTGTGCGTGCCACCCGTCTTGGTGGAACTGCATTCCATGCCGGAGATCTGGTTGCTGGGAGAAGGAATGTGTGAGTACAGTTCATTTCTTTTCATGCTCTTGAGTAATTGATAAATGGTCTTGATGGCGTTTTCAGGAGATATTATTCGTTTAAGAAAATTGGATGGGCAAAATGTTTGTTATTTTATGGAACAACGGCAAGGCTCGTATATTGCTCAGACATAGACCTTGTCATGGTAATCAGGTAACCATTAGAAGTCTTCACACTTATCCATTTTTGTGTTAATAAGTTTGATGGAAACTCTTCTGGGTACTTTATTAAAAAACAAAAAGTACAAATGGGGAAATATACACAAAGGACTTCTTAACCCGCCAAGTGGTTTCGACAAAGCATCTCGTCCATCAGTATCTGACCAATTGTACTCTTCGAGATATATCTCGTCAAGGTAATACCGATGATCAGATCGACCAGATCGAGAGATTGGTCAGTTTTCTTCTGATGATGTATCTCATTAGGAAGGTATTTAATAAAAATCGCACAGGTGAGGCTCAACTGGCTATTGGCAATGGTCCGGGATCAAACCTGAAAGGAAAGATCCGAGGAACACATCACGTGATTTTGAATCCCGGTCATATGAGAGGTCACAACAGAGCTGGTACTCCACCCTTCCCCACCACACCAGCCTGAGGACACCTCGTCCTTAGATAAAACTGATAATTGATTGCAACTGATATAGCTACTAAAAATACCTCGTTCATCAAAGTCAGGTCAGTTTTGCTATTGACGAGATACCTCGTCGAGACAACCACTAGGAGGGTTAAGAAACTCACCACTGTAATATTGTAACTCCCTTTTCACAGAGAGGTTGCCCACTGAAATTTATTTTCTATTTATTATTTCCGATTAAATTATTAAAATGACATTGCAGTTGGCAATAAAGCATTACTTTCGAGTTTGCTTATTTCGGGCTTATGTCTACTAGATGCAGCGTGTAAGTATTTGGTTCTGTAACACTCAACACTAAATATCAATATGAGTGCTCAATAAACGGTTGATTGAGAGCTCTAACAGTTTTCTGGAGTTATGAGGCACGTCATATTGCATCATTCGGAAACAACCGTTAACAGAAACTGGATTAATTTCGAGTTACTACTTTCTTGATTACAACGGCAGAAGAGTGAGCCAATCCATAAATGTAATATTGGCGAAAGGGATGAGTAACTTCGGCCCCCTATTAGTTACAGAGGTTGATTTAATCCAACATTCGCAACTATTGGAATATGCTGTAACCTGTAAATTTCAAAATGTGAATTGGTATATAAATGAAGGGGGGGGGGAGTTTGTAATTTTTTGTATTACAAAAGGGGGTTTAGATTGCTGGTACCGAAAGATTTTTAATGATTTAATCAATCGTGCTGTTGGTAGTTTTGGCAATGTGTCTCAACATTAGCCAAAGTCGATCGGAGCTTAATTGACAAGATATCTTGTCTTTAGAAAAAACTGACCAGATCATGATCTCGTCATCATAAAAAAATTGGCAATATTTATGTCGGTGACGAGTTATCTCGTCATTAGCAAAATCGGTCAGATCTTGAAGGACGAGATACCTCGTTGAAATCACTTGGGAAGTTGACACCCATCATTTATTCTACAACCTATTAACCTATTGATTATTATTGCTATGATTTCCATTGCGCATTCATTAGACGAAGAAGAAGTCTATAATGCACTGAAGAAAGGTTCATCTTCATTGAAGCATAACGTCTCAGAGAAAGTAGAATGATAATTATTGGAAATGCTTGAACTGTCTTTTCCGAAACTCGGTCGTTTAGGTAACTTTCTGCGATTTAGACATAACATCCATCACCAGTTACAACTATAAGTTTCCTCATAGGCTCAAACTTAGAAGGGAGAATCCTATTCCGAGTTTCGAAGACACAAATGTTGTGAATCCGCTGATTTTCAGTTTTCTCAACCTATCGGTTCAAGGTAATCAAAGATAACACAAAGATAACACATCAATACTTTCTGAAATAATCATAGCACTGGACAGGATTTTAAACACTGTATTATGGAAATCTTGCTATTTAACACAAGTGGTTCCGACGCGTTATCGACCATCAAAATCTGAACAATTTCGTCATATTGATTGATCAGATATCTCGTCATCATTATATTGCCAATTTTTTTTTATGATAACTGTCACCTGGTCAGTATTAATCTAATGACGAGATATCTTGTCTATTAAGATCTAGTCAGTTTAGGTAATAACCAGACACTTATTCGAGACAGCCACTAGGAAAGTTAATTGAGAAATAAAAATTGCTCAATCGACTTCTACCGAAAACTTGAAAATGGACATTGGCCTCTTTTCTTTCAAAGTTAGAAATTACGTTGTTGCTCATAAAATTCAAAATAATTAATTACTCAGTAGAAATTTGAAGGGTCATTTAGGAGGTGGTGAGAAAATGGTGTTTTGTCTTCGTAAATGTACACGACGTATTAAATATTGCAAAATAGATTTAAACGAGTTATTAAGGTATACCTTAACAACTTCAAAAATTAGTTAAGTAAACTTCACGGATTCATTTAAATAAAATAAATCACTTTTTCCTTCTTTATTATAAAATGACTAGTTTCTCCAATATATTATTGTCTGATTTAAATTTCATTCTTTTCTTATTTTATGCATGATTGAAATAATTGCCTTAAAAAAGCTTTCATTTCCTTGAACAGTAATAAAACATGTAATGATAAAAGTTGATGGAAAAACGTTCCTGTAAGTTGTTAACTAACGTGAAAAGATTTTTGTGTTACGCAAGCATGATATGTATAATACGGTTGGTATCAAGAATTGGAAATTTATTTTTAATTAACTCGGTAGAAGTTTTGCAACCATAGAACATTTTTCCGATTCTATTCCAAAGTAAACTGTTTGATGAACAATAATAGATATACCATAGGCATATTTTGCTTAAGTGACTTCTTGTACACTAATGAACTAATAACAAATTATTCTGATATGCGGTTAGTCACTTTTACTTAAAATACCAATCTCATGAACCAACAAAGCGGTGTAATACTATTTGCTATTTACGATGCAACTGTTGTTCTGTTTGTAGTCAGGCATTGACTGAAAAATTTCATATACGTAAGAAAAAGAGCCGTATAATAAAGAAGTTGCAGGGTTAATAAGTTTACTCGGCCCGTAGATCAGATTCGTCCTGCTAATAGGTTTACTCGGCTAGATCATATATGGCTCTCCAAATCAGGGTGTAAAAAAATCATGATTTTTTCAAAAAAAATCAATTAATCGGATTTATTTGATTTAAATCGGATTTATTTGATTTAAATCCAAAAATCGGATTTTTTTATTTAAATTTCTGTAGGGCCTATAAATTTGTTAAATAAAAAATTGAGTTTCTGACATGACATGTAAACTAATATTTAATTAAGTAAACAATTGGAATTTAAGATATGGTAAATTAATATTTATTTTACTAAATATCATTGTGTGTTACATGGTAATACATTTAAAAAATGAATTTTCAAAACAAGAGCAAAAGATAAGACATTTGTTTAACTTTAAAACACAAGTTGACATCCTCCATAGTTTTTCTTGACTAATTAACATAATCATGTTAACAAATGTTTCAGTAAGTGTAAGTGATACCTAAATTAGTCTGATTAAATAAATATTTGTTATGGGTCACTATGAAAGGTGACTGTTTCAGGGTGCATTTTGCAAAATAAAAGATGTTCATTGTGTTTAAACTTTCATCCTTTCAAATATAAAGCTCAGTTGAATTTTTTATTTAATAAATTATTAATCACATTATATATAACTGTGTTATTTTGTATTTATGTCTTAATTAAAAAAAAAGTAGTTGAAAAATCACTATAGCTAAGCCATTGGTCAATCAATTAAAGGGGTAACAAGTAGTTTAGGCCTACTTTGTGGGGATTTTCTTTGGCTGTCTTGACATTTACGTAGATGTAGGCCTACTGCTTTATTGTTTGTAACATAAAATTATGCATGAACATTGTAAAAACTTTCAAATAGATGTCAACTTATTTTTTACTTTACTGTTTGGCAGAATCCCTGACTCAACAGATTACTTAGTCCATAGACACCTCAGATTATTTGCAAGTGTCCAGTGCCAAACATTTTTTTTAAAAAGCTCATCAGTACGAGGTGTAGCCATTAGTGCTGAAATCACCATGTGTGCAGAAAGTTCAAAGCATTTGACAAATTCTGTGATTTTTCTAGAGTGTATTTACTTAGTTATGAAAATGTCAGATTGGCTGTGATTTATATCAATGATTTAAAAAAAAATCATTTGATTAAAATCATGATTTTAATCGTTGATTTAAATCAAGTGATTTAAATCTTGACACCCTGCTTCAAATAGATTTATTATTCCTGAAGACCACATATGGTTCTCCGAATTGGTACAGTCCAGCAAACAGGTAACGGTCTATGGATTTCAGTAGGCCAGCAGATCAGATATGGTCCTCGAGATTTGATTTTTTCAGCCCGCAGAGCAGATACGGCTCTCAGATACGGTTCTCAGATTGGGTAATTTAGCAAATAGCCAAGTTGAAATTTGCGTGAAACAAATTTTTATATATTCTTGTATAAATTTTATTGTGGGGGAAAAGATGCAAAAAGAACCTAATTGAGTGGTTGTGATATTTCAACAGAGCAGAGTATTAGTACTGGCTTGGATTTTCTTGGGAGCAGATTTTCGTTTATAATAACAACAATTCAGAAAAGCGATCGAACTAAATTTTTTACGATGTAAAGATTATGATTTCAATAACTTTCATTTATTGCATTTTTTGAAAATTTTGATTAATCCCAATAGAGCAGGGTGGATTTTAAAATTAAAAAATATATATATCTTACTAAGACAAGAATAAAGTTTAATATGTGCCTTCGTGAGAAAAGTTCATTTTTCAATCTAAATTGATGAGCTTTTTTCTGGATACAAGGATCATTTTTCATCTTTTGTAATTTGTTTTTTAACTATCTTGAAAAAATTTCTTTTAAACAAGAGGGAAACTTTTGCCTTTGTTATAGTTATGGAAAAAATTTATAAGTATGGTAGGTCAGGAAAAATCTTACTCTCGGCTTTCTTTCATAGAAACTAGATACTATGGGTAAGAGTCTTCCTGCTACTAGTCATTTCCCATGCAACAGAAAAGGCTGACTACATAATGAATATTTAAAAATACCGTTTCGTCTGAAATAATTCTAAAATGACGTATTGCCTATCGATAACTATCCTTTATTGATAGTTATCAAAAATGTAAGTAAAGTACGGTTCAAAAGCTAACCAAGTTTATCACATTTGGAACCGCATATTTGCAATAATTTTCATATTAAGTCTGAATAAATTGTGATTACTTAGATGATTTCAATTTTACGACCAGTCTGTCTAGTGGTCAGGGTGCTGGTTTCTGTGTCGAATGGTTTCTTATTTTAATCCAGGGTAAGGCATGTCTAAAGTTGACCATATGGGATGAATGTGTGGCTTGTGTACAAACGGGTGTATGGTCGTAGAGCAAATATAAAAGTAGTCAGCACTAGTAACAGTTTCATGTGCCCGGGATCATGTAGTAAAGTGATCCTTAGATTGTTATAATTACGTCTGTGTTACAAACCAAGTATTCGTCATCTGTTGGTTCACGTGATGGGATAAGACGCCCATCCATTCATTCATCATCTGATTGGTCCGCGCGACATCATAGTACTTTGGGGATTTCACCACTTTTCTCGTCACTGAAATTCACACTTTTAAAATGCGCATTCACACATCTACCCTGTTATAAGATGTTATATGGTCTATCGAGTTGATATATGACAAATGTGCCAATGAATTTTCATTGAGCAGTCACGTGACACCTAGTAGACGAGTTGGTCACAATTTTTAAGCTCCTCTCAATAGCAATGCTCGGTTTTCAAAAGTTTCACGTTTATGTGTGTGGCATGTATGTGAGGTGTAACGTGATACCTTTCCCTATGGTGCACCAGAGTAAAACTAAGTTATTCACAAGCTGCCCTTGTTGTAACGAGTAATGTTCAATTTGCTGGGCCCTTGTTGTAATGAGTGATGCTCAATAAGAAAAATGGGATTTGTTTTTATTCGACTAATATTTCAACTGATTAATCTAACATTTTAGTGCGTTGTTATAAAGATAAAAATACAATAGAACTGACAAAAATACTTCGTTCCGTAGTAAAATTAAATAATAAAATTAACCGTAATAAAAAATTAAACGAATCAAATTTCGTACAATTACACGAAAAATATTTGATAAATCCTTTCTGTAGGAAATTCAGTAAAGATGTGAATAAGGAATAGTTATTTTCCCTTTTGAATTGAGTGGTACATGGCGACGTGCACAAAACATATTTTGACAGTTATTTATTTGCATAACGTCTTTGAGTCAAATTAATAAAAATTTTATTTTAGAGATTTGTAACCAAATGTCTGAAAACTTAAAGATCTTAGCATATTTAATACTCAGAAATTGACACGTTGTGAAATGTCAAGTAAAGTGTTTCCATTAAAAAGATAATTTTACTATTAAGCGTTGAATATTATAATTTAGAGCGATAAAGATAATAAAATAAGAGAATATAATTGAAAATTTGATACCTAGTTTCAACAAACGCACTATTAATTTATTATTTTGATCTTTTAACTCTTGCACCCTGCAACGATTTTTCCAACGTTTTTTTAAATACTAACTTGAACAGGTAATACAAAAATGAAATCAGGAGCCAGACAGTTCAATTTGTCTTATAGGGACAGTTTCAGTAAAAATTGTTTCCATGAAAGTGTTCGTTCGTCAAAAAGTGTCATTCGATATATCAGTTTTGTTAATCAATCTAAAAAATCTCTTGAAATAAGATCTTACGCTGTTTCTATAACTAGTTCTAAGAAAATATTACATGAAGCATTAATGAGAAATTATTCACATTTTGAACCCTTTGTGTGGAAATTGAATTACTTAAACATATTACTTTACTATGTGAATAAAATATGAGATTGATAAATGCATGAACACTATTATAATTATTGTGAAACACTATCTTATCGATTGTGTAATTATCATAGCTTATAAAATAAGATAAAAAGTGTTATAATTATAAATTTCTACATTGAATTAATTAAAACATTTTTACTTCTCTCTGCATTAAAAGGAAAACTTTAAAACTTATGTGAAAATATTATATGAGGCATTAATGAGAAATTAAATACATTTTGCACCTTTAAGCGGCATTTCTTTTGACTGTAAACTTTTCCAAAGATTTGGGAAATTATTTTTGGACCAACTCCAATAATAAATAAAGACAGACGATACTTTGATTGCGAAAAATAATCCTCAATTTATTCTTTCTGTGTGTCATACAAACGGGGAAAATAATCAGTTTCAATAGTTTTAATAATCTTAATCAGTCTTTAACGGTTCTTAGAAAGAAAGATTAAATTCAAAATATGTTTAAAACTCGAGTTATTTTTTGATAACTTATATCGAATTGAAACAGTTTAATGAAGGATCTGGTTTCCTATAATTTATCATACTCTTCTCCTTAATTAGTGTATATTCTATTTTACCGTTTTGAATAACTATTTTAGTAAAGACCGAATCCCTCGTGTTATTACACCATTGAATCTTTCATAAGTGGAGTAATTTAGTCGGAAAATAAAAGCATTTCAACTGTCACAAATATTTTTTTTCTTGTGTATCCAACTTTTATCCATAAGTTAAGAAAGGAATAAATCGGTCCTGAAGTATTTTAATTTTTGCTTTTGTGTGGCTGAAATTAATGTTTCGATTCCTTTTTTTTTTCTTTCTCGCATAGCCCAGATACGTTTTACCCCTACTAAACATAATATGCATTACTAATGTCTTTTTACCACATGACATAATGCTTAAAATAAATTTTCATTTTTAATTTGGAAGAGAGTCGATGAATCAATTATTTTACGAACTCGTCAGATTTCAAAAGCAATGGTAAATTCATAGGAGATAGTTATACTTTAGCCACTCTTTGCGCGAATGTCAAATGATTATCGTTTGCACGCGCATTTTTATGTTGGATCGTGAAGAATTAAGATTTTTTAGCAGTTTTTAATTTGTTCATTCCTTAGACGTCAGTTGTGGCTGCACTTGAAATAAGATATCTTTCGAATTTGTGTTCTCGTTATTCAGAATTGTTCGTATTAAAAATTCTTTGGCTAGCTGTATGCCTATTTAACTTCATACAACACAAATTTTGTACGGACGCATGGAAAACACTTCTCATGATATCATTATTTTAGAGCCAAGGCCTCTATATGAGGTAAATATAATTTTGTGAATATATAAGTTTTAATTATATAGTCCACTTATTTAAAAATGCATGGAAAAGGGCAGCCGTTCTCAAAGCTATCTGAAACTAGATTACTAAAATGTTCAAACATGTGTGTTAAATTACTTTAATTATTACTATTCTACAAGATACCAGAACAAATAATAATGGTTGATTACATGCAAAAAATTAATCCTAAATTTAATTAAAAACAAAAATAATTATCGGGATAGCTAGATTTTACTTTTTATACCATAAAAATATCATTTATAAAAACCAAATTTGGATATTAAAATCTCATTTTTCTCGTTTTGTCTATTCTAGAAATTTCTAAAGTGGACAGTAATGTGAATATTGTGATGGTGGTGCAATTAGAAAACACACTAGAATGAAAAATTATTTAAAAAGCAACACATGTATTAAAACTGCATATTTATATGATGCCAATCAATGAACTGTGTTCTAAAACTAATTTTATCTTTTCTTCCAAAAAAATTCCATATTACGCGGTTAAGGTTAAAATTGAAATACCGAAAAACATGCGCGAGAAAAGTACGCTCTAAAGATATTAACGAAAAAAATTAAAATAAAAGATCCACATTGTGCTCTCGAACCGTACGTTACAATACTTGGTATAAACTATAATTAAACTGGGCGCAATTGAAAAATAAAAATGTTTTTGTTTTGTTGTAGTAATATTAATTTTGATGGTTTATTTATTCTACATGGGAATCAAAAGTCTCATAAATATACCACACGAAAAACAATCACAATAAGTATTAAATTAAAATTCTTACTTTAATAAGAATCGAGGGGACGTTTCAAATTAAGTTAACTAGATCACAATGTTCAAAAAATGCTTATAAAATTTTAAAACTTCCAAATATTTTTCAGTTTCAGACCCTTTAATAACTATAAATGTATCAGAATTCTAAGTATGAAAAACCTTTTTGAAGTATAAAAATTATCTAAATGTACAATTAATTTGAAAACAATTTGTTTTAAAATGGCTTGTATATCTTATAGTTCTCTTAGTCAAAGCATTTAAAAATAAGTAAATAAAAAAATTTCGAAAATTGCTATAAATAATTTTGAAGGGATTTTCAGGATGCCTTATAACATTGTCATTCTGTATATTTTATGTGTGAGCTAAATCAACATATTGCACCCCTGTCGTAATATCGCTGAACTGAAAACAGTTAATTTCCACTTTTGTACAAAGTAAGGCTCAATACGTAATTATGCATGACTATAAACCTGAAACAACTGCCATCTACTGCTACCTTAAATGTTGTGGCATTTTTGCTGTCATGCAGAAGGAATTTTATTGAGTTATGACAAAATGGTATTGCAGCCCGGGGAGGGGAGTTACGATATGCTTGAAAAGGTTAATGGGACATTCTGCTATCAGTGAGTGAAATGGTTTTTAAAAAGGCTACTAAATTAATTACAAGTTAATAAACCATTACAAAGCATTTAAATTTCAATTTTGCTCTCCCTTTTTACATTAAAATTTGATAAGATATAATTTAAGAGAATGGACTCTCAAAACAAGCTTTTACAATTATTATCATAGTGTCATGAAATTTGCAGACCATTTGGTTTTTACTAAAAGATCTTACATTAAGCTTAGTCTAAAATTTGCTTCGGCATTCAGAAGTTATTACATTATAAATTATGTTATAACAGTTTTCATAAATTATCCAAATTCGATAGGTCATGTGCTTTAATTTTCCCCATGTGTTGTAAAAATTTTAATACATATAACAGTCTGTATACATACTCTTCAAATAAACTCCTTTCAGTAAGTGTATAGCCGAATTCTAGAGCAAAAAATTGCATTGAAACACTTTAAACATTGCCAAAAAAAAACCATAGGATTAAAAACATTTTAAACAAAAATTTGTAATTTCGGAAGCATGATGAATTTCTCATTTGCCATTTAAATATATAAAAATATATATATTATTGAAACCATATGCGCAGAGGACACATTTTGTAATCAGAAGTATCTCAATAAATTTCAATACGAGAAAAAGGCCTTTTTTATAGTAGACAATTCTATACATATCTTCTATGTGTCTTATGTTGTGTTTATAACTCCATCAAAAGTTGTTGGAATTGAAAGATTCTTTTTACTATCGGCAGAAATTGATGTTAATTAATTGTCAACGATTAAATTACGAAATCTATTTTTTTTTATCAATTTTGGTGAGTTTGAAAATTTAATAACCCATTAACAGCACTATTTGATACTTTTTAAACGATAAACACGTATGGTAATATATTCACATTCAGTCTGTCTAATCTGATTAAACCATTAAAATGTTCCGTTCAAAGGCTCCAACGTAACATAAAGACAAAAGTATTTCCATTTGTTTGCTTATTTTTCCTCTTGACAGGGCTTGTGCTTAAGCCTCTGTATCCCGACAATATTTGCACAAATCTCCTTTCTCCTCACAGCAGCTGGTAGCTCTCTTAATCTACTCGGCACTTATTTTGCACGGATGCAGCATAGGGGGAGAGTTGAGAAGGCACTCCACCCTCGAATTTCTGACATTCCAAGAGGGCACTAAAAATAAGAATTTAAGTTGAGAGTTTTGTTTCTCCATTTCTTCGACTTTGTACTTAAACTTTTCGTCGGTGTCTTCGCTTTTAGGGAATATCTTTGATGGAATTCTATTTGAACTTAACGGTGCTTTGCTTCAGTGTATCGTGAAAGTACAGCATTTGTGCAATCAAGAGAATTTTATTTTTATTCGAAACAAATTCACTTTAATAGATTTAAATTATTCTTAAAGTGTTTGATTAGATTATATTGCTCTGAACGATACATTATCTAAATACATGCGTCTAAATTATTTAAGGGTGTCTAGAATATTTGTAAAATAAAAAAAAATTATACTATGTGCATAGAAAATAAGGATAATCTGTCAATGAAAATAAGTTTCTCTCATAACCTACGTTTATTTTTTAAATTTATTTCTGAGTGAGTTCGTACGATTAAATTCTGCAATTATTCTAAAATGCGACAAAATATTTAGGTTTAGGAATCTTGCTATAAAACTAAAACACAAAGTAAAGGTATTTTTCTATTTACAATGTAAAATATACCGAGAAACTTTATCTATAGAAAGAAAAAAATACATTTCGTAAATTCAATTCTCTTTTACTTCAAATTTAAACGTACAAAATTTCATTGAAAATGTCATGTATTTGAAGAAAAAATATTTTATTAATAGTATTTTATTGAATTTAGGGGTTTACACTCATATGTTCGTTCACCTGTAATCTTCCCTGCATGACTTCTATCCAGTTTTGATCTTCTTGACTAATAGAATATTTCCTATGATTCTTTCAATCAAGATATATGGTTATTTAATCATTAAATGTGTTGTAATGGAAAAGCAATATTACATTATTTGGAAAACCTCATTTAATAGAAATAATACGTTTTGAAACTTTAAAACTGCTATTTTCATGCTTTTGTCAATAACCTCTCGGAGGACAAGTTTCACAATAGAGGACTTTCACTTTAATTTTTATTTTGTTGGTGGTGGGAAAAAAATATTACACTATTTGTATATCTCTTCACTCTCAGAGGGTTAATCAAGTCATTTAATAGAAATAACACATTTTACAACTTTCAAACTGCTATTTTCATGCTTTTGTCAATAACCTCGCTGAGGACAAGTTTAAACAGAGGACTCACTTTAAATTTTACTTTGTTGGTGGCGGAAAAGAAATATTACAATATTTGGATATCTCATGACTTTTAGAGGGTTAATCAAGCCATTTAATAGAAATAACACATGTTACAACTTCCAAACTGTTATTTTCATGGTTTTGTCAGTAACTCCCCGAGTACAAGTTCTAATTGAGGAAGATACAATTAAATTAGATTAATTTGAAGGGATATATATATTTTTTACTCCAGTACTATATACATTGATTAACCTCCATTTAAATTTAATATTGACCATTTAAAATGCATTTTGAAAGAATCGTTTTTTATTAGTAAATTTAAACTGTAGTCACGGAATCGCAGCAAAAAATTAACGTTTCGGAAAACGTTAACAAATAATATGGTGCTTTTAACGACGGTGAGGCACTTTTATTGGAAAATATTTTAAAAAATAAGTGAAGCTGAAAGTCGGCGATGAATATAAAAAGTTAGATACGAAGATTTTAACAAACTAATAGGACTTAAAAGCAACGAAAATTATTTTATGTTCTTCAATCAGGCAGGAAACGAGAAGGACAGTATTGAAATGAGGAAAAATTAACTTTGTTACGAGCTGCAAAAAAACAATATAAAGCTTCCGTGATTTTCAATTTTTCTTTTTATTCTATCCATTTAATCACGTTTCCCTTAAAGTTCAGAAAATTAAAACAAACTTTAAAACTAATAGTCCGATTTTGTCAATGGTTTCCCAACGATCTTAACAGAGAAATTTCTTTTGCGAAATTCTTACCAAAACCAATTCGAAAGAAAAACTTTACTTCTTATTTGTTCTCGTTAAAACTCAGAATTAGATTCCTTTTCTTGTCGTAGTTACTTGATTTGGCATTGGCAACAAAGGGAGACAACGATAGCATTCTATAGTGCTTCCTAACATTTTCACGTCACGGCATACCTAAAAGGAATAAATAATTTCACGACCCACTGAAGGAACATTTTTCTATTAACATGATTCATTCATACCATTTCATACTAGGGGTTAATAAGATCTTATTAATAAAATCTTTCTTTGAAATATTTTTGCAATATACTGCATAAACATTCCAGCTAAACATTAATTTCAGATAAGTCTACTTACACAGTCATAAGCATGAAATAAGCGAAACAAATGGAATGAAAATATCTAATCAATATATCCTCATTGATTAATATTTGACATAGAGTTATATCGCATTTATGAACTAAATTGCCAAGTTTTACTGAGGGAAACAGTGATTAAATTTTTAGAACATTTATTTTAAGCAATTAGGATGCGAAAACATAAAATTATACTAATTATGACTGTCTAAATATGCTAATAATATTAATAATTAACGAAAAAACAAACATTTTAAGTATTAATATAAATATCTGCAATATTTTTTTTGCGGTAGTTAATACATATATTAACTTCTTATTTCATTGAGATACTTGGACTTGTTTCTGTTATCATAACTTTTTTATTTTTGCGTTTATGGTTAAAACGCAATTTATGATCCAGATTTTTTAATAATGATCTCTTTAAATTCTCGATAATAAGCTTAGAAGAGAAACTTTGTTCACAAATGTATGCTGTAGCAAATGGTAAGAGGATGTTTGTATCTTTTTCGTTTGAAACATGGAAATTCCTTTTTTGCAGTTACCCAGTGTTGAAATAAAGGAACAGCCTTAAACTCAACTTCAAGGGTGTGATCACTTTTTAAGTCTAATGACTCCTCTTCTTTCACTGTTAAATCGAATACAATGTGATCTAATAAAGATGCAAATGGATTTCGAAACCAATCGAATTTATTTGTCTACTTTAATTCAAAATAGTGATAAAGCTTGCTTGTTGATCTACAAGTTCTCTAATAGTACGTTTTTAGGATTCGAACACTGGAATAAAAACTCTCAAAGCGAAGTTCGAGCAGTAAAGCTAAATGTGTGGATCCTGGGAGATGACGGATGATAGATGGTAGATTGACTTAATATATATGAAAATGCATTAGGAGAAGATTAACTTATTCAAAAGCATGAATAGTGGTAGCCGAAGATATTTGCCCTGCCAACTTGGTATCAATCAAGTAAGTTCATCGCTATCATTTTCTAAGAATCAGAATCCGTGATCAAAAAGACGCCAGTTATGGAAACATTTTATTTACTTACATTAACACCACTCCCCCTATTTTAACAAATAGACTCATTCAAAACCACGTGATTCAACTGCCTTCACCCGGCACTACAGTATATATGCAAATAAAAATAATTTTTAAAATTTTTGATTTTATTCAATTCAAATTGTTACAATGCTAAGCTATCCCAAAAAATGTATCCGTAATTGTTATATCGATAACAGTTGCTCACTATCACTCTGAAATAACGATGTTATTAAAACTGCTGTCAGAATAACAGCCTATCTCTAAAGTATTCCGATATTAGCAGAGTTGACGTCATGGGACGTGTGCATTTACTTTACATAGCAAAGAGCGAAAGCCACATGGCTTGGCGTGATTCATAACCGTTAATTGCCCGATATAAAACATGCAAGAGTAGCAAAGGAACGGTCCGGAAGAAATGAATGATAGTGAGCGAAAGCAATATCCATTTACTTGGAATGAGTTTTTCCCCTTTTTTTTTGCTGTTGGAAACTTGACAATTGTAGACTTTAAGTGATAGGTATTGCGTTCGGATGGGTGTCCCGCTGAGAATTACGTGATTCACTTAACGTCTGCACAATTTATGCAAAATGCCATAAATTTCACTGTCAAGATGGCATGCTCTTTTTATGGAATTCCACTATGTCATAAGAGAAGCGTTGCGATGTTGTTGTACGCGAACAAAACGAAAAGAAGTTGAACCGTTATTTTTTTAATCTTGTTTTAAATTGATAATCTTCCATACAAAGTTGCTTCCACACAAAAATGGAAATTCTATATTTATTTGTGGTTTAGTTGTTCATGATATATTAACTGTACACCGAAACTCTTTCCTTTTTTCTATTTATAATCACAATTCCTGTCTCGATCAAGTTTTGAGGAACCTATCAGTCTGTGGCCCAACCCCTTAAGTTTCTGACTGTGCGTATCTCATATGTACTCTGTTTGCCGTCTCGCACATACTTCTCTCTCGTCTGTTGCTATATTCATGATGTCGTTAACCCTCTGAGGGAGAGGAGGTTTAGCACGCGTATAACCGTTCTGCGACCTGACCTGTCATTTTCCATGTATGACATGTAACCAGTTTTAACTTCTTGACTGGTAGAATCTCTCCTAGAATTCTTTCAGCTAATATGGGTTGATATTTAGTTACTATGCGTATGTTGTTTGGTAAGAGCAATACTACACTACTCAGATATCTTGTGATACTCAGATGGTTAAACAGCTTGTTTAACTCTTAACCACAAGTCCCATCGTTTTAATATCACGTGTGCACTAAACCTCCTTGAAATAGACTCCTTTTTTACATATTGTACTACGGTTTTTTTAGTATGTTTTTTAAAGATGTTTATCACACAAATATAGGGGAAATGTATTACATGTTTGAATAGAGAGAAACAATCACGATAATTCAATTGAAGATTATATAGATATTCTGTTGGCAGAACTGTTGGGAATTTATTAAAACACACTATTGACGTGAAGTGCACTATGGAAAAGGTTAGTTGCTTTTTGTATAACGTAAGAGATCGGATATGAAATTGTAATAAAAAGGAAATATCGTTATTGAATGTAACGAGTCTTACAGATGGCGAATGATTTTATGGGTAAAATTTACTTTCTGATTTGTAAAGCCATTTATATTTTTAATAGACTCTACGAGTGTGTTGTTAAATGTTGCTATGTATTATTGAAATTGTCCATTCAAAAACAAATGCGTTAAGAATTGAGTACGATGCTACTAAATGTTGAGTTGATATCTTCCATTGCTTTCAAACCAGCAGTTTCCAAAGTTTTCCCTAATGTGATACTCATTTTACAGTATATTAATTCATGATCGAAGTACCACTACCAAAATTAAATGAATAATTCGTATAAAAGTTAAAAGGCAGCTAGCACAACCCTACCCGCATGCTAATTTAATGTTTCTGGTCACCTTGAAAATTAGCAACTGTAAAGAAAAAAAAGCAATGTATAAAATAGTATTTTCAACAGTAAAAATAGAGTAAGCATTTTTTTTTAATTCATAAAAAGTAACTTAAATATTATGGAATTTAAAAATATGAAATCTTACAGTGTATACCTATTTGTTAGGATAGAAAGTGTATTGTCCAATTTATCAGCTTATTACGGAATTATTACTTATTAAACAAATTATTTTTAGCTTTGAATCAAATGTATATAGATCTACCTAAAAATACAAAGCTCTAGTTATACTTATTTTTAAATATGAACTATCAAATCTTTTTATTTCTATGTTCGTAGACATTAATCATTTTAATTAGCTATTAACCTAATTCAGATTTGTGGCTCACAAGATATGCAAGCTGTATGAATCTGCGCTAAAAATGAAAGAAAAAACGTACCTTGGCATGGATACTATCATTACCATCTTTGGAAGAGGTTTCACAAACTACAAGAAGCACTGCTCCATTTAATGAATTCAAAATGATCTCATGCGCATATAGCGTACTGTTGCACTGAAAAAAGAAAGCAATTAAGTAATATGATTCGAAACAGCGCTTTATATTGCTTTTTTCGTTAAGCCCAGTAACGATAAAGCCCAACTGGTTCGTGTTATTTAATAGTTTATCGCGATTTATACTGATGTCGTTTCTTTATGCTTTAGCCATGGAACAGTTTTTTATGCATTTCTAATACAGTAAGCTCTTGATGTTTCAGATTTCTTGGAGGACGAAAAAAAAAGGAATGTATCGAGGTGAGCTCTATATAGAAGGCCAAGAAAATCTTGCTTATTAGAAATAAAAAGGCACGAATTATCTACTTCCTCTGTCCAAAAAATAAATTTCCCATTTTTTCACCATTTGGGTTTCAAATGTTAAAGCATTTCCTCTTCAATTCTAAAATGAAAGTTTCCAATGAGACAAACTGAAAAGACATACCATAAGATCGTAGTTTTTATTTTAAGTGAAGGCTAGTAAAAAAGGTATAACATATTTTAAATCCTCCCCGTGTAAAAAATGGAGAAGTCTGGAAACATTTTCTGAATATCGCAAACAGGTGTGAACAGTGTAATGATGCCATATGAAAGTAATGCCTATAAAATTGTACACATTACATCAAGAAAGAAAAACTGAGACACCTGAAAATCATCCCTCAATTAATATTAATTGTAACCTTGAAGAGTCAACTATTGTCTTAATATGTAATAATTTAACTTTGTCCAATTAAACAACATTTAGATGTCTATTAAATACATTTATTTTATTTTATTTAAAAAAATATGACATCTCTTTCGAAACTAAATTCAGGTGATGAATGTGGCTTATTTTGAGACAGAGATAGTCAGATTTTTTAAACTTTTTGAGACATTGAAAGCAAATGAATTAACTACATAAACCCCTGAACTCTCCAAGATGTTTCGACGAGATATCTTATAAATCAAGAACCGGTCAATTTCGCTAATGACCAGATACTGTGTTTAGACAACTACCACCAATAGAGTTAATTAGCAGCAAATTAACGGTGTTTACCAATTCAGCTCAACGTGTCCTTTGTGTACCAAAACCTTATAAAACAATTTGATAGTTATATTTTATTTTATTTACAATGCTTTTTTTGTTTGTTTAATATACGATTTGATATTTTGATTTTATTTTATTTTGATTTTGATTTTATTTATTTGATAAACGATTTAAAACAAAATTCATCAGAGAACAAATTAGATAGAGCAATATAACCTAATACGTAATATAACATGGGGTTACTGTATGAAAAAAGTGTCTGCAAATATATTATTAACTATATCTCGCTATATGAGGAAAATTATCTGTCTTTTCAAATTAGTAGTAACTAAGTTGTCTATCATCATTAACTTACGTTTGGTATAATAATATAGGAAATATAAAAATAAAGTGAGAACTGGTAACCTTTTTATGTGCCAATGATCATGTGACTGAGACTGGTTGTAACATGCCCCTTAAACTGCTGTGTGGAAACGAACATTGACCCCCTGATTGGTCCACGGAACTGGAGAAGACACCCTCCGTTGATTCATCTTCCGATTGGTCCTCGCGACATAATAGTAGACTACAATTTTACCAGTTTTGTCACTGCTGTTAAAATGCTTATTCATACACCTACCCTGTCATTCGATGTTACATCGACAAATGAGGCAATGAAATGCAAAATTTGACACCAAGTCAACATTTCAGAGCATTCACGTGACATGTCAGTCACAGTTTTGAAGCTCCTATCAAAAGCAATTATCAATCTACTTACATTTCTTGTCCATGGGTTTGACAGTATCATTTAAAATACTAGCATGCCGAACTTTTAAATTCGCGTTTGCTACGTGATCAAGAGATTTTTCTGTGTATTTTGGGAGATAAATATTGGGTATAATTATATTTCAATGATTTGATAGAGTCGAAAACATCGTTTGGAATGGCATTTCAATGATAGGTTCTTAATTAGCATCGCATTGGTGGAACACAACGGACTATTGGCAACCGTCCGGGATCAATCTCGAAAGGAAATGTCCAAGGATAACGCCTCAGAATTTTAAATAACGGTTAGATGACGAGATGGCACCCTACTATCCATACTTTCACACAACGCCAACGTAAGCGCAATTGAGGTCAAGACAGATTTAACGTGCACCTCCCCCGTGTATTTGAGGGTTTTTGGCAGGTCCTAGTTTCGAATCTGTTGGTCTTCCAACTTGGCTAACGCTCCTCCGGTATTTTAACGAATATGATGTCTAGAATTATACATGCACACAATCATAAAAATCATTGCTAAAAAGAATCAAATGCTTTGACTTTAGGGAATTTTCCACACTAGAAACAAGATCTAATTACAGCCCGTTAAAGTTTTTGTTCAAACCATCAACAGGCTGCGAGTGTGTAACATACCCTTCTCTTCTAATCATGGTAACATTGGTCACATTAAAGATTGGAGTACCGATGACAAGAACACCTACGTATGTCAGAAACAGAGAACTTAACAAGTCTGTCATCATTCAACGTTAAGAAATTTTTCATCAATTTGATTTTATATTTGAGAAAATATTTCAATCTCCGAGATCTATTCCTTACCCCGTTAGAACATTAGAGAAGCCTTACTATTTTTTACTTTACATTAATGAATGATACTAGTGCTTTCCCGTCTTTACACGCATCTTGATAGGGTTTAATTAATTTTTTTTCTTTTGTTGTTTATTTTGGTTTTGCTGATATGCAGATACGTTTCGTTCCTCCGAAATAGCTAGACCAGTTCCATCATGTTTCTTATCTTCTTTATTACTCATTTGCTTTGAAGCAAGGCTACACAGTACCCTTTTTCAAAAAAATTTTCTACAGACAGTAACATTAAAAATAATTAATGACTTTTTTTCGGCTTATATTATTTAACTAAATCCAATAAATAAAAGTCAGTTTAGCAGTCACCATTATTTCAAAATAAAAAAAATTGAAATTTTTGTAGTTTTTTTAAACTTTTATAAAATATTTAATTTTTAATATTTTTTAGTAATTTCAAGTGATTTATATTTTCTTATATAATTGGAAACAAAAGTTAGTATGGAATTGACCATAAGTCTCATTGTTGAATTTTAATAATTATTTTTGTAGCTAAACTTGAAAAAAACATGAAAATTCTAAAATTATTAACTTTGACATTTTTTTAAAAAATTACTAGAACTCTCAGGACTTAATCCATACTAACTTTTATAGTACATGTATATGAAAGTATCTACAAAAATTTCTAGACTGTATCTTGTACAGAAAAAAAGCCTTAGGGAATTTAAAACACTTCCACAAAAATAAAAGTCTGAGATAAATGCATTTTAAGTTTTTGAAGTAATAAAACAAAAACTAATAATGCTTGAAAAGCTCTATTTTTTAAATATGTTATTTACCAACTTATAAAATGCTCTAAAACACTAATTTAACTCAATGTGATTGAATATATTTTTTAAAATTCAAAATATTATGTTTTCATATGATGAAAAACATTTGTTACGGCAGCGACAAATTATTTATCTAAATCCTAACTAAATATTTTCGAACCAAATATTTACCAAATTTCGATTATAATGTATTATATATAACAATCGTAATCAAATATTGGTTTTGAAAAGGACCTTTTTATCAATAGTGGTTAGCTAGTAATGAGACTCAGAAGAGAACGCAGAACATAAACTAACAGATACGATTTTAGTAGTGAAAGTTGAAGATAATACCCATTTCACCTAAGGAATTGATTTTATTCAAAAATATTTTTAATTAATTGTAAGAATGTAAAATTACATCAAAACAAAAACGAATTTAACCACGCCCCCTACTCTATGCTGTCAAATTTTGACACTGACAACACTCAGAAAACTTCAAAAATCTTTAAAACTAATTGAATATCAGATCTAAAATTTTGAGGCAAGCTTCCCAACTGTATGGGCCATCGAAAAATGCACAACAAATTGTTTCGATATTTTTGTCATTTTTAGGGTACTGTGTAGCCTTAGAGACTTAATTACCAGCTTGGCTTAGCTTTTGTATCTTTACCTCTCAAGGATGTTAGTTTTATACCTTTAAAACTTAAGTCAGATCAGTGATGTTAAAAAAAAGCTTAATAAAATCAGTATCATGTTCTTTTAACAATATTCGACATTATTTTGGAAATCAAGAACAATCGGATGACAGAAATATATCGAGTTAAGAACTTGAATGTGGGGGTCAGTAACAAATATTATGTAAAATAAACGTATTCATCAAAGATCTCAATTTTGGCCTTTGGTCTTTATTGATGATAATGTATGGAAGGTTATTCCACGTATTCTCACGAGTCTTGTGTGTTGTTATTTATATTTTTAACCCTAATAGGAGCATGAACGCATTTTTTCTTTTTTCAACCAGCCGTCTGACACCTGATAATATATTATTAACTATACCTGACCAATATAATATTTATCTGATAGTTTAAAACAATAAATATGGTTATTCATTCACGTGTGTTGTTATTGATTGGATTTATGTAAAAGTAATACTACACCAATCAGAAATCTCGTGACTCTCAAAGGACTCTTAGGTCAAGTTACAAGGATAGACTCATAGACGAAACATAAAAGAAGAGTAATCAATGGTAACATTTTTATGTGCCCCGGATTATGTGACCAAAACTGATAGTAACGTAAGCTTTAGATTACTTATGTTTGTAGGATGGACCTTAACATCCATTGGTTCATGGGACGGGAAAAGACGCTGTTCCATTGCGACATAGTAGTAAACTTCTGCAATTTTAATGTTTCGGTCACAACTGTATAGAATCACGCATTCTAACATCTACCCTGTCTTTCGATGTTATGTCGCCAAACGGGACGATAGTATGCCAAATCGGCCAAAACAAAACAAATTTTTATTAGGAGTCACGTAACTACCACTCAACGCGTTAGCCACATTTTTTGAGACTCCTCTCAATAGCAATAAGGATTCTAGATTAGTTCCTGCACATTTAACTGATGTTCACCAAAACCAGAACATATTTTGCTTCCTTTGACACTACAGCATTTATTCTGAAACACAGGAAGGAAATTTAAAAAACTACAGCTGAACATTTAAACATATTTATAGAAACTGAAAAAAAACAAAAAAAACGGAACAACAGTACAACAAAGAGAAAAAGTTTTTAAAATATCTCCATTGAAATTTTTTTTGACCACCTTCATGTTTGAAGTCAGGAGTGGCTCACAATCTTTCCTCCCCTCCATTGGTTCTGGAGATTCAGAGGATTCTGGGCCAGACTATGCGGTGTTGTCATTTTCACAGAACACAATTCTAAAAGAGAATGGGTTAAATCTTACAATAGGAAAGCTCAGTCCTACTTATATTTGCCATCTATTATACCAATTGCATGAGTTCAAACTCGCCCAAGAAGTCACATGCTAGATAAACCATAGAGATACTCTTGTATTGAATATAGAATCGACTCTTCAGTAAATCTTTACTTCTGCCTTTAGTCCATCTTTAGCGCTTCATAGAAATTCACGCCTTGGGTTACCTTACGAAGATAATAAACTAAATGTACTTCAACCATTCCGCTCAATGACATCCCACTTCACGTTAAAGCAGCATATCAGTGTTTGGAGGAGGACGAATCATGTTCTTAAACAATAGAAAATTTGACTTCCTTACATGTTACATTTTACTGACAGTTTGTTAGTAAGAACTTCAATTTACATTTTACTACTGGTCAAACTAACGAGTAAAGTGTGTTTCGATTTCATTTATCGCTCTACGGCCAATTTCTTACACAGGGTTTAACTGGGACCTACGGATTAAAGCTGTGGGAATTCAGCTATCACTGCAAAAATTAACCTGCAATTCAGTTTTATATAATGTAACCTATTTTTACCATGAAGTACTTTTTGGTATGTTGCACTGTTTTACACAACTTGCTAAATTCTTGAGTAAGAAGGCGTGGTTATGAACGCGCTCACTTTAAACAAATCAATCCACATGGCACTTGACGAAATTCAGATAGCACACTTCGATGGATGGTCCACAATGAGTTGTTGAATCGACAGCGTGATGCATATTGCTTGCAACTATTTTCTAAAGCTCTTAATGACTGGAAGTGTTTCCACTGCTATCACAGCTTCACTTTTTGTAAACGTTAAACCTCATTGTGGATTAATAATAATACTTGGCTGTAATTGGAAACACAAGACAGTCAAATTTTCACAATCATCCATTTCACGACCTTGCATATGGAAGGACACTCTTGATTTTGATTCAGATCTAACGGTTGCACGCAGTTGTGAATCCCTTAAAAAGTGGAACCATCTCTCTATCACTCTGAATTCTGGAGGGGAGTATGGGGGTGAACTTAGCCACCACTACAAAATTAGCGTACAATGCAGAAGATTAAACAGAAGAGATACCTATCTCTACCAAGAATTACTTTTTGGTGAACAAAATTGCGCTGTGTTTTATACGTCTGGCTAACATGTGAAATGCAAACCCACCTGTATGTTAACATTATGACCAATCAAACCCAGAACCTGTTAAACAGAGAACCAGAGCACTAACAGATCGTCTTCCAAACGATTTTGGTAGACGCATTGATCCCCGAACGTCTCGCAAAAACTACCGATATGTGTTCAGACTAAAGATGATTGATTTTTGGAGCATAATTGGTATGCAGTCAAGGCTATAAATGATGATCCTGTCACCATAAGTGCTAAAGTGATTTCACCTTCTCGTTAACCTATCCATCGACCCTTGTTAATGGTTGGTTAAAAATGTATCTCAAAAGATATGCAGGCTATTTTACGTTGTCAACAGTTATTGTTCTACTAACATCAGCCAGCTTTCTTTCTGTAGTGCATAGTACCAGATACAGAGATGGAAAAATAACAAGATGAAATATCTAAATACCCATAAAGGTGCCCAGTGTTCCACACTGTAAAATAATGATATGAATCCAGAATGAAGATGATTGATTTTTGGAGCATAAGCAGGATCATCATACTATAAATGATGATTCTAGTCACCTTATGCGATTTGACATCTTCGTTAACGTAGTTATTGATTCCGGTTAATGATTAGTTGAAAATGGCACTAAAAAGCAATATAGGCAATACAACTCGATAAGTAGTTTTATTAAACGAAAACCAGCCTCTCTAATAATGCATGATAGAAGATACGGAAGTGGAAAAATAACTGAAGGAAATCACTGAGTACCCAAGAAGTTACAACAAAAAATATTATCCATGTCGTTGTGCGTAGAGAGAAAAGTGAACCGAAAGAGATAACACAAAAAGAGCTTTTCTTACCTATGGCATTTACCAAGAGTTGCGATACTATTTACACGAATGATCCTCCTTCCCAGTCCGCTTATGAAGATAAATGCGAGGCATTGGGATCAGGTTTTGGCAACTTGCATGCATAAAACGCTTATTTATTCGAATGATGAATAGGTTAAGGAAGAGTTGTTTTCGTTCTTAGCGTTCCTTCTCTGCGAGGGAAATAAATTCGATTTCGTTCCCAGAAGAATAGAACTTGGAATAAATGTGTAAAATATTGATTTGACTCTCGTTCATGCCGTTTGCCTGAATCTTGGGAATTAAGAACAATGGCAGCCATAAAAAAGGACGATCTTATCATAGTGCACTTTAGAGGACCAAATATCATCGCACCCCTGGTACGAAAGTGCGACAAGTCAATAAGTGAGTTTTTCCGGGAGGAGCATTTAAGTTATAAAAATATAACAAACATTGCGATGTAATGGTTGTAGGAATACTAGACAACGGTAGTTGTCTACTAGTCTGGAAAGAACTCATTATAAGAGCAACGAGACTGGTAGGAGTCAGTTGCATTGTAGTAGGAATGCAAGGCAAGACTGTCACGAGCCATTCACATTCTGGTATTCAGTTACGAGAAAATTAATAGAACAGACACTTTTTCCCCTGGACGCCATTGAGAGCTGACGTATTTTTTCCGAGCAGAGACGACTGCTGCAGATAATGACGGAACTGTTTTAAATTTTACTCAACTGTACATAATAATTGTATATATTTATTCATTAAATGTCAATGTGCTGTAAGATTCGAAGTCTTTAATATAGATCTTACCAAACAGAACAACACGAATCTTACAAAAAATGGGGGTTCGACCACGATGTGAAAAACCGTTGACGACCGCGACGATTCTCCTCCTTCGTACGAGGGCGTGAACCCCTTCCGCTCCAACTAAGGGTAGCGACGACGGATTAGCAAACCCCGAAAGCAGTGACGATTGAACCGGCCGGCAGAATGTTTTGACTCCCTATGCAAACCTGGACTTGTGTTTTAATCATCTGCAAGAACAGTTTCATGACTTCTCCTGACGTGGTGCTGATGATAGACTGAAACGACAAAAAAGAAAAACGCGCAGAGAAAATTGAAGCCGAAAAACGCGCAGAGAAAATTGAAGCCGAAAAACGCGAATTCGAATTAAGGAAACTCGAAATCGAAACTGCTAACGGACAAGGCAACAGTTATGGTAAAACTACCAGCCTATACAATAACGATTTATTGAAATTTATTAACCGTTACGAGACGAATAAGGATATTAGCTGTTATTTAACTTTATTTGAAAGACAGATTAGTCGTATCGAAATACCAAAAACGGAATGGGTTACACATTTGTTGGGGTTACTCCCATTGGATTTGGCTAATCTTATCACGCGTGAGCCTGACGAAAAGGCTAATGACTATGAAAATGTCAAGAGATTATTGTTGAAACGTTTTAAATTAAATCCGGAACAATTTAGGCAAAATTTCCTTTCGCATAGAAAAGAAGCGTCTTCTACTTGGAATGACTTTGCTCATGATCTGAAAAATTTCTTTGAAGAATGGACTAGTGGGTTGGAAGTATCAAATTACCAAGACCTTAAAGAACTCATGATTACCGATCAACTAAAACGAAAAATACCCAATGACGTTCGAGACCATTTTATAGACGAGCTACCGAAAATAACGAAAATAGACCAACTCGTCAATAAATTAGACGAATATGAAGCGGCTCGATGTCATTTAAAACCCAATAGAGATTCGAAAACATCAGACGATAAATATAAGAAGCGTTTCAATAGGGATTTTGACAAATTAAAGCCTCGATCTTTCGTGCGCCCTGAACAAACTAACACCAATCATATAAAATGTTACAACTGCAATGAATATGGACATAAGTCGATAAATTGTGAAAAGAAAACTGAGGGTGTGAGATGCTTTAAATGTAAAAATTATGGGCACAAGGCCGACGTGTGTCCCAAAAGAGATGTAAATAGAACTTTAATTAATAGCCCTTTTAATTCTCGTACTAAGCTAAGAAAATATGTTGAAATGTGCGGGAAAAGATCTAATGCACTAATCGACACAGGAAGTGATGTATCAATGATAAAATATGAATTTTATGTTGAAATTGGATCCCCAAAATTGAGTTTTGATAATGTGACTTTAATGGGTATAGGAGGAGAACACATTTCTCCTCTAGGTTTCTTTTCTACTGAAATTATTATTGATGACTGCATTATTGTTACTGATGTTTATGTTTTAAAATATTTACCTGATCATATTGTTCTTGGGTTCGATTGCATAAATAAGTTAAATCTTACTTTATCAGAGAGCGGAATTCATGTTTTGAGCAGACGCGATAATTTTCGAGTGAATTACGCAAGAATTGTTAATTTAGCCGAACACTTCAGATTCAACTAAAATTCAAACCGAAACTCATCTCGAAGTAACTAATCGTCTGGAACCAAACACTAAGTTGGAGACAAAACGAACCATAGCAGAAGATAACATGTTTTACTTTTCTTGTCACCACAAATCAGAAAATGCTAATTTAGCGGAAAGTTTCCTAACTACAATGTTCAACGCTGTGACATTTGACGAATTAGATCTAAATCATGTTTCTTGCGTTAAGCAGAAGGAGGAACTGACAAAACTTATCAGCCAATATAAACCGTGTAAGACGAGAAGCACGAACTTGGAAATGAACATTATTTTGACTGACGAGGTCCCCATAAGCCAGCGTTCACGCAGAATGCCGTTCGCTGAGCAAAAAATAGTTGAAACTCAAACACAACAGTGGTTGAAAGATGGCATCATTAAGCCTAGCTGCTCTGATTTCTCAGCCCCTATCGTGTTGTGTAAGAAGAAAGACGGTTCTTCTAGACTCTGTATTGACTATAGGAAATTGAATAAGAAAATTATTAAAGATAGATTTCCCTTACCCCTAATAGAAGACGTTTTAGATCATTTGGAAGAAGCTAAAGTTTTCACTTCCCTTGATTTAAAAAACGGATTTTTTCATGTAGATGTAAATGAGAAAAGTACCAAGTATACATCTTTCGTTACACATGAAGGGCAATATGAATTTCTGAAGGTCCCTTTTGGTTTATCGGTTAGTCCCAGTGTTTTCCAGCGGTACATATACACGGTATTTAGAGATCTTTTAAGGGATAACACTCTCGTTATCTACATGGACGACATGATAATTCCCTCACGAGATGAGAAAGAAGGAATCGAGAAACTTAAACGTGTTTTAAAAATATCATCGGAATATGGATTAGAATTGAATTTTCAGAAATGTCAATTTCTTAAACGAAAAATAGAGTTTCTTGGTTATGTAATAGAAGACGGGACAATTCGACCCTCCCCAGCTAAGACTTTGGCTGTACAGAAATTTCCACAACCACAAACAACTAAACAATTGCAAAGTTTCCTTGGTCTTTCAGGATACTTTAGGAAGTTTATTCCTCAATATGCCAAAGTGGCCAAACCTTTGAGTGATTTACTCAGAAACAATACAGAATTTAGGTTTGGGCCAGAACAAAAAGAAGCATTTCATATTTTAAAGGAAATGTTGTCACAAAGCCCAGTACTACACATTTTTCGCCAGGGAGCGACTCTAGAACTGCATACTGATGCAAGTAGCCAAGGATTTGGGGCGGTGCTCCTCCAACAGTCAGACGACGGGAAGTTTTACCCAATATACTATAAGAGCAAAAAAACAACACCTCAACAAGAGAAGTATAGTAGTTACGAACTAGAGGTACTTGCCGTAATTGAGGCTCTTAAACACTTCAGGAACTACCTTTTAGGCTCGAAATTTAAAATATTCACCGACTGCTTAGCATTTCAGAAAACTATGGAAAAAAAGGATTTAACCCCTAAAATTGCAAGATGGTCTCTTTTCTTAGAAGAATTTGACTATGAAATAGTCCACAAACCTGGTAAACAAATGGCCCACGTGGATGCACTCAGTAGATACCCTGTAATGCAAGTGATGCAAGTGATGCAAGTCATTGCAGATGACGGAATAACTCATAAAATAATTGCTTCCCAATCCAATGACGACCACATTACCGCAATTAAAAAACTGATAGAAGATGGAAGTAATTCAGATTATTTTACAAAAAACGGTGTCGTGTATAAATACGATAATGATCGTGAACTTTTAGTTGTCCCCAGAGCTATGCAAGACGAAATAATACGACATGCACACGAGAAAGGACATTTCGCTGTAAATAAAACTGAAGAGGTAGTTAAGCGTGAATTTTTTATTCCTAAATTGAGGAAACATGTTGAAGAGTTTATAAGTAATTGTGTACCATGTGTGTGTGTGTGTGTGTGTGTGTGTGTGTGCATACTCAGTAATAAGAAGCTAGGAAAGGCTGAAGGATTTCTAAATCCAATTCCTAAAGAGGACGTTCCATTATACACTTATCACATTGATTTCATAGGTCCGTTACCTTCAACATCTAAGAACTATCAGCATATCTTCACGGTAGTAGACGCATTCACAAAATTCACTTGGTTATATCCTACCAAATCTACGACATCAGGTGACGCAATAAATAAACTCAAACAACAACAAAATAGTTTTGGAAATCCTGCGAGGATAATCTCGGATAGAGGATCCGCTTTTACATCTAAAGAATTTACAGATTTTTGTTGCGAAAACGGGATTGAACACCTAAAAATCACAACAGGAATCCCAAGAGGCAATGGACAAGTAGAAAGAATGCACAAAACCCTGATTCCAGTGTTATCCAAACTTTCAATTGAAGAACCGATCAAATGGTTCAAACACGTTGACGCCGTACAAAGAATACTCAATAGTACAACCTCCAGAAGCACAAGATGGACACCCTTCGAACTTTTGACAGGTGTGAAAATGCGAAACAAAGAAGATCTCAAGATAGTCCAGCTTTTAGAAGAAGAATATACTGAAGTTTTTCTAGAGAAGAGGAAGAAATTAAGAGACGATGCCAAAGAGAATATCCTAAAAATTCAGGAAGAGAATAAAAGAACGTATGATAAGAAGAGGAAGAAACCTCATCAATACAAAGAGGGCGATCTTATTGCTATTCAGCGGACTCAATTTGGTGTCGGAATGAAATTACGACCGAAATTCTTAGGACCATATCGAGTGAAGAAAGTGAAACCCCATGATCGCTATGACGTTGAGAAAGTTGGAAACCATGAAGGACCGAACTTGACGTCGACAGCAGCTGACCATATGAAGTCGTGGTTCAATAACTAATACTGAATCAATGTATTCCCAGATACTGTTTTGTGTTTTTTTTTTAGGTTTGTCGTGTTCCTTTCGAGGACGAAAGATCATCAGGATGGCCGGTTGTAGGAATACTAGACAACGGTAGTTGTCTACTAGTCTGGAAAGAACTCATTATAAGAGCAACGAGACTGGTAGGAGTCAGTTGCATTGTAGTAGGAATGCAAGGCAAGACTGTCACGAGCCATTCACATTCTGGTATTCAGTTACGAGAAAATTAATAGAACAGACAATTTTTCCCCTGGACGCCATTGAGAGCTGACGTATTTTTTCCGAGCAGAGACGACTGCTGCAGATAATGACGGAACTGTTTTAAATTTTACTCAACTGTACATAATAATTGTATATATTTATTCATTAAATGTCAATGTGCTGTAAGATTCGAAGTCTTTAATGTAGACCTTACCAAACAGAACAACACGAATCTTACATGAATATAGAAAAATAATACTTAAATTACAAATAAAATGGCTTGAGAACCTAAATTTTACGATCTCAAGACACTAAACATACATACAGAATGGACGTACCAAGAAGACAGTATAGACATTATTGTTGTTTGGATCTTATGGTACAATCGCTTTGCTTCGAAAAACCCAGGTCAAAGTTAAGTAAATCATATAGACATTATGGATACAAGATAACAGGAAAACCAAGTTGATAAAGTCGCGAATCAGCAATCGTAGGGTTGCGAATACGAGACATCGAGTCATAGATAATCAAGTATTATAGATTGCTGGTGCACGTAAAATATATCGCAGCTTTACGTTGGCGTGTTTTCGAAGTGTGGCGCGCCAGCTCAAGTGTTGACCTCGTCATCTAACCGTGATTCGAAATTACGAGATGCTGTTCTCGGATCTTTAACTTCGGACTTGATCCACGAACTTTATCAATAGCCCGTTGTGTTGCTCCAGTGTGACCTACTAATTAATTGTTAAAAATTTGTCAAAGAATAAATGAACGCTGAGTAAACGTTTGAATAAAAATTGAAATTTTGAGCATCCATTTTGAAATAAAGATGTACAGGTGCGATGCGCGTATTTGCTTTTTTTTAAGTCTTGTTATCTATATTTTTATAAATAAGTAAAAATACATTAAAATTGTTTTTTAAATTAAAGAAATGTTTTTAAGAATTATTTTTGAATTGGTGGCAGAGCAAAATATGTACTGAAGGGGAAACTATAGAGTATAAGTCAATAAATATCTGCTTTAAATGATAGTGTTTTGGCTCAGTGGGCATGCCACTACGCTATAAACATACACGAGTTGTAGGCGGTGAAAGGTCGATTCCTCTCTGGGTGCATTTTTTTCAGTAAAACTTTCTTCTGTGTGCATGTTCATTACTTGATAGTGTCTACCTTGAGATTAAAACCAAGCAAGTGCATTTTTTTCAGTAAAACTTTCTTCTGTGTGCATGTTCATTACTTGATAGTGTCTACCTTGAGATTAAAACCAAGCAAGTGCATTTTTTTCAGTAAAACGTTCTTCTGTTTGCATGTTCATTACTTGATAGTGTCTACCTTGAGATTAAAGCAGTCTAAAATAGCACAACTCCCCTTGTTCCATAAAAACAACCAACTCTCTTTAGATAGGTAGATAAGTAGTTAAATTTGCGTCACACAGAACCAACACAATGGGCTATTTCTGACGATCCGGAATCAATCCCGAATGTCTATCCGATGAAATATCGTAATTTTGAACCACGACGATTTTTCCACGTCAGATGACGAGGAAAATCTTTTGAGCTAGCACCAAACTCTTCAAACTTGTACACCATGCCAACGTGAGGACACTCAAAATTTTTAGTACGCATTGTTGTAGTAGATGTGCTTTCATTCCCCAATAATTCTGGACCGTTAAACTCTTCTTCGAGAAGCAACGTGGTAGCTCGAGTCATTAAGAATTGAAAGATACCTCCTCGTCTTTGAATCCATCATGAAATTAAGGTCAAACTGGGGATTAAGATTTCGGCTAATTTATCAGACTCCTGCGGGAAGCGGCAGCTGCTAATCGTATCAAATATCTTGAATTCATCTCCTAATGGTATTCGATACGTGTGGGACGAATTCATGGCGAATGTTAGACGAATATCAAATGTGCAGTTGCGCAGTGCTGATTTCAACATTGACCATAGTCCTCTACGGGCTGTAAGCGCATTGTTGGGGTCAGAAAGCTGTAGTCTGCTCGGTATCACTCGTAACCAGTTTTGATTTTCTTCTTGACCAATAGAATGTTTCACACTTGTAATTTTGTAATGCACAGGGAGCTTGCTTTTGTTCAATTTAAAATAGAATGCTTCCTAGGATTCTTTCAACCAATTGATGAGGTTAGTCATTAAGTGTAGTGCCGGGTAAAAGTAATGCAAAACAGCTTAGAAATTTTGAGACCTTCAGAATTTTAAAATGCTTATTTAACCATCCAAGTAGTTTCGACGAGGTATCTCGTCTATCAAGATCTGACCAATTGTGATAATAATTGATGAAATATCTTTTCATCAAGGCATTACGGAATTTTTTATGATGACGAGATCAATATAGGGTCAGTCTTCTGCTAATCACAAGATATGTCGTCAAAGATATGATCAGTTTTTCCAATCGCAAGATACCTCGTTAAGTAAAGAGAGAAGGTTTTTTGTAACTTTCAGCTGTGTCACACAATTAGAAATCAGTATACCGTGGGACTGCAAAGCACTACGACGTCAAACATTGTCTCAAACGAAAGCTATCGTCGAGATCTGTCGATTTTAAGGATTATAGAAATGAAGTCGAATACAGTGTTGGTTGTTAAACTTTAGATTGCAGTTGAAAAACTTTAAAAATTTCCAAAACTCGTCAAAACGCCAAGCAGAAATACATCAAGTGTAGCATACGCGAAAGAACTCGTCAGCTTTCAGTAAACACTACGTCTTTCATTTATTACACCGAATAAATACTACGCGCCGCTAATAGGACGTATTCGCGTAAAACATTGCGGTCTTGCTCCAACAGTCTACTCAATATCTAAAAAATTCAATTTAAGTATTTTGCTCAAAGAGTTCAAAAGTTTCACATTTGAGAGATTTTATGTTAAAAAGGGTGTTATACAGTTTATAAGTAAAGTTTTTGACTTTGAGTATTACAAAGCTCCTTGGTTATCTTAAAATTGGCGTGATAGTGAAAACTCATTCAGCAGTATTCGGTAGCGAGATACTAAAACTTTAACTAAAATGTACCTTGAAAAGTTGCAGGGAAGAGTAAAACGTTTGAAGATTCAGACCTATGTTGTTCAGCGAAACGGAGGAAATTTGAAATCTCGAAGGAGTCGGCCCTCTTCAGAATTGGAACCCATGCCACGCGGTCTATATGAACAATAGAAAAAGAATATTCGAATCCAATCGCTTAGTGACAGACTTCCATTTTTTTTTATTTTAAGCCTTGCTCAAGAAAAGTTTGAAAGAAATGCAAAACTTTGTTCAAAATAAGTTATTTCTCCCACGAACAGTTCTTTTTTTCAAAAGTCGAATTATATGTTTGAAAGTATTCTCGCAGAATTTACTAAAGCTTTCTACTTTCATTTGAAGATAAGTTTGCTTCAAAGTATCTTCAAATTAAAGTAGTTACTAATTAAATAATATTGTGTGGTTTCATAAAAGACTAAATTGTTTTCTATCATTAATTTTTATTCGAATTTTTATTATATTGATTTCGGACATAGGCATAACTAATAACAGAGTTAATAAAAATTGTGAAACGCATTTTCTATTCTTCAGTTGTTTCAAGTTCAAATATTACGAAAGTTTAAATTTTCTATTTTTGACGCCAGAGTTAGCCAATTGGATCATTAACGGAGAGAGCGCAGAAGATTTTCTTTTACCACATATGCTCTATTTGAAGCTATACTATAATTCCCCTGCTTTGAAAAGCTGATATAATTATATTGAGGCTCACAGGGTTAGCGGTGTGCGCTCATAATAACTTCCATAGCATTCACCACTATGAAAGACATGTAGTAAAGATTAACCGAGTACTGTAATAAAGATTAACCGTGGAAAGTTAGACACGTGGCAGTGTACTTGGCATACAGTTTGTAATTAAATTGAAAAAAGAAACATTTAATTTTTTAAAAAATCATATACTCTTAAAAATCGTATAAAACGTTTTCACTATTCTAAATATTATATTTGCAAAAAAATCATTCGATTATAATAAATCCTATTCGGTCTAAGACTCCTTCGTTTATAAAATCCCTATTTGATACCAAAGCATGCGATCATAAAAAAAAATACTCGAATTAAAAACCATTTTATTTTAAAATTCCATCTTATTAACAAGCATTTGATAAAAAAATCCTATCCTATTCTAAGACTGATTCGTTTATTAAAATCATTCATTATTCCTTCTATATGTTAGCTTTCCCGCAGCACTTTGCGGCGGCTGCGTTGCCCCAATTTAGGCTCATCAATAATCAGCGGCTTCCTCGTTGATGGGCCCTAATTAGGCCGAAACAATCATCGCAGGGTGTTGTGAACAAGCCAAGAACAAGGATTTCTTAAGAGTGGTCATAAATTTCGAAAAATTACATCGTGCTGCAAATTGCTGAACAAGACCTTTAAATGTACGCTAGAATTACTTTGTTCCTTTGCCCCTGGAATGACGGCGTTGTGATAACGGAAATGTATATGTATTCAAATGTTTTTAAAGTGTAATATATTATCAAAATGCTGTTTGGAAGTACTTATCTAAATTTGCCTCTAGCCTCTTAATAAAACTAAATTAAAAATTTTGAAAAGGTGTTTTTAAATACATCAAATCTATAGCCCTAAAAACAGAGAACCTTAGTAGGGCTTTAGAAATGTTTGCGTCTGACATCAAATTAAGTATAACGAATATATATTGAGTAATATGAGATTTTAAATGTTAAAAAAAATTTAATACAGGATTTGCTCTACAAAATCAACACATGTCGTATAACATTTTTGGCCGCAAATAAAAACGAACTAAATTGTTTTAAAGCATGATTTTTCCCGATCTGGATATATGTATTTCTAATGGTTTGGCACTTCCCATTTGCGGGGTTAGCCATTATGAATCAATAGGCATAGCCGTATAACGAGTCCTAACAACAGTTCAACTTTTCTTAGCTCCGGTATTGAAGTCTTTAGCTGACCATGGCTAAAAACTACGAGGCGTTGTCCTCTGATCTTTCCCTTCGGGATTGGTCCTGGACCGTGGCCAATATCCTGTTGTGTTGCATCAGTGTGATGTAAATTCAACTTCATACCTACCTTATCAGACAAAAAAGGTTTCGTGTTTTCTAGACCTCTTGTAGACCACGAGCACATGTATAATATTACTATCAACCCCTTTCTCAAGTGCCCAGAGTGAATGTGGTTAAAAGGGTTTGTCTACTGCACTAGCAACCTACGAGTTGTAGGTGGAGTGGACTCAGTTCTCCTCTGGGTGCATTGCTTTTATGTCAGTGTAAGACTTACCTTGCTTGGTCCAGTACTTTACGTCTGTTATCTGTTTAGATCAGCTTGACCATATATAGCCTTTGTATATAAAAACCCTACCAACCTAAGAGGAGTTTGGTCTAATTAGAGCTGAAGTTGCTAAAACTAACGATAGGACGACACTTAAATCATCTGGGAATTCTATACAGGAGAAAATGAATGCTACCTTTTTATCCGAAATGTTAAAATGTGAGTGATATTTGAGATTAACTATAAAACAGCTATTTACAAAGTGCAATGGGTGTAATGAGTATAGAAAACAGATACTATGTCCTGATATGAATAAGAAAATCACTTTAACCTCAAATTCTGGATTTAAAAAATTCAATTTCTTTAACAATAGCTCATTGTTAAGTTCGAGTAACACGCGCAATTCAATATACCCCAAAAAGTTGCGTGACATGGGAGAATTATTCTGAAATAAAAAACGTTGTTTAAAAAAATTCCGTTTCTAAAAAATACAACTCATGCATGTAAAGGCTGTTAAATAAGTAGCTGCCCAGATAAATAAAGTTTACCAGAAGACGGATATAATTAAATAGTGCCCAGTCACGGACAGAATATTAACTCCTTTTTAGTCTGAGATTCGCCATTTCTTTCAGTTTTACAAGGCTTTCGAAGTCAATGTTCATCACTTAGACTGTAAAGAAAACATTTCATTCTTGCAGGAATGGCATATCACTTTTGATGTAGTTCTTTTATAGGATTTAAAAATACCGTGTATGCCAAACAGCTCAACTGTAAACACCGTAATTATTTCAGATAACGCAATTAGCTTATCACAACACATCCAACAAATAATTAATTCTTTGTCACATGCGACTAATTTTGCCCGTCTGATTAAGTTTCACTGTTTAGGATACCATACAGCTTCAACGTGTCACAAGTCAGTAAATCTTTTATAAAGAGTTGATGATTGAGTTTAGTTTTCATGTCATAAACTCTTCATAGTTTTCCAAGTTGTACTAAATAACGCCACGTTAGTGGATACATTCACAATGAAAGCTTTTCATCTGCAGAAGAGAGAAATAAACTCACAGGGTGAAATCGAACATGATTCAAGAATCAAACATGCACCACGTACAGCTCACATGTTGCTAGCGCAGCGCATGCAAAGCCACTGACCACGGATATCTTTATGTATAGGAAAGATTGCATGTCCTCATCACAAAAATATTTTAGTGTTCATTTAATTACTTATTGTTAATAATGTATCCATTATATGAAAAGTATGTAGATAGAAATATTCCCTAATATCATCACAGAGGCCTGAACTTTATAGCGTTTGATGGGGAGCTGTAGTGGTATCCTAATTCAATCCTTGAATTGGCTGATGTTGGAGTGGCAGTTTTGAGTTTCCTGGTTTCTCTCCAAGTCGAAGCTCATGAATGCTAACTAGCTTCTCCAAAGTCGTCCAAAAAGGCATGTAGATCCAATGTGTTTCAATAACTATTAACCCAGTTTGAATGGAAATGCTCGGGTCCTTAACGACCGGCTGAAGATAATCAGATTAGGTTGAAGCCAAATTGGAAATACTGTTCGGAGGTACAGGGTTAGTCTAGACACGTTTTGGATGTGCTTAATTAAATGAGAGACTCTTTTGTCAGTTGATTATTACAGTTCTTATGATTTGGGCAAGGTGAGATGACTGCTTTGCATAAAGCTTGTCTAGATTTCATCCTCCTAGTGTTTTCAACGATATATCTCGTCTTTTGAATAAAACTGATCATATCTCGATCTCGTCATAGTAAAAACATCGATAATGGACGAGATATCTCATTATAACTGATAGGAGGGATAAGATAAATCCATACTTGTTTGTCAAATACTTCGTTGAGTATTATGAGAATTGTAATTTCATGAGTGATATTTTGATAAAAGAAGGAAATGTGATAGATTTTTATGGTGACTTTTACTATTCCAGTTATTGCACAAGCAATTACCTTTGTTAAAAACTAAAAAATCCACTTCATAAACCTTCAAAATTCAAGGCAAAAATTTCTTGATGACATTTATATTACAATGGAACGATAAAAATCAAACGTATTGCCCTTTTATTCCTACATTGTTCATAATTGAGCAAATTCAATCTTGGAAACCACAGCTGCTAGTGTTAATTCCATAGACGTGAAATCTGCGCTTTACTACTGTGGATGCATAACCTTTATAGAGATACATTGCATTGCTCAGAATCTACTTTTCGTAAATCTGGTAAATCTGTGCAATCATAATCTAAGCACATTGTAAAAAATTCCCAAAATCGTGTTCTAGGTTTAAGTATCCTCCAGTCTACCTACATAAAAAAAAGGAATTTCGTTTCCTAAGTACTAATGTTACCGCGTATATAAGGACTATAGTTTTAGTTCAGTTCACTGATAGCTTATGCTTTCGAAGTTAAATGTTTTTGTGTGAAAATCATCGGTTGAAATGGTTAGTAGTTAAGTCTGTTTTTGGAATCGGGAGGTATCTTCTCCTTATCTGTCACATAGGGGTGGACATCCAGGAGGATTCTTTCTCCAGACTTTTACCCAACGAGAATGGTCATTAGTGCACCCCGCTGATGACAGGCGCCACGCCTCTGTCGGAAATACTTTTTTCATTTAGCTGCTTTGGCAACGGTATTTCCTCTCACCTTTCCACATTAGGAACATTATCGGCGGGTTACACTGGAAATATTCTATCCTTTCTTTTGGGGAAACTTTAATTGTTAAAAAATATCTTCTGAATTTGTTCCCATATATGTGATTAAAACTAAAAAAGCATTTATCATTTTTATAGCTTTTTACCACGAATAGTTTGTTTAGCGTATGTATTTTGTAAATTTTTCTTTGTTTTGTAATGTTAAGATACCTTTATCAAACTCATTCGGTTGGTGTGAACCCTTTTAGAGGTAGTCAGACATCTGGCGTCTCATACCTTTGAAATCTAGGTTTATAAACATTCTAGATGTATTAAGGTTGCTTAGTATACAAACATTCTAGGCATATTAAGGTTGTTTTCTAAGTATACTAAGGGTTATAGGAATATAAACACTCTAGGTATATCAAGGTTGTCAGGTATATAATCATTATAGGTATATAATCATTATAGGTATATAATCATTATAGGTATATAATCATTATAGGTATATAATCATTATAGGTATATTAAGAATGATAGGTATATGAACACATTCTAGGTATATGAACATACTAGGTACATAAACATTATAGGTACATTAAATTTGTATGGTTATTCAAGGTATATTAGGAGGTTGCTCGGTTATATAAATAGTCTAGTACATTACGATTACAGAGACATGTAATTATTTTAGTTAGATATATGCTAAATTACGTACATATAATATTTTATTAGGGTTGTGTGGTCTATAAGTATTCGAGATAGTATATTAAGTTTGAAGGGATTTAAATTATTCGAGGTATATTAAGTTTTCAGGCTTGCAAACATTCTCTCATTTGATATTCTGATGTCTAGGAGCCATGACTGGTGAGATATAAGAGGACTTCTCCCTTAAAACTAAATTTTGATGTACAAAATACTTCAATATAAGACGATAAGTTTTCATTTATAATATTTAGCTTCCAAAAATTTCTTACAGTTAATTAATTTAAAAAGCACGATACGTTCCCTTTTTGTTAATAATTTCTAAAAATCTAAAATGTTAAGGATACGCTTGACATAAACTATATCAATAATTTTATTCGAAATTTATATTTTCCGTCTATAAAAATAAAATAGATGGCTTGAATTTTCATAGGTATGTACACCAGTCAAAAAAAAAAAAAAAAAAAAAACCGACTCGCCTGATTGCAATTGCACAATTTACATCACAGAACAAAACCGAAGGTAGCAATCGATAGGGGTGAATGTTTTCTACAAATAACAATGTTTAAAATTTGTCTAAGGGGTAGTCTTTATATTAAATTGGGTGCTTGCTTCGATGTTTTCAATACAAACCACCATCCTTTATCACAAATTTGGATTCTACACAAAATTTCAGGCGGATTGGTGGATTTTATGAAACTATTATTTAACACGGCGTAAAATTGACCAATAAAATCCATAAAAACCATTGAGGGAGCGTATAAGAATCCACAATTCAATCACATTATAAATATTAATACAGACTTGTAGTGTCCGTCGCTGTCAATGATCTATTGAAGGCGCCTTGGTAGGAGTCCATTAAGATGGTGACAAAGTCAGAATCAAATCTGATTGAATCCCAGGATCTGTTGGCAGAAATTTCGGTTTTAACTTTGTGAACAATCCCCAATAACGATAATCATTATAGAATTTTGCAAACAGTCTCACTGCGCTACTAATTATACACGTGATGAGCTGAAATTGGGAATTCCGATGTTTCAGAAACAGTTGTATCGCATGGAGTCAAAATTTGCCCAGGTTTCTTTTCATAATTTTTATGAATATTAATTTCATACTTAATAAAATATAGTAACATTTAGATTGATGATTAAAATGTTTATAGATTGTGTTTGGGTGGCAAAGGATGGAAAAATAATTTCCACGGAAAATTAATTTTTTTAGTAAATATAACAAAAACGTGAAACACCAATTTAACATTAGGATATCTACTTTTCAAACACTTACAAATCGGTGAAAAATCCAGTAAAATTGATCAACTTTTTTAAATTTCCGCCTGAAATTGTGTGTAGAAACCAAATTTGTGATAAAAGATGCGGGTTCGTATTGAAGTTTTTGGAGCAAGCACCAAATTTAATATGAAGACGAAAGATAAGATGAAAGATGAAGAAAGAAAGATGAAGATAAAATATTAGACAAATTTTAAATATTGATATTTGTAGTAAACATTCAGCCCTATCGTTTGCTACCTTCCGTTTTGTTGAGCGATGTAAATTGTGCATTTTCGATCGGGTGAGTCGTTTTTTTTTTCACGATTGTACATTAACTTTCGAATAAATACAAATATGAATCAAACTAAAAAATATATGTAGATAAATTTGAAAAATTAAGCAAGAAAAAAAGTAAGAGGTGAGAGCAATATGCGCGATGGTCTCTAGTACTTCTTTCCTCAAATAGAAAAATATTTCTTGGCCATTTGTCTTCAGCCTAACATTCTTAAAAAAGCTAGAGATAATTTTTTGAAGACTAAATTTAAAATTTTTACTTTACATACAGAACCCTATTTATAATGTTAAAAAGAACTTTTCTTCAAGTCTTAAATATAAATACACAGTATTTGTGTTTTCTTCTCATAAATTACATGTCTTATACTCTTTATTTAATATTCAGAAACAAGTTTTATATGCAGCTATAAATATACTTCATTTTTTTGGAAAGCACAAACTTGCACTTTATTGAAGTATAAAAAGAATATTAAAAAAGACAAAAAAGAGAGAAAGATAGATAACTGACATACTTCTTTTATTATTCTTGAAATTGGTGTTTTTCTCAGTAATTAAATACTAGCTTGAAAGACGCAAAATTTAATAAACACTGTTTAAAATTTTAAATTTCATGCACTCAGCCTAATTGGTTTCATGAAACGTTTTGAAAAATGGAAAAGCTATTTACAAACTAATTTCAATTTCTATTCATATGCAACTGAAATTATTCATGAACATATTAAATATGTTTTGAAACATTAGACTGTGAAAAACTTATCAATTCAACTTCTCTATGTTAGCCAAACGGTAAAACCAACAAAAAAATTACTATATTGAAGACGACAAAACATATTGACATTTTATGGAAACGTGATTTTTATGTATATTTAGCTAGATAGTTTTCTCTCTTTATTCTTTCACATTATCTAATACTACCAAAGCTCCACTGTAAAATATCATATTTTTATACCAATATGTTACAAGTAAAAATTTATATCTAGTTCCGGTAACTTTTCTCTTTCTTTTTAACGTATTATTTTATTAAAAGGAAGCGTGAAACTAGGTCAAATTTAATGGTAATTGAAAAAGTTCTTTGCCAAGTTTGTCATAACAATTTTTTTTCTACGAGAAAATTAGAAAATGTTTCGTAACTCGAAAGAGGAGGAAAATTTTTACGAGCAAGAGTGGAAAATATATTACAAATTGGAAGAAGAGAGAAAATGAGCAATCAAAACAAAAATGATTGAAGATTCAAATATGCATATGCGTAACTTTTTATAATCATTAACGTATAAATTATGATAACATTTTTATTAAAATGATAAGCACATTCCAAAAATCCTTCTGATATGTGACAATGAAGGTGAAATACATAGGTAGAATAAAGCATGCTTTTTATCAGTCTCATATTTTGAAAATAATTTCCGATGTACCCAATTTTATCTACCAGTTTTCACTTCCAATCAAAAGACGTAATACTGAAGGAACAACCTTTTACTATTTTTGACGTGAATTGTAAATTTACAAGCAAACCAGCACCAGATGGCCAGCATGGAAGGCTAAGCGTTATTACAAAAAGGGAATCAAGTTGGGTCTAAAAATTTTTTAATTATCAACGCTAACCTAACCAAATGTCACACAATAGCTGAGAGAACAAAGACTTGTTAGTGACTTGAGTTCACACGCCACAATACGAGGGAGGGAAGGGGCGGACTACTCAAACTTCAAATCAGTATAACTCGGGACTGTGAAGTTGAGATTCATCTCAACCAAAAGCTAACGTCGTTTTGTCGATTTAAAACATTAAAAGTGAAATCAAATACAGTGTAAATTGTGGATCGCAGTTGAAAATTTTAAAAAATTTTACATTGTTGGCATATACTTGTCAAAAAATTTAGCAGAAATGTATCAAATGTACTCTACACGGGTTGGCGAGCGTAAGCAAGCAGGGGGCGGAGCCCCCTAGTCTGTTAAAAAATACATCACTAAAAATCCACAATTTAATTTTTTGACTTATTAATTGATAGTCTCTAAACAGATGTACTGAAATATTTGATTTTTTTGCCAGTTAATTGGGAATTTCTGCTCTAAATGACGGTATTTGACTATTGTCAGACATGTCAACGGTTTTTAACTCATAGGCGTCATTTGATTTTCATCGATTAAACTATTTTAAGCATTTATTTTTGTAACATCAAGACCATTTCGGTGGTGCCCGTTTCTCTTGAACCTTTAGAAAAACAGGAGAAATATATGCAACTTTTTGCTAACAGAAACTACTTCATGTTGGAAATAGATTGCAGTTATCTATACTATTATATCCTAAGTAATGTTTTGTCGTGGAGGTTTTCACAAGATTCTTCCCTCCAGAATTAAGCAGTGGTTGAATTCGATTGATGCTACCACTAGCTGACTTACTCAAACTCGTAAGATTTGTATTCAGATCATAGGTCTAATTCTGTATGTTTTGTTATGCAATAGATGACCGTGATCGTGTACTGTCCAGTGTTAGCTTTAGCAACAGAGTGTGAAACGCCATATTAGAAAAAGTTGAGTGGGAACGAACAGTGAAGCTGTGATAGGAATAGAACCGGTACCTGTTAACACAGGGTTTTAGAGAGTGGGGAAGTATATCGCATTGGTATTTCAAATGTTCATCATCGCGGACCACATTAAAGTTCGTGCCGATTGTTGGGAGCTTAATCTGGTACTTGTCAGAAGCAATATTAAGTTGTTTTTTTTTGTATTCAGGTTTGCTTATAGTAATTTAACGTAATTTAGTTACCTGCGTTAAAGACCATAAGTTATATAGCTAATTTATGAATGAAAAGCTAATTTGTCCACTAATTAGCTTTTCATGGTGAAAATAAGTTGTACTTCTACAGACGCTAAAAAAACTGTAAGAAATTTTTAGTAGTCGTTGCTAAGTTCGCCAACCCCCGAATATAAAAATACATTTATTAAAAATAGTTTAATATTATTGTAAAAAATATTTTGCATTTGTAAATCTGGTTATGAAAGAATTTTAACTTACTACACATGCATCCAGACATTCAATCCTTATAGATCTGGATAAGAAACACACAGTCTGACATATTTTTATATAGTTCTTACAACAAGCGCTTTGATCTGAAATGTTATAAAAGCGGGTTTCTGTATGAAAGCTTTTATAAAATAGAAATATAAACGCATGTTAAGAAAATTTTATTACAAATACAAAGATACACTTTAATACGAATAACGTAGTAGTATATAAAATGCAATGAAACGAGTAATATATAACCAATTCAATTCCACGTTCAAACAATTTCTGTCTTACAAACTAAAAATTACCATACATATTTCCAGCTTCAGGGTAAAATATTGCTTTTTTAAAAATGTGTTGCTAAATTTTGTTCTTTTACTTCTGTTTCATTTTTGAATTTATCTTTCGAGAATTAAGTGGTTCAATTTTGGAATTTAATCTAAGAAAATGCCTTAGATAATAATGTTTGGGCAGTTTATTTTCTAACATAAAAGGCTGGAAGTATGATAGGGAGTATTTCGTTGGAATTTTTTTTACTAAAGAAAATAGATGTTGATACAGATTTTGTAAAAAATGTCTTATTTTTAAGTCTTAATTTTTCCATTTGGATAGTATTTTGAAAGGCTTTTCAAGAAAATATTTTATTAAATAGACTTATGAAATTTGGAAGTAATACTGTATTATTTGTTAAGTTCAGACTTTCCTGCTGTCAAAGGCATAAATTAGCTATATAACTTATGCTTAACTTGATAACTAAGCTCAGGCCCATATTTAATGTATGTTTCTACTTGAATATTACTTAAATTTCATGTGCCCTGCTTTCAAACTCGTATTTTGTTTTCCGAAAACTTTTGATGTCTTTAACTGAAAAATAAAAAACTTTAAACTAAAAGTTTGAAAAAAGTGAAAAAAAAAATCTAAACTAAAAAGTTACAAAATACATAATCCTTTGTTAAATTGTAAATTGCATATATTTAAAGGATTAAGATATGTTTTAACCGCATATAATTTTGACGATAAGTGGAGTTGCCCGCAGTGTTTCATGTGAATATTATATAATTTATAGTTTTGTTAGCGAGCCTTTAACCTTTCAGAGTAATGAATTACCATATCTACTATTAAATAGTCGTACTAATTGACTCCAACTGATAATATATACATACTAAAGACTGCGCAAGCGTTGCTGCGTCTGTCATACAAACGTATATGGTCTAATTCTACACAAGTGAGCATCCCCAACTAAGTCTATCCATCAATGATGTACATGACTATATAGTCATTTGCTAGTATACAGAATATGTTATAAGCCGTGTAGTACTGGAAGGATTAATACTGCAGAGTCAGTTTTTATAGCCACGTTCTGCATAGTATTATAAAACGAAAACGTTTCTTTGGAAAATTTTAATTGCTTCTTACAAAACTTTTGCTTGAATGAGGATTTGATATTAATATATAGTTGAATAAATGTAATGTTTTCGAATTTCGTAATGGTACGAAAAGTAGAATTTCCCATTTTGGCAAGGTGTCCTATATAACAAAATATAAGTCCAAGTTTAATCTACGAGAGCACGTTTAACTTTATGAGATATATAGAGATGCATTATAAACAAAACTTTATGTAGGTTGAATTATTAAGAATTCTTGAATTAAAATATTAGTACAAAATAACCTTGTTAAGTAAAATGTAAATAGAAAGAATTTCATTTCATAATTGTTCATGAAAATTTAAAGAATTAGTGATTTTTTTTAACGCTAATTTGTAGTGTAGACTTTAAAAATTTCCCCCCTCCCAACCTGGTTTACTAGTTACTAGTAATATTTTAACATTTTGTGTAACGTAGCATGGGTTACTTAATTTTAAGTTTTTTTTTTATTTTACACTCTACAACGTCATTTTAATTTTTGATGTAATTTTATCTGATTCAGCACTTACATTAAATAAGATTCCTTCTAAATGTTAAAAAAGTTAGGAAGAGTTTAAAGAATATATCTTCTCTCTTGGGTGGTAAACCTTCATTTCCTTCCAAAGTCAAAATACATTTTTATCATGCACTCTTTACTCTTAATTTGAATATTTTTCAAGTACAATTAATTCAAAGTAGGGATTTCTTATGAATACTTTTATCAATTTGATATTTTAGATTAAGATGATCTACGATTGTCAGAGGTGATTTATTGATGATCAGTGGAAGTAAAAAGCTAAGACCTGTGCATAATCTAATGTGTTTCAATTCAATGATTCCACTGCTGATACATTAAGATGTCCAGCTCCTGACAAGAGTTTATTGAAATGTCGACCATTCAAACATCAGCATTTATAGCAAATCAGAGAGCTAAGGTTAATTCACTGAAGCGCTTACAAAACGAAAACGGAAGATATAGCTTTTACTTGACAACTGTCAATGTTACAAATGTTTCTGCGCTTTCCTATTAACTGAAGAGGCCGAAAACCAACCGGAGTTCTCATTAATTATGCCGTAATCATTCCAGACTTCGTAAAGTTTAATCGGAAAACGATTGATTTGCTTTCTACATTAATGAAACGGAAAGAGTGGAATTCTGCACACGATTGTTACCGATGCTCAACATGCAAACTCATTGGTTCAGCTTTCGGTTGATTCGTTGAACGTTTTCTCCATTAATGGCATCACGATATGGAAATGTTTTTCGATGCGATAGTTTGTTACTATTAATAATTGAATGCAATATTTGGGGAATATTAATTTCTTTATTTCTTTGGTTGATATTTATTTTATATGAAAATAGTGTCTTGATTTTCCGTTTTGTACCACCCTCAATCACTAAATTTCTGGAAAAAGACTCAAATATTTTTGGTAATTTATTAACAAGAATGACATAAATGTACTACAAAATAAATGAAAGAGCATTAGCAGCAAAGTTGGAAAAAATAGATACGAATATTTGGTATTATGTACATAAACCCCAAATACTTTTTAAGTAACTCTCATTTTTACATAAAGCTAAGTACGTTTAACTCGTAGCGTATATGTATATCAGTAATTATTTTACATTCTGTGCTACTTGTTAGGCTTTTAAATCGCCTGTAAAACTGTTGAAAATAAACTTCTCCACTTTTTACTCGTGCATCACTTACGGTTAAACAAATTCAAATAGATATTCCATAGGATATAACAGATATACGTATGCATAAAATTCAATTGGCCCTTCATATCAAAGTACACGTAAATTTGAAAATTTTGATACCACATTACAAATTTACATTACCCTTGACCTCGAATACCATGTTTCTATCATTTGGTCAAGTCCTTTCTGAATTATGTGTAAGAGATTTTGAGTTCATAATCTAAAATTAGTTTTAAATTAATTTATTACAAAATATTTCTCTAATCAACTGTTCTTAATTCGCTAATGTTAAAGAGAATTACCAAAATATCTCCATAATCAATGACAATCTAGGTATATAGTGTGTTTCTAAATTCCTTTGCAAACTTTAAAAGGAGGCAAGAAACGCAAAATTCACCGTATTCCAATTAATGTCCACATCAGCTTCTGGATTTGGCAGAGGACATTATTTGGCAGTGAGGTAATAAGCATGCTTGGTTGCATACCATCGTTATTGTATACCCTAATTGGGTCCGGTAAAAAGTGTCATTTCATTTTTTTTATGAGATTACTGACATGCACCTTAAAATATGGTGCATTTGATGGAAATGGCAGAGCGTCTGGGAGATTTCATTGTGAATGATACCCCGAAAGAATTGTAAAGAATCAACAAATATTGGAGTATTTGCAATAAATTTTGTGTGAAACTGGAACATTGTACTGAAAGCTGTAAAATACTAGTAAAACTGTAAGTTCAAGCAGATGAAAATTTTTACATTCTTGTAGTCTTTCACGTGTGCACCATACAGAAATAAAATAAGATCGTTTTTGGTATCATGCGACGTAGGGAGGGCCACATCCCTTCTTTTGGTGCTCGTACTACATATATAAACGATGATATTAATTTTTATATTACGTTTAACTAAAAATATAGAATCCCGCAACGTTGTTATTTGTATTTCAAATTTTGAAATCGTCATTCTGTAAATGAAAGTTTTAATTTTTGGGTGTTTGATTATATTGACAAAATAAACATACAAATTTTCTTTAAGCTTTAGGCTTTATACTACTTAGCCTAGAGAATTCATTACACGGAACGCTGCTATGTGGCCCGTTAAAATATGAAAATGAGCCATTTTTTATGGTGAATGAAGGAGGCGTGACATAAAAATGCGAATTGTGTGCGACGTATACTAACTAAAAATCATCTTAAATAATATGCGACTTTAACAAGGATAAATATCCCCGGTGTAAGTGTACTGTTAAGACTTATAGCTGATTTGATTGGTCTAAAATGAATGGTTTGGAAGGAGGTGGAAAGTTTCTTTTTGCGCGTGGTCCTTGCATTATGAGTGATTTTTGTGGTTGGTTTTGGGGATTTTATGGCCCAAAGGCCATATTTGACCTAACTAGAGGTTTCTGTGAAACTGTCGTTAATGTATGACATCACGAAGAGGCTTGGCTCCTCCCATGTCAGTAGTACCGGGCGTTTCAATTTTCTCACAGGTAAGAGCCAACAGAGCTTTAACGGAATAGGTTGATGTATTAAACCTTCAGAGACTTTTTAACGTCCTATTTAGTCTCGAATAAGGAATGACTGTTGGCATAAACAAAGACAGAACAGAAAATGTCGGCGGATCCAAATACCAACGACACAACGCAACAGCATCCGGCTTGTTCCGAAATTACTCACGGATATGCACAAGCGTCCTCATCTGAGTAAAGAGGCCACCTACGAGCGATATCGAAACGTCGCTAATGAGACACTGGGCGAAACATTTGGAAAAATGCTATCAGAACAGAAAGTAGCGTGACCCAAGTTCCTCTTTCACTGACACTGAAAAAATAACGAGACCAAATTAAAAAAAGTGCCATTCTTAATTCCAGACGGGAATGTCTCCAGCTATTCCGAGAGTGAATCATGCATTATTCAAGGAAGAATATAAATTCCGTGCACTCCTCCCCACTTCTGTTTTCCTGAGCGGAACTTCGAACGATGATATGGCTCTGTGCACGTTTAGTCCGAAAGACAAATTAGAAATCTATTTTTCGACTCTGCAATTGAAAAGGTTGTCGGCCCCGTCTGGGTGAGCCATTTTTTATTTTTTTTCTCGGCACGCCGTTTTAAAACTAGGAAGTATTCCCTCTGCACCGTACAATGATCATGAAGTATCGAGTTTGAAGTAATCTTTTCAAAGCGATTAAACTTTCCGATGTAAAAAAAAATTGTCAATGCAGTTTTTTGATACCGGAAATGGGTTCTGCAACCGTTGGTCGTGGTTGCTTGTAAAAGAAATGGATTTCCGATCCTATTACAATCGAATTCACTGTGTGCAGTTATATCTAAGAGTTGGTGAAAATTACAGGAAATGCAGGTATTTTGAAAACGGAACACAAAGAATATGTTTGAACAGTATCCACTCGTGTTAGGCTACATCGTAGTATTTTATTTATATACACTATGAATTTTTATTTGCAAACAGTAGGGGAAAATCCATTCGGGCTCTACAGAACTTAGAGCTGTAAGGTCATTTGTTCCCTTTAGTTTTCCTAAGCTGAAATAGTAAATTTGGGTGCCTCGAAATCGTGTGAATGTGACGGAATTTCTGTTGTCGAACGTATTAGTGTTGTTACTTTACCTATTGGTCTAAGCATAATTTATCCACAAAGACATCACACATTAATTTTTTTGTAGTTTTTTTATGTATTTCAATTAAAAAAACAACAACATTTTTTGTAATTTATGCTTTTTATTTGTAATAAGATTTTATCGGACTTCGATAGATATATATTGCTTTGTATTCTTTTCTTCAAAAATCACGATACATCAAAGGGTTGTTGTATCCCCGAGAACGCTAATGTTGAACTATACTGGCATTAGCTCTCATTGTGCTTGAGAAATGAATTACCGACTATCTATATTAAGCGAGTATTTTTTTTTTTGGAAAACGATATGGACATTATCTTTGCCCAAGGAATACCAAACAGAACGCAAAGATTATTAGTGAAATTGTGACAAAAGGGTTTGGAAGCCAACGTTTGTATCGTGTTCCATTGCTAATTTCTGGATCACGGAAATTTTGTAAGCAGTTTGTTACATTGCCATCAAATCTACATTTCAATGATGCCGAATCTGAAGTACATAGACACTAGATATCTGTGCTTTACTAAATTAAGTTATATAATCCCATGAATGTAGACAACGTATGTTTAGAGGATTTACGGTTTGAGTAAGGCTCCGTCGAAGAGGTGTACATACGTTGTACATTACGTCGTGTACTAGTAAATGTTATCTCTGTATACAAGTTCAACACTTTGATTCTGAGTCAATATAGAACATCATAATAGGTAATTCATTAGGCAATACTGATTTGGATAGTTACAATTCAGGGTTATAAATTTAATTTCTCTGTTTAAGGGCAGAAATCAGCTGATACATGGAACGTGTTTCAGTGTCTCCGTTTATTAAATTGTTTTGAGAATCAAACGTAAATTCGTGGAAATGTTTTTAAGAGACTGGTATTCAGGGTATTGTGTCCTCTTTTTTTGGGGGGTTAGCCAATCGTTGTTCAGTGACTATGACTATGACTATGACTATGCTATTGGGTCTCGTGATGTAATTACTTTCATTTATTGGGTTCCTCGAGGAGCGTGCTCATCACAGGTCCAGAAGCTTCAACAAAAAACTTTCTTATTTTTGGCACGAAAAATTATTATTTTCCTCTTTTGTTTACTCTAGTACCCCCCTAGTATTCCACCCCAGCTTCACAACAAATAATGTGACTACTGTCATCAAGTCCACTCATCTTACAGTGACAATTCTGGTTCACTTGACCCCTTCTATTACCAAGAAGACCCACAGAGCTAGTGGGACAGGTGCTTTCAAATTAATTCCATTCCTTGGACTGTGAATTGTAAGCGGCTCAGATTAGATTACTCCCTAAATGTGTTTCCCACTTCTGCGGCAGAAAAAATTAATTTCTTTGTGCGAGCATATACATTAATTGACGTTATCCATCGTGCTTGGCGCAACGGGCTATTGCTGACGGTGAGGGATCAATGCCCAAATGAGAATATCCGAGGACAACACTTCGTAAGTTCGACTCATGGTCAAATGACACACCTGAGCTGGTATTCCAAACTTCCAAACCACACCAATGCAATGACATTTGAGGCCACGACAAATTTAACTTGCACCAGCGCCCACGTATATGACAGTCATAAGTTGAATCGAGTTTCAAACTCGCAACCCTCAGGTTGCGCTATTCCTACCGGGCTACCAAGGCCCCATTATTAGTTGCAATGTATAATATATTTACTTCCCTAAATGATTTGACCATGTATTTTGAGATATTATGCATTAAAGTATTCAGGGTTTGCATCACATGTTGATGATTGGTATATTTCCAAAATGCATTACAATCAGCAAATTCCCAGTGTTATTGAACTCTGTCAAGCGCTCTGAAAAACGAAAAGCCCATAAACATCATCCCTTCTTGAGTGGCGGTAAATCTCAAACGGTGCCAAAGATCCTCCTCCAATTCAACCAAAAGCAAGCGAAACGTCACCCAATCCCGCATTATTTTTCATCAAACGTAAACCAACAAAACGGTCCAGCTCGGAGATCGTGCATTATTAATTGTGAGTGAGGATAAAACAAATTTCCTGCTTCTACCTCTTCCTTCCCCCACCGTTTGCAATGAATCACGTGAATGAGATTTTGAACGGGTTCCAAATCACTCCGCTTCCCAAGATTCCGGCATGAATGGCAGCCAAATGAATGCTCCGGGGTGCCGTAAATCAGAGGGTCCGCGAGGTCAAGATGCATTACTCAGTGATGAAGAGTGTTGGAAATCGTCATCAGGAGGCGAAATCATTGATGGATGGACTCGTCACAATGATGGGCCACGTGTGTTCTCGAACTTCTTTCGTATTCTTTTCGTGGGGATAGGAGAGGAAAGTGGTTTAATTTTTAAACACTCTGTAGATGAATGAAAACAATTATTCTGAGTGTTGTATTGAACTGAGTGGTTTTGCTGTTTGTCCTTGTATTAGGAGCTAACGTTTGTACTTGGGGTTAGTCGTTTATCTGTTTCGTTCTAATTAACCCTCGTGTAGCAGAAAATGGACTTGTGACGACAAATTAAACGAAAGCAAGAAGCTGTTTTGTAAGTGGCTTTTTCTGCCAAGCTAAGTGAAGTGGTGGTAGTGTTTCCTGTACTTATTCCGATCGTGACGTTACCTGCTCTGTTTTTTGAATACGATATCAGCACGTAGGCAAAGTTAATTCCAAAGAATCAATTCCGCATTGATATATGATAGTTGATTGCTAACCGCCGATAAAATTGTTCGCCAAACATCACCGAAAAAGTAATACACAGTATTTTAAGTCAATATTGCACTGTGCGCGAGCATTTGGGTCAAGCATGTATAGTATATGACGTTACCTGCTGATCATGACGTTACCTGCTCTGTTTTTTTAATACGATATCAGCACGTAGGCAAAGTTAATTCCAAAGAATCAATTCCGCATTGATATATGATAGTTGATTGCTAACCGCCAATAAAATTGTTCGCCAAACATCACCGAAAAAGTAATACACAGTATTTTAAGTCAATATTGCACTGTTCGCGAGCATTTGGGTCAAGCATTAATGGAAGTAATAATTGGCGCGAGTATTAATGGAAGTGAAAACTTTATTCTCCGTTTGGTTTGCACGGAAAATCCCTCTCATAGTGCATACGTAGAACAAGCTGAATTCATTAATGCGATCTTGTTATTATCAAGGACAAATTATTTTAGGGCTCCTCCAGATCTTTAGTCGAGTGAAAATTAGACTTTGATATTTATAAATGTTATTGAGACTCTTCACACTTGAGTAGTGGTTAAAACTTCGAAACAACAGGCTCTGGATTATAATCCCGAAACAGGTATTCGTTGTGGTTAGGAACTCACTCATTTAAACAGCAGGTTTCGTATAATCAGCCCTCGTGCTGAAACATTGATCGAAGAGTGATAAATTATTCCCAAAACAGTTCCTTATGTGAAATGCAACCCGGTTAAGCCAGGGAAGTTTTTATTTCCGTCATTTATAAACGATCAACAGAAATCCATTTTTTAAATGAACTAATCAACGAAAATTTTAGATAATATCTTATAGGACAAAAAGAACATATATTAAATATATTAATGAAGTCCCAGTTTGATTTGTTCACTCTATGGTCATTGTTTCGTGCTACACAAGAGCTCTGACGTTTAGATCCTTTTAAAGCTATGGCAAAGAATAGCCAAATATGGTCCTTGCGCCATAAACCGAACCAACCGCATAAAACTAAGGTAGATAGTTTCAATATTCTTGAAATGGAAAAGATCCAGGTTTCAATCAACTTAGTTCACTATTAAGAAATACACCATTTGTTAAGTGTAATATATAAATCCGTCTTTCTGAAACACAATCGTATGTTATTTGTACACTGCCTCACGTTGTGATGTCCCCGAAATGATCATTTTGACTTTTATTTGAACGGCTAACAGTTTATGTAATCCAATCAATTTGGTAAATTCATGCTATTTTATAAATACATTTTTTTAAACGAGTCGTATTTTCATATTATCCGATACAATTTTGATCTGACTCATTCTAATTAGTTTAACAGCTAAAAGAGTCAGAGAAGCCTTAAGAGTCCTGCATTCGGGAGACTTGTAATCTTCTACGAGTCAGTTAATAACAATTGCGCTGAAGACTTGAAGCTTCAAAGGCACTTTAAGGTACAAATACAAGTTACGTGAATAGGTTTTAGTACAACCCCCATGATTTAAGTAGCCAGAATTAGTTTCATGATTTCGCATGGCTAGGGATTAGTTTGTAACTAACAGCGTAATGGAATAAAAATCCTGTCGGGTAATATAAAATTCTCCAACCGTGAATTTTCGCTCCCTCACAAAGCTGTCTCGGGAGCTCGAGACTGTTTGCATTGCGGCTGAAAGGAAAATTAAGGTCTGAAAGTAGCGCAATTTCTAATTATTACTAATGCAGTTTGTTACACATGCCTTGTAGGGTATTCCCAAAAAATAAAAGGTTCTTTCTGGAAAGAATTTCTGTGCATCGATACTTCATTTGATAATATAATGAAAATGAACAGTTATTTTGGGATAAATGACATTTCTCCCTTGCCAAAACCTTCACGTTTTATTGAAAGATAAAAGTAGTCTCAACAATTGCTCTTAAACTTTGATGCTTATACCATTGCATATAAATAGATTTTAATTTTGAGATTAATTAATTTTTGTAAGCAATAAATAATTATTATAGGTAATGATTATAACATAAAACTGGTATTCATTTCAAGAAAAACTAATGTTCTTCAAAGGAAATCAAGTTCAAAGAAAACTTATAAATAATTTCTAAAATTAGCGTTACAAAAATTGATACACACTTTTAATCAAAAAAGCACCCATGCAGGCAAAATTTCAAACTATTAAAGTTTATAAATATTCATTTGCCAGAAAGAAAATTTTACTTCTTATTACACATTATGTTTGTCCGGTTAAAATTTCTTAAGAAATTGTTAAGAAATGTAACTCCATTGATATAAAAACTGTACTGTGTCACTACAAGTGAGTTGGGGCGGGTTTAAAAAGTGAATTTGTGAAATAAAAATCTTACTGGTCCTTAATTTTACAAATAACTTTCATAACAAGAACACAATCAAGATTAGGCATTTTTAATTCGCAGCTATGGTTAGCTACAAACTTCATGCATACAGAAACGAAAACTAGGTACAGTTGTTTTTACAGAAACAATAAAATTAATAAGTGTTATTTTGTGGTTAGAATGTTTGATATTAACAATATTTTTTATTACTATATTTAAAATTCTCTTGTATATAGGATTTCTGTTTTTAGTTCTGTTAAAGAATTTTATTTTATGTATCTGAAAAAAAAAATCAGAAAATCTCTATTTTTGTGTACTTTGATTTAAAACGTGTAGTTGTAAAATACAGCGAAGACCAAGGATCTATTCTATCAAATGACATTTAGACTTTTTTTTAATCTTTTTAATATAACAACTAATCAGTTTAATATAAACTTCCTTTGAGGTCATAAATTGTTATTTACTATGGTAATAAATGCTAAAGAACAAGTTTAAAACAAAACCGAAGGTTTGAAAAAGAGAAGATATGATACTCTATTTTGGCATGTGCTGCATTTTATGTACCTTGATTTGATGATAAATGATTGACATATTGTCTGCTTAAATTAGAATACAGCATTTTGAAAAAATTTCTAAAGGAATTAGAAATTACTGTAGTTACCATTAATAATACGAATTTTAAGATTGTATGTGTAGATAATATAAATTTCACTGATTTACTTGTAAAACAATAGGCTGAACTTGTATATCGGTGCATGCTGGCATTAAGTGTTTATAAACAATTAAAATTAACTACCATGATATTTATCGTTATTTCTACTGCCTCGTTCAAATGATTCTGGTTTGGTTTGAGTTACGTAACAAAATCTATATATATAAAACACTAACGTACGTGGACCCGAAATCGACGTTATTTGTGTATCGTCGAATGGCAACAATCAACGTAAATAAATAATAAAATAACCCAGATATTTTGAATTCTTGCTGTTTTCAAATAGCCGAGGTCAATTTCTACGCAAAATAAGGAATTAAAAATTGTAATATTTATGTTTGAACTGATTTTTTATTTCTTCCTTTGATGTAAAAGTAATTTAAACGTAATTTTGCTATCCGGTATCTGGCCACGTCAGAATTGTTGTTTACTTTTTTAATTTGATTTAGAATTCCGTGTTTGGGTATTTGAGATGGCTACTAGATGTTGCAGACATATTTCAGGATTCCCAAGTATTATAAATAAGTGTTCTTTTTGTTTGTTAATAAATCATTATTGTCTTTGTCAATATCGTTGAAAGTCTTTTGTTGCATGATTCTATTTCACAATATATTCAGGAAGTCGAAATTCAACACGTTTGAATAGATACGTACGTGTTTTTTTTTTCAGAATTTTGCAGTTTTTCAAGGATTGAAATTTTATTTTTGTTTGCATTATGTGTTCCGGTATATTACCTATTGCAGAAATATTATTTAGGAGTTATATTTTAATGATATGTCTATTTCCTGCACAATATCACTAGATATGGGTAATTTGTAGCGGTATATGTATATTTGGACCCACTTTACTTAAATATTTGATTGAATACGGAATGATTTGAAGAATTGTTTCTTAAAAATAAATAAAATATACAAATCAAAACATGGATAATTACGGTGTGTAAAAATTAAAAAAAAAAAGCAATATTACACACCGCCGAGCGCTAGCCGGCGCAGCCCGGCTAGTGTTAACAAAAACAGAAACAGCTCTCTATTTAAATCAAACTATTCAGCTGGCATGTGCAAGAGGGGTAACGATAAATTTAAATAAAAGGTAAAGCATGGATATAGGCATTTCATAGAATATGTGAAGACATTGAAAATAAGTATTCGAAAATAAGTAAATGTGATACAATTAATGGATATTCAGGTTTGGTTTGTCACTCAAGAATAATTCTATACTGTACGAGAGCTAATTAGACTACAAGGCCAAGTAATTTGAATAAAGGTGAAATTTGCTATTTTCCCTCTCAAGTAGATACGACGAGTATTCTCGTCAACCAATATCTGAAAAAGTTTGCCGATGACGAGATATAACGTCATCTAGATATTGCCAATTGTTTTCATGGTGACTAGATCAAGTCCTGGGAAGTTATTTTCCCAATGACGAGAGATCTCGTCTATCAAGATCTTGTCAGTTTTGCCATCATACGACTGAAATTACACAAAATGTTGCTTTCTATTTTTGACCGTTTCATCTCATTTATCTATTGGAATATAAAAGAACACACTTTATCCAATATAAATAGTAAAGGAGTTACAATATAGGTTCTAATCAACTGCATATGTCTATGGATTAAAATACTGCCTCTAATGCGTATAATACTATTTTGCTATTTGTATACGCTATTTTGGATTGGTGCATGATGTGTGATTGCTCATAGATTTACAACTACGAACCTAATTGTATTTAGTCATTTTAATGTCAGTATTGTGTCTCTTAAATATGAAATTTTGTTTTCTTTATTGAAAATTTTTGTAACCCTCTGGGCTTCAACATATTTCCGACTTGTGTTGTTTTAATTTTCCTTCGCAATACAATCACTAAATAACCCCATCTATCGGTTAAAAGATTTTTAGAAATAATTTTATTGATCAAGAAGGTTAAAAATAGTTAGAAGATGGAAGACTGCAGGTTGCAGAACTGATATGTGCGAGTGTACTCCTCAAAGGGTTCAACCAATTTTTACTACAAAACAAAATAAGATAGCAATAGTCATGTGATTAATTTCAGTTGCTCTTTTAATGAAATCCAAGAATGACTTATGTAAGAAAATTATATGAGTTTAATACACACACAGTCATCAATATATACAATAAAAAATATCCTTTATCATGGAAACTCTGCAATGAGGAGCCAATTTTATTAATACATATGTAGTTGATAATCTGTGGTTAGGTTTATATCTTAACGGGCATTTTTGCTACGCGAAAGCTAATATTCTCTGTGTAATACCCAGTTAATTATTTTAACATCTCCATGTCGCTACAAGTTGTTTCAAGTCTCAATGGATCAACTCAACGTGCTATTGGTGAATGTCCTGGATCAATCCGAAGAGAAGGGTAGGAGGACAAAGCCTCATAATTGTGAATCTCTGTCAGATGACTAGATCAACACCTGAACTGAAAACCCTTTCTCCCAACTACAACACCATGCCTACTTGAGGACATTTGATAACACAGCAGATTTAACACGCCCCATCCCACACGTGCAAGACGGGTTTTGCTTGAACTGAGACGTGAACTCACAACACACCGGTTTTAAATCAGCTACAATACCAACAGCAAAGGCAAGTTTGGGAATCACTCCATTTCGCTGCTGTAACCATGGGGTGGGTTCACGTTACATCTATTATTTGTGTTACTTATTTTAGTCACTCCTTGTACTATACAGAGGCCCTATATACAGTAAGGATAGACAAACATCACTACCCAGTCGAATTAGGAGCCTTTCAATCCTGAAAACTGCCTCCTGACCACTAAACTGATGGATTGTTAAAATTGATCATAGTTGTCTATGATACATAAAACGATGCTTTTAATTTCAATATATCCTAGATAGATTAAATGCAATTGGAATTATACTTTTCATATGGGTTTCTCTGTAGGGTACATCAGTTGGGTTTGTTCCTTTTTCATATAAAAGTTTTCGAATAATCACATTTAAAATTAAGAAAACCGTTTGATACGCATGTATAATGTCACGCAAAGTAAAGAAAGTAACTGTATGATGGATTAGTGCTCCTTTATTCAACGGATACAAGTTCTGAACGATGAAGAATTTGCGTGCAAAAAGTATAGATAAAAACCCGCACACCCTATAATGTTTATCGGCATTTGTTTCATATCTTCCAAAGTTTGATGACTTTGAGGTACAGATTCCGTGTTGCTGACAATCTTTGGCTTTTTGTAATCCATCATCCTAAGACTACGGTCAGTTTAAGTACTCGTAATGGATCAGATAAACTCCTGTATTTTCCAACAATAGAATACAATTCATAACTCTATGTGTCAGAAGATCAATACGAGATATTTCAATATTAGTATCCGAAATAATGGAATATTAGTCGTAGGGTTTTCATATAACCTACCTTCTTAGAATCGGTAAATTAACAACGCAAATTTACAATTTCTGTTTTTAATTCTATTTTTTCCGTAGAAAAATGTGCGTGAATATCGACGTTAATCGGGTACTGGTTTCGTTCAACAGCATTTAATGAAAGTGAAATTCAAATTTGAAAGGTTGACTGCATTGAGCATTAAGGCACAAGGGCCACATTTGACACACAAGACTGACAACGTCATGTAATGGTCGAATACACACAATCACAACTTTACTGACACAACAGAGAAAAAAATATGCAATGGGGATTCGAACTTTCAAACCCTAGAACTCACAGGTTGCTTACGTAGAAAACAAGTCCATTGAACAGAGGCCTCTCAAATGTGCTAGGAGAAAAGGATGAAAACTCAAGGTATTTTGTGTAATGTATATAAGAGTAATGTCAAGACAATACTTTTCAAGGCGCGACATGCAATTAAAACACTTAATTTCAGGCAAAAAAATAAAATTTGCGAAAAGAAAACTAAAGTAACTTTTTAACTCCAAGATTTTTTTTAGCCTCTAGATCGGAAGGTTCCTGGTTTGAATCCGGGTCCGGGCATGGATGTTTGTAATCGTATGGTGTAGAGGCGGCTGGTGCACCTTAAATCTGTCGTGGCCGAAAGTCCTCACGTTGGGTTGGCGTGGAAGTTTGGAAAGTGGGGTGCCTGCTCAGGTGTTGCTTCGTCATCTGACCGTGGTTCAAAATTACGAGGCGTTGTCCTCGGATCTTTCCCTTAAGGGACTGATCCCGGACCGTCGTCAATAGCCCGTTGTGTAGCTCTAGTACGACGTTAACTAAAAATTAACAATTACCAATTACCAAGATTTTTTTGTTTTTAAAATAAATTATAAAACCAAAAAAAATAGGAGTCTTTTCGTGAATGTGCAATTGTCTAACTGACGGTTATTTAATATCCTACCTCATGGCAAAATCTGCTCTTTATATCAGGTTTATGGGGGTATTACATCCCATGCTAACTGCATTTACCGCTACTGTCGTACGAATTGATTCTTGAAGTCATCTTAGCTCTCTGAGCCTCAAGAGATTTTGTGTACTCCACACCAGATTTATTAATTAAAAACAAATACTAGAAAACGTTCTATTGTCGCAAGAAGACCAAAACTAAATAGATGTCATGCAGAGGTAGGTAGTTAATTAACTTCGCATCGGAGTAACACAACTGACTGTTGGCAACGGTTCGTAACCATTACCAAAGGGAATGATTGGAGGACGACACATCATAATTTTGAGCTATGGTTAGGTGACACGAAGTCAACACCTCATAATTTTGAAGCCACAGTCAGCATACAAGGTAAACACCGCATAATTTTAACCACGATCAGACGACGAGGTAAACACCTGAGCTACACCATAAAACATAAAATAGTTTACAGGACCATATACACCCATCACTAATTCCCTCTCCCAGTTCTTCAACCGAATTCACTACTTACTATAATCAGCCTCATTCTTTATTAATCGGATACTAATGCGGTTCAAAGTCCACTTTCCCAAATTTCGCATCACTATCCGAAAGTAAGTGCTACCGATACATTATTCCAAGTTCACTCAACTTTACTTAACAGCGTTCCATCCAAAAGTATCAGCGCATTACTTATTCAAGAAGGTGGTTGATGTCGTCAGAATCCTGCATCTTCTCCCACCCCAAGGCAGACGATTTGTGTGCGAGAGAGGGTTATCAGTGGGAGGGCAGCGTCGAGACTTCGAACACACGCTGGGACTCGGCCTTGTGACATCGATACTAGACTCTTCAACCACCACATTACGACACTTATGTAGGGTCGTGTGTTTATTTACTTGTTTGCAGCGAGAGAGTACACACCGGGAAGATTGTTGCAAAGTATCTATCTATCTATCGAATGCGTGGGTTCCTCTTGCTGTCAACCCTTCTGTCTAATTGTGTCAGCTGCTGATACGTATCTGTTGGTGGATGCCAAATATTTAAATTCTTCCTACCGGGTAACAACTGTCAATGAGAAATATGTCAATTGAGGAATACTCTTACTTGCTTATTCTTAGAAGCTTTTTATTGGTGTCGCAAGAACCAAATTTACGATGGTCAGAGAAAAAGAACCCTATCTAGATTGTTTGCCTTAAAATCTTACGGCAAAACGAGCAAACTGAAGGATTGAGTGATTCGAAATAATCCTTAAAATATTAAACCTGCAATAAAAGTATATTTGACAATGTAACTAAATTCTTACAAATATAAAAATATTAGTATTCTGATCTTCACGATTCCTATTGAAGTAAATTGAAATGGATTTATTCAATGTATGTTTTAAAGCGTAAACTTGTATATTCATTGTTTAACATGCCGACCAACCGGGCTAGTGGTCAAGGTGTTGGCCTCTGGATAGGAAGGTTCCTGGTTCGACTCCGGGTCAGTGCATGGATGTAAATTGTGCTGTCCTTTGTTAGGGACAATGATGGTCCACCCACTGGGTGCCCCTTCACAAGTGACCCTCACTTCTGGCCTTGTATAAGGCTACAATCACTTCGGTCAATTCTGTACTGTATTGTATTATTATGTATTACATTTGTCTTTGCAATCTGTACCCAGCCTTGCCATTGGAAATAATAATTGTTTAACATCGATAAGGGCGTATTTTTAACTCTGGAATATGCTTTGATATATGTAATGTTAAATTAAAATGCAAAGAAATTTTATATTCTTTTTAATGGGGACGAGGGAGTTGGTAATTTTGCCAAAGTTAAAGTATGGCACAAGGTGGAATGTTAGTAGCTTCAACCAGACAGCTTAACTCTCCAAGTGACGAGATATCTCGTCCAAGATCCGATGAGTTTTTCTAAGGACGAGGTGTCTCGTCGATACAAAACTGTCCTATTATTTCAAGGGGAAGAGCCAAGAAGGAAGACAAATTGTCTCTTGTTCAAACTGGTGGCTTTTTAGAACAGGTTTCTACACCAGAAGCTGAACACAATAGGGCAGTTTTCGATGCGAACTACCTAGAGGGTTAACCATCTGGTAGATAATAATATATAAATAGCGCTGCTTAGTCATATCTAGCTCTGGCACCATCAAAATCCAATTCACATTGATATAAGCTATCTAGTCCCAAAACCCTAACATCCAAATAGCTCTCGCTTAGCTCACATATTGCCACAGACCGAAAAATTAATACCAAAATCCTCTATTCAAATTTCAAGTGTCCAAGCAATATGAATAAGTGATTTCATCCGTGAGTATTGTGTGGATACCAAAAATTAATTTTCATAAGATCAATAGAAAATAATGCTCACATATTTTGCTGTCCGAGTTAAATAATACATTTTCAAATAATAGGGTTTGGGACTAAATCTACTTAAAATGTAAAGGTGAGGGGGCTTATGTTTTGTTTCTATATCTTATTTAATCCTGTTTGAAGAGTTTAGTCCATATGACCTTAAATCACTTAAATAATGAAACCGAATATACTTATGTCTGAACGACTCAATAAATTTGAATAAACCTTCCTGTAGACTGAAATTCATCAGCCTCCCTGTGCAATTCTTATTCACCACTTTCCTAGATTGTTGGAGAACAGACTTATTCCAGCCATAATTATTATCTCCATTACAGTGTTAATCTGGTTAAACTGAAGTCACGTTCCGTCTGTTGACTTAGACTGTTTCATTAGATGCCTCCAGATGAGATGCTACTATTCTGCATCACTGTAACGTCTAACTAGATTGAATCTTGGGATTTAGCATTTAAATTGGACCGAAGTCTCTTTTGTTACCACCCAATGCCTTAAAATGCTGGAAGATCGTTCGAGCGAATGGCTGACTTTAATTCGTGGCTTTCAGCTTGACGTTGGGTTGAAGAATCTGAGGACTGTCTACGCTTTCAGCTAAATGAGACGATTAAAACTGTAAGGTCTATTGCTTAGGTTAGAGATATAATTATAGAAGATATAAAGTTTTAGAAGCTATTCAAAACATTTAATGAGCTAGCAACGCGCCATTGTTGCTAATGTCATCAGTTTCAAAGGTTTAATTTCGTTACTAACAATCCACGTCTAAGTATTTGGTAATACGAAAGGATTGAAATGAAACTTGAGAAAACTTCTAATATTATCCTTTTCATTTTTCATGTAACTAATTTATTGATTATTCAATCCCTCGCTACAGGATCATCTCAAACAAAGCTCTTATAAATCGTGATAAATAGCTTTTTTTATGTATACAGATATACAAAAATTAAAGGCAATTATGAATTTGTAGCAAGCAAGGTCGCCTTATCTCAATGCAATAAAGCATGTTTGGGATTCTCTCGAATACAGCGTACCTTACACCACGAGGTCCACAGAAGAGCAAAACCATGTTCTAATGAGCGTACAAATGAGGCTCCTTGCCAAAGGAACTTATGGATAGTCTGCATGTGTACCTCTACATTCCCTGTTAGGTTGCTTTCAGGTCATTTTTTTGTCCTCAAATGCTAGAAGAGCAATAGACTGTTAGTCTCAAGGTATGACATAAGCTTAACACGTTTGGCCAAACGTGGCCCTTGTGCCGTAAAACGCCAAAACTATTAATCAACTATAAGCTTAGCGCATCTGGTATTCTGGCTTTCATGTTTTGCAGGAAATCATCTGTGCTTCTTATGTTGTTTAGATTTTTCCTTGGCAGAAACCAAACTTTAAATCTGCTAGCAAAGAAATATAGTTTGAGTATCCCGAGAACAGACTTCGGTACGCGTCTTAGGAAGAGTTCACTTCTATTAGGGTAGACCCATAACTGTTGGAAATGAGAGAATCTCGTCAACATTTTCTTTTCTACCTTTATGCTAGACCCATTTTTGTCACTGTTTATTCAAGTCTAAGTAAGACGCTGAAAAGGTCATCAAAGATTGAATAAAGCAATCAATCCCATTAAAGCTATGTTAAACACTCACTTAAAGTAAGGAAACCGAATAATTTGGTACCACGAAATGTGGAAGAGACAGATGGACCATAGATTCCTCTGACTGTTTTAAGATACATATTAACAAATCAAAATTGAAATTGGTGTACAACTCCAAGTGGCAAATTTCACAAGGCATTCGCCTATAAACGAATCAAAATTCGCCTAGACGCTACTATAAATTATTCACCAATCCAGTCAATCATAGTTAAGGTTCACAGCAACAAAAATATTCAAAAAGAACAACAGAAAGCCTTTGAAAAGAAACACATTTAATTTTCAGTACCACATATTTGTGACACCCACATCTGCCGGTTACTTTGATACGGATTCAGCGTTAACAAAACTCCAAATATTCTCGAATAGAATAAATATGCAAATCTGGAATAGTTTCCAAAACGTTTTCTATCAACCTCATAAAAATAAGGGCTTGGGGGTCTACAGCATCTCATGTTTCCTTTTTCGAGATTAATTCCATCAGGTTTGCAGCCCCAGTGTCCTAAATTTAACTCGGGCGATGAATGAAAAATATGGCTTCCATCGAAAAGCTCTTTTTTCCACGGAGTCCCGTTTTCCCGATTGTGTACCAACGTCCGTGTTCAAAATCATGGATTCTGGAATCTCGGGTAGAGGCTCTGGGGAGAATCCAGATCAGGAAACTGGAAACTTTAAAGGAAAGCCCTTCCCAAATCCTGACGGGAGGAGAAATTGGGTTGGATAACTTGATTTCACTCTTACAGCGTCGAGCTTTTTTACGACGTACGACGGAGCATTTGCTTGTATCGCCGACGTAAGAGGTATATGTTTCGATACTGAAACTCTCATTCTTCGAGGCGGATGTCACAGTATTTGAACAACGCCATCGAGTTTTCTTCAGTTGCGTCTTTTTGTTTGGGTGACGTAGTTGATTAATATCGCTAACAGGACTAGTTGGAGTGGATGATTTTATTTTTTTGATAGCACACAAAGAATGTTTCCGAGCGGTTGGTTGGATTTTATAGCTGAAAAGCCATGTTTCTACTGTCAAGGGTTGTTTTCAAGGGTTGTCTAGACGTGATATAAGGATAAGATAACTGGATAAGTCTAAAAACTACTTTTAAGAGCACGTTTTCATATTAGACTTGCCCTTTTCTTGTAAATCGAATATTTGTAATAATTTATTTTGATTGCATTCTTTGTTACACTTTTTTCATGCACATTACTTCTCCACTTCTCCACAACACGTAAGGCCCAAAGACAAATCCTACAGTAGACGCACTTATTTTGCCAAATTTTGACCAGCTATTCCCCTTGACCACAGATTTGACCAGCGTTTTCTGGATGGATATGACTGAAGTAAGATTTGAACATATATTTCTTGCAAAGATAAATGCAAATTTGCATTAGAAATTAAGGGAAATTTGCAATCAAGCCCCGAAACAGACAAGTAAACGCAATAGTTAGGATATGGTGAATGTTTTCTCCATACGACGCTCGTTGAACAAATCAGGTTTAAACCTAAAAATGATTTTAACTATCAGCATAAATTGTCTGTGTGTTTATAAACAAACAGTAATCTTACTTCCAGAGGACTGTATGCACAAGGGAGTTGATGCACGTTAAATCTGTCATAGCCTCAAATGCACTCATGTTGGTATTGTGTGGAATTCTTGAGTGTGGGGTGCCATCTCAGGTGTTAACCTCGTCATCTGATAGTGGTTCAAAATCATGAAGCGATATCCGTGGACCTTTCCCTTCGGGATTGATCCCGGGGACCGTTGCCAATAGCCCGCTGTGTTGCTCCATTGCGATATTAATTAACTACTTACCATTAAAACATAATTCTAAGCATTGTGTTTTCGACATAATGTATTCATTAAAATACAATTAAACCCAATATTTATCTCCCGAAATGCACATAAAAATCTGTTAAACACGTATCAAACAAAAGTACGAGGATGCTGGATTGGAAACCCTTCGAGATTGATCCCGGACCGTCGCCATTAGCTATATAGTGTGTAATGTTGCTCCAGATCAATATTATTTACCTACCTACCCGCTTTCAATGATATTCTTTAAACCTTTAATTCTCGAAAAATACTGAAAACAATTTTCTGAAAAAGTTAATTTTTAAACTGTAAATACAAACATTTTACCTTCTGAAAAAATATTTTTCATCGTAAAATAGGCGGCAAACTGTTTAAATACTGTCGCGAATTGAATATTCAGAGGAAAAAAAATTAAAGATTTATTTGGAAAATTGCAACTTAAGCAGCAAAGCAAAAAAGGTAAAAACGTGGAATGAAATGAGAAATACTACTATTAACCAGCGTAATATAAAACAGTAAACATAATTAGAAGTTTAACGATACGTTACAAGCTGATTCTTTAAAATTTTACTATCTCAGTAATAAGAAAATAAACTTTAATGAACAAATTAACTACGAATGGAACAATATCGTCTTCCATTAAAGTCGAATGGCATTTTGATCCTGGAATGCCTTTGTTTTCTTTCGATTACATATTTTCTAAACAGTTCAGCAAGTGGCAATATAGTTTATAACAAATACTGGGTGGTCTTAGAGTAAATATCCCTATATATGAGCCTTATAGCGACCACAAATATCCTCGATACAAAATGAAACTTGAGATTTTGAGATTTCACGGCATGAGCTCAAAATTAATATAAATAACAAGAATTTCCTTTGGTTACAGATGCTGTTAATGCATTTGGAAAAGCAACATTCACTTCTTGTTATCGCAATGTAATCGACACAGTGAAAACCAAAAATTTACTATTAAAAAACTTACTACAATGAAATTTTACCAAAAACGACTGACTGCGCAAAAGCCCTGTCGAAGAAGATGAACGCGAACGGAAGAAGAGGAAAGAAATCAGTTGAATTAATGTCGGTAGTGGAACAATACAACGGGGTATTGGCGAGGGTCCGTATTCGATCACGAAGGATGGATCCGAGCACATTACCTCGTAATTTTGAACCACGGTCAGATGACGAGGTCACTCTTGAGCTGCCATCTTACCTCTCCGAACTTCCACACCACACCAATAATGAGAAAATAAACAAGAGAACGTAGCATGCCATAAGAGCTAAAGAGATACCCTCAGCCGCGTTTGCCAATTGAGCTTTTTATTGATATGTGCATGATTTAAGAAATTTGCAAGCATTATATCGCTGTCTCGTTGCCTTTCTTTCCACTTTTGTCATTCCCACTTATAGTCTTTGACAATGATTTTGTGCAATTCTTTTTAGAGCTAAAATAACATTTTCCACCTCATTTTTAAGGTAACGCCCGAGATGGCACACCAAACTTCCACGCAATCCCAATGTTAGATAATTTGAAGCCACGTCAAGTTTAATGTACACTTAATGTACACCAGTCCACGTGTACACTACAGTATTTGACTGCACCGAGTTTCGAAGTCTCAACCCTTTTTGTTGCTAATCCGTGTGGTGTTCCAAATGGGTTCCCGCTGCACATTCCTCGTGGGAGCTTAAAATTTATCGATAATTCTTTATTGTTGTTTTTCTCTGTGGTTACGCTTTCTGGTCGCATGGGTAACAGATCATTGTGAACTTATAAAACCACCGCCTCTCATGTCCGTAACGTTCTTGCGAAACAACACACCACAAAAAACGAACATATATGGTTGCTTCCTCCGAAGATTAACGACCTTGTGCTTCAAACAACCCGAAAAATATTGACACAAGAACAGCCAAAAACAAAGCCCTTAAAAACCAAAACCGAAATTCATGTATTGTGCTCATCAACGTGTAGGCGCTTGTACGAGATCTTTTCACCTCCCACCAGAGCCTACAAGATTGAGCGGAGGCACAGCTGCAAGATTGCGGACTTCGCGTACCCCCTCCAGTAAATAAAAATACAATCCGAAAATGAAATTGTTTTCCCGCCCACTTGCCTTGGGGAAATATCGCTCAGATGTTAATATTCCAGAGCGGTAAATACGCGACAAAGGAAGTATCGAAAGAACGACGGCTTTTCTTCATTTTTTTGGTTTTTTCTCATCAAAATGTTCGTTTATTCTGATCAAGTGTTATTCCACAGAGTAAAGTTTGCAAGCCTGTAAAAATATTTAGCATTAAAAGGAGTTTAGACATAATAACAGGAGTTAATATATTATGGTAGGTAGGTAGATAATTAACGTCACATTGAAGCAACATAATTGGAGATTGGTGACGATCCGAGATCAATACCAAAGGGAAAAATCGGAGTAAAACACCTCATAATCTTGATTCACAGTCAGATGACAAGACACCCCTCTCACTGAACTTACACACCGCACTAACGTGAGGGGATTTGTGACCACGATAGATTTAACGTGCACCAGTCCCCTTGTACGCGTCTTTGGAGAAACATATGCTTGTGCCATAAAACCTGAACTACTTATTACACTCCCTCTAGCTACCGTGTCTGTGATATTTCATAAACTATGGAGTTCAAAGTTCTTTCTTGCCCATTCGCTTTGGTGTTGTTTTGTTGCTTTAAGGTAACTGTTTATTAGATGAGGCATAATTATCCCACACGCTTTGAATAAATATTACTAATTTGTTAAATGTTCTAGAACAAAAAATACGAATTACAGAAGCTTTGATAGAACGATGATTTTTCTTCGCCTGTGTTAGGATTGTATTTCAGAGAAAGACAGGGTTTTAAATTGCTCGGTATTATTAATAACTATATTATTATTTTCGTGTAAAATATATTTGTAAAATTAAAAAATGAAAAGAACTTCCAAGAGTAAAGAAATAAATTGAATTATGAGCCTCCTAGGATATTGAGATACCATAAGCATACCTGAATCGAATTCGAGTATGTTTAGAAATAAAAAGGGATTCGGATCAACGTGGATTGGGATTCAAAGAATCGAATAAACGTTTCACTCAAAGATAGAATTTGAAAAAAAAATTTATAGAAATGATTTAAATAAGATGTTTGACATAATTGTATAATGTAGTGTTATAAATGGGGCAACTTTGTTGTTGCAGTAAAAATGGGAAAAGTTACATTTATCATTCCCTAAAGTTGCATTTATGGAAATAAAGTTGCATTTATGGAAATAAAGTTGCATTTATTTTTCATACACTAAATTCTAAAATATATTAATCGTAAAGAATGAAAAAATTAAAATGTATTGAGAATTCTAGTCGTGTACAACAGTGTCATAATACATACTGAAATACAGAAGAACGTTGAATGGCCGATCCTTGGTCAGTAATTTCTATGACATTAAAAACTGCTCCAGCTGCAATCATATAATGTGCTGTATGGGATAGCAGAAGCGCAAAATCCTTTCGCTCAACATTCAGAGATTTTAAAAGGTCATCTACCAGGCAAATGGCATATTGATGATCGACACTCACCTTGCTAACTCTGCAGTCGATTACGCAAGTTTCCTATGGATTATCAAGAGTGCCAACCAATGTGTTAACAGTACTTCTTGACATTTATTTCACTTTAGTCTGTTAGGACGAACACCTTCTTTCCGTAAACTTCCTGTTTGATCGGCCATACTTCGGCATTCGCAAGATCAAACACATGTGATCAAAGGGTTGGTTCATAAGGCAAAAAATGAAATAGTAATTTCATGTTAATTTATTTTAAGCTAAATTTAAAAAAGTTGCAGATGGTTGCATTAATGCAAAAAGTTGCATTTACGCAAAAAGTTGCATAAATGTTGCGGTTACATGTCGCTTACAATAAACCCCATGAAGGAGGAATTTTGGTTTTAGTACTTTACATGCAGTGTAGAACAGTACATGCAGTGTAGTTTATTTTAAGCTAAATTTAAAAAAGTTGCAGATGGTTGCATTAATGCAAAAAGTTGCATTTACGCAAAAAGTTGCATAAATGTTGCGGTTACATGTCGCTTACAATAAACCCCATGAAGGAGGAATTTTGGTTTTAGTACTTTACATGCAGTGTAGAACATGTGAAAAAAAGTTGCATTTGTTGCAAAAAGTTGGCTTAGTTTTAAATGTCTTTCAGTAAATATGCAGTTATTATAAAGTTTTGTCGGAAGGGATCGTTTATGATAGTATTGTGATTTCGATACGAAGTAAACTTGATAGATTCAAGATAATTTACACACTTAATTTGAAGAAATTTTCGAATTCATTTTTGAGTAGCGAATTAAAGATCGATATACTTTGATCTATAATTACGAATTCCCAGTCTTGAATTTCAATAATTGCTATATCTTTGTCACAAAGTTAAATAATTTACGTTTTCCAAAATCGGAGCAAATATTCTAATATTCTATTCAAACACAATTTAACCGAGTGTAAATTATTGAGAATACCGTTTTTTCGCGGAACATACATTTTATAATAAACCATATCTTAAAAACTATTACCACGACCCAAACACTGTTTGGTCGCGTGTGGTAAACGACCAAATATTTATAATATTGAATGAAGATTTGGTTTCGTTTCATTTGCCAAACATAAGATAAATCATTAAAATTAATGAAAAGATAAAACAGCAGCCATATGACATAAAAATTATTATAGAAGCATGTTAAACCAGTGTAAAGCACAAAATGCACTGATGAATAAACTAAAGTATTACGTCCCTGAACAAATTGATTAAAATTCTGCTTATAAGTGAAACTCAGTCTAAAGCCAAAACAAAGAGGTAAAATTCCTTCTCACTTGCTATACTTACTAAGTATATTTTTTAAGAAATCATGTATAAAAAAGGACAGGTACACTTCATCAGTCTAAAAAACATCACATTCTGGTCTAGAAAAGTTCAAAAACTCATCTAAATAATTTTAATTCCGTATATTTCACTAGCAGCTTACGATATACAGAGCATTAATCACTTGATATACAATGTAAAAATAAAATCTCATATAAAGTTAAAAAAAACTATATGAATGAGGGTGGAGCGGACAAAGAATTTTCAACATAACATATTTAATTTTAGAACAAAAATAGAATCCGTGTCCAAACAGAAATCCGATGTTACATAACATTATGTTCATTCTAATCATTTCACTATTCCATTTTTTCTGTCAAAGAAATGTCAGAAGTTTCAATCATTTTGACATTAACCTACTTTGTTACATTTGAAAATAGTGCTCAAAGAAAGCATACAGAAATCTTTTTAAATCGAAATACCAAAAAGAAATTTTGAGAATTGGTAACCAATTCACAATTTTCTGGAGAAATTATTAGCGGCAGATTTTTTTTCGACACGAGATAATAGCCCCTACCTCCAATTTTACAGATTATTGATTCATTGCTTCATATTTATATAGATATCTTATTATTTACAGTCTCCTGTTTGGGATATATTTTAAGGAAAAGGAGTTCTATTAGTAGAAATGTTGGAAAAACCAATAAAAACAGTTAGTAAACATCAGCAAATCTCATCCTCCGTTCCCATTACAAAGGATTTATTTTTAAAATCTTGTCCAGTGGTTTTAGTTAAGTAAATGAGTAGAGAAAGTTTTACTTCTCTGATTTATAGTAAAAAATGTTTAAGATTATTAATTTATAGTAATAATTTATAAAATGTTATACATGAGCGCGATTTTTATTACTCAAAACATATCCGTGAAAGTATTCGAAATCACCAAAGCAACTAATTTTGATCAGTTATAAAATTTCCTCAAAAAAGAAACGAATAACATTTTATTTGAGTAAAAAGTTTTGAATTAAAAGCTTTAAATTACATAATTTTTCAAATTTGCTAAGGACGCATTTTACAGAATTACTTTATAGTGACACTATGCACTATTGTATTGTAATATGTAACTTTTGTTTCATTTCTCTGAATTTTTTTAAAATTTGAAGTGTTTAAATCTCGTAGAATTAATCCCACGAGATTTCCAGACAATTTAATTAATAAAGATCTGACGACAAAAAGTGAACTTAAAAGGACAATGAAACATTTGGTCGCTACAATAAAACTCGTAGATAATTTGACGGATGGATGTGAGAGAGCTATTGCCCACATACTGCTACGTAACACTGTAGAAGGTTTCGGTGTATAACGCTATTGTGGTGATAAGTGTAACCACGTAACAAGATTTCGAACCCTTTGTTGGTCATTTGCTCTACCTGGTGCACCCTAGTATATTACACAGGAATAATCTAATTTCGATACCTATGGCATTTCATCAAAGCGATTGGACAGAAATGGACCACAATCGACCGAACCGTCGACCACACCGAATGACCAATTGACTGAAGGAAACATTACTTTCCTATTAATATTCCATTAACCTAGTTCGGATGTCACTGAGGTGATTGAACTGGCGCTTGAAACTGTTTAGTTCAAGCTTCGAAACTGTTATGCTCTTTAAGAAATATTGAGAGATAGATTTAGTGTAGAACATAATTTATTTTCTTTGTGTGATTGTGAATAAAAAAAAAACTGTATCATGATAAGTACGTGAGTCGATTTTTAATAATATATGCCTTCTGACTCACTGCAAGATATAAAGACCAAAAGGGGTTTGGAAAATACAGAATTAGTAAATATATGTACTTAGTCCCGACATTTGTCACTCACTAAACTTTCGGGATGACGTACAGGCTTTAACCTTATGATGGTTGTCTCGACGAGGTATCTCGTCATTACTAAAACTAATCATATCTTAATGGACAAACTATCGCGTGATTAGCAAAGAAAAAAAACGAGTCAAACCATGATCTCGTTATCATAAGAATATAGGTAATACCTTGGCGACGAGATAACAAATAGTAAAACTAACCAGATATTGATGGACGAAATATCTCATTAAAAACATTTGGAGGTTCAATTTGCATATAGCCAGTGTACACAAATACAAACAGAACGTAGAGTTCCCATTCAGTCGTGTTTCCGAGAATCGACATTACCAATATCCATGCCTAGACCGGGATATTCGCATTGGTTTGGAATACACATTAAATCTTTGTCCCCTGTGTAATTAGGTCTCGTATAGCAAAAAACGACCATTAAGTGACAAGTCAGTTATTGACCTCGCTCAACTGGAATAAACTTCGATAAAACTCCCGACTGCGCAAACGACTGATATGCCCATGTCATGTCGTGCATTTTAGAATCTTTTCGATTTCTCTAGAAATATTCTAGATTTATCTAAAATAACTATTGCTCATGATGTGCATTCTGTATTTCTATACACACTCCGATTCACTCTTTAGTATTTTAGTATTGTTCTGCTTTATTACAAAAGATTGAACTTTCTTATGAGCTCACGTGAAAGGGAAGAGTTTATTTATAGACCTTTTGGACAAACTTTGCAGAACAACTGATCTTAGTTCACACTTTACCGTCTATAAGGTGCCCTGAAGGATCATCGGATTTAATCTTACAAGGAACCTTACTTTGTTTCCTGGTTCCCGTCATCTGAGTGTTCGCAACTTGTTCACAAATCGCGGATTACTAAATCTTTAGATTTTTTTTCCTACCCCGTAATCGTGAACTTAACATTGAAGCTTGGAAATATCATCAGACCCAGTTAGTTCCTGTAGAAGCTAGTCCAACCTATTTTATCAATCATTTTAATACCGATGAAGAGAGACCACAATTATTCTTCCTCTGACAATTTTTACTATCCAGAATTTTGCGTTGGGTTTTTCATGTGTCGCAAGATCCATATTTGACGAAGCTGTGCCAAACACAAGTATACAACGTCAGGAATATGGACACAAACAAAGAAAAGAGAAATGCACCCAGATTAAGCTACAAGAATCAAATATCTTCATCGCCTAAAACTTGCAGGTTGTTAGCTCAGTGTGTCAGCCATGATAAACCGCACAGAATCTCGAAATTTTTTTCAAAAGTTTGCTTGAAGTAGTTCAGCTATTGCTTTTAAATTTTTACACTTATATTCTACAAGATTAATTATTCTTCCAGTTTGTCTACGAATCACTAACACAAATAAATGTGGTAAAACAATACACAGATAGTACATGAGTCAAATTTGTTTTGATATTCATGGAAAAGATTTTTAGTGTTAACATAAAAACCAGATGATCTACGGAGATTTTACTTCAGCTGTCTCAATGTTCTCGCATGATCATATTGAGGTCCCTTTAAAATTTAGTTTTCGTCCCCGTTTTATCTACTTTTAACGGTTAATCTGATTAGTGTTGACCAATCAACTATCATATATCAATTCAGAATTTAGTGGGAGTCTACTGACGAATTGTTGAAATGATTTTCGAAAAACAAGGCAAGTGACGTCATATTCAGAATACCAGGTACGTAGGTATCGACATTGAAACACCTATATGCTTGACAGAAAATGCCTCGCATACAACTGTTACAAGGTTATGTCAGTTTCTTTACCTTCGTCATTTGACCGTGGTTCAAAATTACGTGATGTTATACTCGAATCTTTCCCGTTGGAATTGATCCCGGACCTTTGTCAATAGACCGTTGTGCTGCTCCAGTACGACGTTAATTAAAATACATGCCTACCATCTGTTTTGATGAAATATTGTTTTGTTTAATAAAAGCTCACATTTTATAATTTTTTAAATAAAGTTACTGCAAATTATAAAGTTATCTTTTGAGCCCTTCATAATTTCATCCGTCTAGTCCCCCGTTCTAATTTACCAACTATCATCTTATCACCAAGAGGGCGATCTTGTTATGATCATCCAATACCTATGAACCGTTTCCAGTTATCATAATTTCTTGGATCTACAACTTCTTTTATTCTTAAATGGTTGGGTTTTTTAATTTATTAAATCTAGTCTTGTTCTAATTTACCATCTATCACTTACCATCAACAGAGATCAACGATCTCCTCTTGACCATCCAATACCTATGAACTGTTTCCAACAATCATCATTTCTCGGGTCTACGACTTCTTTTACCCTTCAAGGGTTGGGCTGACCGATGATAATAACAGAACAGGACACTAACTCTCTAGAGGGGGTTGAATTATCAGAATCAATCCAATATTTCTCTAAGAAGTCTGTTCCCCGTACCACCAAATGTCTGGTACAAACGCAAAGAAAAGGCATAGAAATACAAATCCTCCCTCTCATATATTACTACTCAGATCTTGTGGAGTGATTAGTCTGAATATCCCATCAAAGAAAGCAGTCTTGTGTTCTGAATGATTACAGCCCATCATTTCTCTTGATACATTCATGATTTCTTTCTTTTGACTAATGACCTTCGTGATGGTTTCTTTTTCTGAATCTGGATGAGAAGTGAAATAATTACGTTCACCTTCGGAATAATAACCTTTCACCGGTCATTTCAGCTGTTATTCTGAGAAAGTTTTGTATGTTTTATTTCTATTAATTTTTTTAATTTTGGTGGGGGTGAAGTGTTAGGTGATTTAAGTCTTACGAATTTTAGTATTATTGATGCTTTTCTTTTGGATAAAGATTTACTTAGTTTTATTGATAACTTATAGAGGTACTATATAGGGAGAGGTGGTGTAAGTGCGTTCGCGAGGTAAGTGTGTCGACCGACTTGACTGTACGCCATTCGCTATCAGGCTTCCCAATATTTCTGTACTCTACTATTAAAATTGTTAAGTGTAGTGCACTGACTAATATTGAGCCGTCATATGATGTCTACTATTACATAAAAATAGTCAAGCGAGTCAACAATATTACAGTAAAATAATTGTGCATGCAGACTATAATACCTGGATAGGAAACGAATCTCAGCAACTGAAGCCTTGCATGAACAGTCAGGGATGACGTCTCTTTAGGAAATAAGGCATTTCCAAGATTTATTTATCCTTGGCAGCATTGACAGGTCTTCCTTTAAGTGGTATTTGAACAACTCTTTTATCAAAATGCTTGAAAGTCGAAAAGACCGTTAGCTGTTTTGGGGTGATCTTGGTTCTTGCATGGCGAGATGTCCACTCTCTTACTTCCAGGAATGCCACAATGAGTCCCTGAAGCCACTGCATAAAACGCGTCTGATATTAATGTAGCGTTTTCATCTGCTGGAATTGCTTGAGGAATCATATACATTAGCTTCACCGCTAGAATACTTCGAATTACTGTAGGGAGGTGGCGCAGACCACAGAAGGGAATGAATGAATATATATGCTCTTGACCATGATGTGGTTGAAATGCTACCACATGGAATAGCATTGGAAAGTAGATGTTTTTAATTATATGAATGTAGTAAGTTTAAACAAATAAGAGTGTACATAAATATGTTCGTAAAGAACTTGTGTGGTAAAAATATGAAAAAAAATTACCGGACATAGGAGTAACTGGTTCAATAAGAACATTTAAGATTTGGGTTTTCCTTGCCCCCCCCCCAACCATGATTCAGATTCGATAAACAATGGTATAGTTCACCATATAATGACGTATGCAGAATGCTGAGTTTAAATTTTTGTCTTCTAAGTGTTTTAGATTCACGCTAAGCTGTCAGCTATCAGTTTTGCAGATTTTTCAGGAAGAATTTCAATTAGTTTGGAAAAGTTAAAAACTTTTGCTGTAAGCAATAATGTGATTAAAAAGTTTTATATCTCATTAAATATTCTTGAACGGACGTCCTCTGATGGAGGAAAAATTTCCCATATTCCTTAGCAACAGTACAAAATTATATGTGTTTCACTGCATTGTAAATATCATTGAGGTACGAAATAAAAGGGAATAATGTTCAAGATGTTTGGTTTTTCATAGAACCTATATACAAAAGAACCTATAACAACATGCAACACATTTCCAATAGAAAATAATGCTATTGAAAACAATAAGAATTTGAAAGAGACAGATTTATATAATTAATTATTTTTAACTTCAAGATTTATTGTCTCCTTTTATGTGTTCTTTGACTAATTATTGAGGGTGTGAATTGCTTTACGATGAGGAATGAAGCATTTAATATAATTATTAAGTATATGGAGTTTACGGCAGTTAGTTTGTTTTATTTTGTTGCAAAAGAGCGAGACCTGATCAAGTTGCACCAGTCAATATTTTTTCCGTCAAGTACATCGACATACCTACACCAATAATCTTTTACTGACACACTGGGAAAATACGCTTACGTGTTTAGAGAAATCATATCTGCACTGACTACGGGATGCTAGCACAGTGAGCAAATCAACTGAGATACTGCCATGGTGGAGTTTTAAAAAAGTTAGAAGTCTTGTGCAATATTAATAACATTTCAGAAAAGAGGCTCATGTATGATAGTATTGAATACTGTCAATTATTAACCCTCTGAGCGTCATGATACTTCGGAATAGTGTTGAATTGCTTTAATCTGACCCCGCATATAATGATTAAATAAATCCATGTGCTTGTTGAGAGAATCCTAAAGTAGATTTTTTAGGTCAGAACGGCTTAGAAATCCTGCAGAAAAGACTGCAGGGTGTGGAACGGACATATATGTAAGGGTGTTAGGGGATGTTTTACCCCATTATCTGACATTGGTTACAAATTATAATTAGTTGTCCGCGAATCTTTCCCTTCGAGATTGATCCCCGATCGTCGCCCCGTTCCAGTGCAACGTTAATTTAAATACCTACCTTGGGTGTTAAACTTGTAAACTTTTAAGCGTAGTAAATAATCAATACTAAAAATACTATAAAATCGTTCCAAAACTCTGACTCCTTTATCCTATATTTTAACATGGTTTCGAATCTAGTCATGGCATGGATGTTCATAGTGGTTCGAAATCCATTTTATACAGTACATCCCGTCAAACTAGCCTTCGGATAGAAAAATATAGGGCAACAAAAATAAAAACCTTTATCTTATCTTATACCACTAATAAGTGTCTTTTCGTGGCAGTCAACCCTTCCAATTCAAGATCTGACTAATTATGCTAATGACGGGATATCTCGTCATCAAGGTATTTCCAATTTTTTGATGTTGGCGAGATTAAGATCTAGCCAGTTTTCTTGTAGTGACGAGATATCTCGTTCATCAAGATTTGGTGAGTTTTCTTCAAAGGACGAGATGCGTAGTCGAGACAACAACCCCAAGAGGGTTAAATTTGTTTTACACATGATTTTATTTTCCTAAATAATTATTTCCGCTAAAAGATCACGAGTATCAGGAAGCAAGATATTCCTCTTCTCTGGAAATGGACTTTTCGGGAAAGTGAGCAGTTCTCCCTTTTGGCCTTAAAAGGATGGTGTTCCGGGAAAGTAATTATCGGCAGTCCGACTCTCTCCTTTCACTAGAAGACGATTTGTCTTAATTCCATGTCCTGGTTCTTAATTTTGATTGAGAGCTTAACTCCCAAGCCTCTCCTACGCTACATCATATAAAGTAAACTACTTATCCAACGTCATGATCTATAAAGTGGTCTGCCAACGACTGCAGCGTACGTCGGACACTCTGAAAGCAATTAAACCATCGATAAATTGGAGATACCGATAGTGATTTATGTCGGAAAAAGGGTAAACCTCGGGTTGTTACTCTTTGTATACAGGGTATTTTAATGGGTATCAACAATTTATTTCTTGTATAACAATTCTTCTAGGTGAGAAAGAGAATAAAAAAGAGCTGGTTTACAGGAAATAAGGAGGGTTATAGGCTGTTTGAAATGTTTGATCTTTGCTGCCACTAAGTGGCGAATTGTTAACAAACTATTCGAAGGTTACTAAGCCGACCAACCGGTCTAGTGGTTAAGGTCTTAACCTCTAGATCGGAAGGTTCCTGGTTCGAATTCGGGCCAGTGCATGGATGTTTGTAAGCATATGCTGTATAGACGGCTGGTGCATCTTAAATCTGTCGTGGCCGAAAGTCCTCCCGTAGGGTTGATGTGGAAGTTTGGAGAGTGGGCTGCCATTTGACCGTGGTTCCAAATTTCGTGGTGTTGTACTCGTACTAGTTGTCCCTTGGTGGATTGATCCCGGACCATCGTCAACAGCCCATTGCTTTGCTCTTGCACGACGTTAATTAAAAATTACCAAATTACCTAAGGTTACAAAAATATTTCTATTGGAATTGATCGAATTTTACTTCCTTTGATGGTAAAATCGGCACACCTTTGCATCAAATCGCAGTCTGCTCCATGACAGCCTCATGGCATATAAAAACTCCTGCTGAACACCCTACAGTAGCATGGATCAGGAACATCGCTTCTTAGGACTACTGTCATGATAAATTATTGGCATGATAGACTTCAGTTTACACACTATAGGACCTTGCTCCATAAAACCCAAACCAAACACATCACTGACGTCGATTTGTTTCATTTAGAGGAAGGTACGTAGGTAGTTGAATTTGCGTCGCGTGAACTGAAGCTCCACAATGGGTTATTGTTGATGGTCTGGGATCAATTCCGAAAGGAAAAATCATTGGACAACAGCTCGTAATTTCAAAACTGGGCCAGATGACAAGGTTAACACCTGAGCTGAATACTTGATTGGTTTGGAGGTTTAATGGCGCAAGGGCCATATTTGGCCATGCTGCGCCATACTCAAGACAGATAATGTCAAAAATGGACATACAGACATACAAAGGAAGTTTTACTAATACAGAAAAGAAATATTTCCAACGAGGAATCGGACGTAAACCACCTACAACTTGCAGTTTGCTGGTGCGATGATGGATCTCACCTGAACTCTGCAAACTTCCTCGCCAACGTAATGGAATTTGAGGCCAGGACGGATATAACGTGCACCCTCCCTCCCCAACCTTCCCGATGTGGTCATCTGTTGGATATAGTTTTAAACTAGTATTAACCTACAGGTCGCTAATTCGCGACTCTACCTACTGAGCAACCGCGGCTCCTGTTTCATTTAGGATTTATTATGGTCAGAAAACATTTGTTTGTACCATGAATAAATCAAATGAAAATGGACTTGATGACTTGATGTTTTGTTGATTGATGATGTTTTGACTTTTGAACAAAAGTATTAAAAAATAGGCCCTCAAGATTTTTTACTAATCCTACTCAGAATAACTATGTATTTCTGTTATATTTCAATTTTAAGACACTCGATCATTTTATTCCTATTTTAGATTTGTAACTCATAAAACTGCAAAAATAACTCTTCGAAATGAACTTGGTCTGAGTTCTAACTGAACCTATTGAAATAGAGTGTGAACCCTTTCTCCATTCTAGGCCGTTGGTTCGATTGTAAGATGAATAGAAATATAATACCAGGTTTATGCTTTTCCACGCTCAATGAAGAGATAAATACGATGGGACTGTGAGTATATGATATGTATATGATAAAAGAAAAAGAATGACAAACATGCCAATTATTCTGGGAAAGGATATTTATGTTTATTAGAGATCATTCTGGAGAGTGTAAATGTTCGTATTCGGGAAGTACTTTGCGTTGAATCAAAACACACACGAAAAGATATCCAGTCCCGTCAATAATTGTATTAATTATTAATTGTATTGGATCAGAACTTTCTTCTTTTTTATTCAGCTTTTAAACCTTTCAGTACTATACTGATTTTTCGTTTTATTTCTTCTTTCTTACAACCTGTATCGGGGCCGCGATACAACAATTGGTAAAGTATTGGATTAGCAACCGGAGGGTTTCGAATTTAAAACTCGGTCAAACTAAAGATAGTTGTATCAGCATCCTTTATTTACATTAATTATCCGATCTCCTTGTTTCATGTTTCAGATGACGTAAAGAAACTCCTCTTCTCTAAATAGTCTCACACTAGCTCGATGGGATGTAGGTAGGATGATCGATTCTGCCACATAGTTCCCCTAGATAGCAATCATCCTGATTCTCAGTTTTTTCTAATGTGGCCATTTTGAACTTTTTGTAACGGTTGCAATGCAAAATACAGATCTTATTATCATTTCGTTAAGGCTGAATGCTGTCTTGCAATTTTGTATTGTTGCAAAAGCATTATCACGTCATAACATGCATCACCGTTTGGCGTTTATAGCAATCTATTTTAAAACATTTTTCTGCTTGTATTTATATAAGAGTAATTATTTTTTTATATTCAAAATAAGACAAATTAATGTATTTAAAATTAAATGATGATTTAGTAAAGCCATTAACTGCCACCCATTGTATTAGAACTGCCATAAAGCTAGCTGGAATTTTGTGAGGTGCTATGCCATTCGTATGTCTATTCTCTAAAATGATATTCTACGGAAAATTGTATACATATGTAAGAAAGATATATTTACAAAAATATAAATGTTATAGCAAATCTACAAATATTCAATGTTTATTATTTTGAGAAATACGATACTTCGAAGCATTTAACGAAAAAAAAAAACTCGATGTCTTTTCGAAAATTGCTTCGAAATAAAAACGAATGTTCCAAACTCACTTTACTCAAATTCCTTAACTTTTTTAAAGGAAATACTTATTTATGTAAGAAAACGAGTAATATTTCCTTTTAAGATATGCTTAAAAATATATTACTGACCAAACGTTAGAGGTTTTTAGAACATAAAAAAAAACGCTTATGCAAAAATGGCCATCATTTAACCATCAAAATAAAAAAGCTGTGAAACGTAATTGAAATTGGCAAAACTTACACACATAATTGAATTCTTTGAAGCAGTGGGCGAACATTTAATGTTATACAAATTTGCATGAGTGTGTGCTTGTCTAAATTTCTTAGAAAACAAATAAACTATTTGCATAGCAAATATATATAATATGAATAATGCAAATAGTTTCAAGCAAACATTTTAAAAGAAAGAAAAAGAACTAGTTTTCACGTTCGAACTACTGTTTTTGAGCAAAAAATATTGTCTTAGATTTATTTTATTTCTTCAGTAGTAAAATATACAAAAAGTGGATAAATTTAAATATATATTGAGTTCTATGAAAGACCAGTTGGACATTATTCAATTTTGATTCAGAGAGCATTTTGGTGTCTTTAAACGCCAAGGTAGTTTAAACAATTAGGAAAAGTTTCTTTTAAAGATTCTCAAGTATTTGGGTTTTAAATGCGCATCATTCAGGTTGACTTTCCTGCTTTTAATTTAAGAGTCTATTAAGAGTCAAATAACTGTCAGAATAGAATGTATAAAATTTGTTTACGTCGATATTTTTAAAACATGCTTCCTTAGATGACTACCGTTAATTAACTCTAAAATACAAATGAGTTTTAATGAGTGAGTAAGAGTAATGAGAAATTGTGGCAATACTATTGTAAATATTAATAATTTAATTGTCATTATCTAATACATGTATTCATAAAATATGTAAGTATATCGCACCTTCTCATGAAAAGAGTGACATATCTCTAACTTAGCCTAAGAGACAAAAAAGAATGAAAATGCGATTTTATTTCTCAGTTTGAAAGTTACAATATTCTGTTACACTATATAAAATTGTCACATATATTATGATTTTCTTGGTTTGTTTAAGTTTAATAGAATCGATTGTCATTTAAAGAGTCATTTGTCATTTTTAACATCCGGTGGTGGAACATCTGAATTTCACCACCTTTAGTTAGCTAAATCATCAAGGTATGTTTCAGCTTCTAAGGTATATACTTTGCTGTTCATTAAAAATTAATGCTACACCAACACAGACTTGAGTTACTGAAACGAAATTCATTCCATCGATAATATGAATGCTTTGTATATCGTTACTCGAAATGCAAAAGGTCGTATATAAAAAACTGCATTTTTCAGGAGAGCAAAAAATAAAGGAATGGAAACATACCGACATCTGTCTGCTCAGACCATCTGCTTCTTTTTTAAGTTCTCTTGAGTTTGACGCAGCTGTTGCCATCTTTCTGTTAAAACTACTTTCTCACTTGATTGTTCTGTAAAAACGAAATGTAATTGAACTAAATGCTTCAGGATAACACAAGGGAGCACAATCTAAGGTAGGTATTTTAATTAACGTCGTACTGGAGAAACACAACGGGCTATTGACGACGCACAATTTAAGAAAAGTTATTCATATTTTGTGTTTGAAACTGAAGTTTCAATTTTAAGCTTATAATAGGTCCAGCTCATTCACTTTAAAACATCGAAGAAATATTTAAGAATTATTTTAAATCTTCCAATTACAAGTTACCCATGGTCAAATGTTTTTTTTTTCCGGCTTTGGAGTGTTTGATTAAATTTTTTGCCATCCATAAACGATCACAGCAAAAGCAACGATGCGTGGGGCCGTCGGCAGTGGCTTTGAAAAAGTGATCTTCCACCTTGAGCCATTTCTTCTGATTAGAGTAATCGTTCAAATCTGATGAAGGGGAAGAATGAGCCAAAGAAGGAATAGGAAGACCTAAGAAGATATCAGGAGGAAGAACTGATGAAGAAGAGTAAAGAGAATTACTGTCATTCACCTTCTGCTTCTTACGTCCTTTAAATTCATCTTCAGACGCACCCTGTTGACGCTTGAGAGCACGACGCTCACGCAGGAGTGTATTACTGTGAGCTCGAGCCTCAGGCTTCGAACGGGCTTTTCGTTTTCTTTCACGATCATAGGCCTTGGTCTCTATTGATCGTTCCTTCTTATATTTCTGATTGTATTCAATCTTTCTACGCTTAGCCTGATCACTTTATGCTTCGGTTTTACGTTTTCTACCCATATCTTTGTAAGATTCGTGTTGTTCTGTTTGGTAAGGTCTATATTAAAGACTTCGAATCTTACAGCACATTGACATTTAATGAATAAATATCTACAATTATTATGTACAGTTGAGTTATATTTTAAAACAGTTCCGTCATTATCTGCAGCAGTCGTCTCTGCTCGGAAAAAATACGTCAGCTCTCAATGGCGTCCAGAGGAAAAAGTGTCTGTTCTATTAATTTTCTCGTAACTGAATACCGGAATGTGACTGGCTCGTGACAGTCTTGCCTTGCATTCCTACTACAATGCAACTGACTCCTACCAGTCTCGTTGCTCTTATTATGAGTTCTTTCCAGACTAGTAGACAACTACCGTTGTTTAGTATTCCTACATCTTTATATTTTTTTTTCTTACACCGGACGACTTGAAAACCCTCTCCGAGAACAAAACCCATTTGACCATGGGTAAAAAAAAAGAAAAAAAAAAGAATCGTTTTCCTTATGATTTTATTCTATTTTTACTAGATACATTTGGTTGTAACTTTTATTGGATCAGTTGATGACATAAGAGATTTTGCCATCAGGTGGAAATTACAAAATGCCAGATACAGCTATAATAAAAGAAAAAATGAAATTTTCGACATACGACCTTTTGCATATTGAATGACGATATATTATTTAAATTAAGTGAAAAGAAATATTCGAAAATAAATAATTTATGCTTATGGTTTAACAGTTACAAACGTGGTGACATTGACTATGAATATTTTTATGACTGTCTGTTGAATATCATTCATTCCATGCAATTCTATAATTTTTCAGTTGGGACTACCATTGGGTGCTCCTTCACAAGTGGCCATCACTTCCGGCCTTGTAGTGGCCAATGACTTAGATCAAATGTGCCCGCCATTATAAAAAAAATGTTGGGACTACGGGTAGTAACATATGGATAAATTTTAAAGCATCCATCTTTCACGTGTTCAATGGAGGGCAAATTGGGAGATTGAGCAGGCCAAGGAGGAAGTGATAGTTTTGGGTCACAAAAGAAACCTTTGAATAAACTACCAGTTTGTCAATTTCCAGTGAATCCAACAACTCTTGTGTGATGCTGCATTTTCTATCAACTGATAAGTAACTACTCTCTCCTTTCATATTATGAGTTGCAGAAGTGTTCTAGATGATTGTTGAGACTTACGAGAACTGACCCGATCTCTTTAAAACTAAGTTTTTGTTGCGTATAAAATGCATTCATTGGAGGTTATGAAAATACCCATAAAGTTAAAAACTGTTTCTAGCATAGTACTTTCTAAAGGTTGATCTATAACAAAAAGGGTTAGCCCGCTTCCTTAAGAGCAGCGGTTCTAACGACAAACAATGAACATGCATATGAAAACTATATCAAATTTATTATTTCCCTGAATATTATCCAGCAACGACGGTAGGTAGTTGGATTAACGTTGTACTATAGCCACACAATTGGGTAGGTTTGAGATCAATCTCCGAAAGGTATGGTGTGGTATGACAAGACATTTTTGATTAACGTCACACTCTAACAAGACAATGGGCTATTGGTGACGTTCAGGAATCCTCCCCGAAGGGAAAGATCCGAGGACTTTTGTAACCACTTAATTTTTAACCATGGTCAGGTGACGACAATCATCGAATGGAAAGATCGAAGAGAAAGATTAGACTGGAACAACACAACGGGCTATTGGTGACGGTAAGGAATCATCCCCCGAAGGGAAATTCGAGTACAACACCACGTAATTTTGAACCACGGTCAGGTGACGACAATCATCGAAAGGAAAGATCCGAAGACATAACTTTTCACCCCGATTAGATGAAAATGTCAATACCTGAGCTTGCACAACACTCTCCAAACTTCCACACCAGCCCAATCCATTGACGACTAACGATTTTCTCGTTCATCTTAAACACTATCAATAAAAATACTTCCCCTACATCAAAGTTGGTTGGGTTTTATGGTGCAAGGGCCATATTTGATCAAGCTGTTTCAAACAACTACCAGTAAACACTGACGCATAAGAAAGAGAAATAAACCCAGAGAGGAATCGAACCCGAACAAATCGAAGACTGCTAAATTAGTGATGAAACCCACTGAGCTGAAACGAAAGGAGAAAGTTTCAAAAACTAGTATCAGACAAACATAGCAAATAAAAGATATGGCTTGTGATCTTCGAGCCGTGGTAGCCCGGTTGGATGAGTGGCGGATTAGCAAGCGGAGGCTTGCGAGCTCAAATCCAACCTATGACCGTCGTGTACGCATAGGGGATGAAGAATTTTAATCTGCCGTGGCCCCAAATGTCCTCACATTGGTATGGTAGTTTGAAGAGTGGGAGGCCATCTCAGGTGTGACCTCGTCATCTGACCGTAATGGTAATGGTAATGTAATTTTTAGTTAACGTCGTACTAGAGCAACACAACGGGCTATTGACGACGGTCCGGGATCAGTCCCTTAAGGGAAAGATCCGAGGACAACACCTCGTAATTTTGAACCACGGTCAGATGACGAAGCACCACCTGAGCTGGCACCCCACTCTCCAAACTTCCACGCCAACCCAACGTGAGGACTTTCGGCCACGACAGATTTAAGGTGCACCAGCCGCCTCTACACCATGCGCTTACAAACATCCATGCCCGAACCCGGATTCGAACCAGGAACCTTCCGATCTAGAGGCTAATACCTTAACCACTATATCGGTTGGTCGGCCGTCATCTGACCGTGGAACAAAATTACGTGGTTTTTTGTGGTCCTCGGATCTTTTCTCTTCAAGTTTGATCCCGAACCGTCGCCAATTATCCATTGTGTTGCTCCAGTCCGACGTTAATTAAAATATATACCTATCTCCTTACCTACCCTCATTACCTTCGCGATTTTATAAGCTATTTGTGAGAAATAGTTACTGTCCTGATTAGAGTCAGAAGTCATCCTCAAAAACAGTACGCTTTAGATAAGGGACAGTACTCATAAAAATAAGTATGGTCCTTAAGCCATAAAACTCAATGCAACCAATCAACCGCATATCAGATACGGCCCTCCGAATATTTTTCATCAGGCCCACAGACCAGATATGATCCTCCGAATAAGGTTAGCTAGACCGCAGAGTAAATACAACCCTCTAAATATTTTTATATGGGTCCAAAGTCCAGATACGGCCTGATGTCTCAAATAGCTATGTTTGAATTTGCTCAAACAGATTCTTATAGATTCTTGTTTGCAAAGTTTGAACTTTTAAGAATTGGTTTATGGACTTAAAGAAATGAACAAAACCCATAAAAGTTTGAAACACATACAAGATTCCAAAGTCATTATTCCCACAAAATACAACTATTGACGTCAAGGATACTGTAGATGTATCATAGCATTTAATTATAAGTTACGGAACAGCAAACCTTGCCGTTTCCTCTAACATGCTCAATATAATGAATCCAATTATCACTTTTAAATGACTGAGTGACTTGAAACGTAATTTAAAAACATTATGAAAGGGAACTGAATTCCTCACTTCCGGATCTGGAAATACCAATTACGGTTGACTTTAGGGAAAATAAATTGTCCCTAATTATGATGCAACTTGACTTAAATTCGCGTTTCATTACGATTTGTCTCCTCTTTATCTAAATTTTTTTAAGCTTCTGGAACGGGCCATCGATGCTTCACTTAATAATTACAGTTTAGTGTCGACAAGACCAGAGGCTAGTTTTTGCCTCTTCTTGCTAATTGGGAATGGAAGATGATCAATGATGTCTCTTGAAACTGTTGTAAAGTCAGAAGATAACAACCTTTTCCTTAAAGCTTTCTTTCTGAAAAAAATTAGAAATATCCTTAGCAGATGAGAATCTAACCTCCCTGAAAAATTTAAATGTGTTGCGCAAAATAAGATATTTACTGTTAAATAAATTATATCACAAAATAAATGGATACGCTATTAAAGAAAACGCACGATTACATAACAGCCTAATGAAATGTTAACAAAATAATTTTGTACTGCGATTTATTTGCAATTATAGATATCGTGATTGTTTAAAGGATTTACTATAGAGAATAAGCTCACATCTTATTCGTATTGCCTGTCTCAGAGTATATTCAGTAGTTTTTTACGCATGAATACGTCTTTTATATCCGAACAGCATTAGGTTTCCAGTACGGAACGTTAAGGGTTGCGAAAAAAATACACATAGCGCGCGCGTTCTGTCGAATAATTTATCTTTTTTTTAAACGCGAACCAAATCAACTTAGTGCTATTCGATATTTAAGGGTACAAGGACTAGTTAGTGATGTAGGAGATCCTATGCCGAGGTAATCGGGGGAGACGTTGGCATTTTGGGTTTTCTGCTGAGTCGCGTAATCTTCAAATCAGTATAAATGAGAACGGCAAAGTCTTACGACTACGAAATCGGTTTCAAATGAAGGCTAACGTCGATATCTGTTGATTGAAGACAAGACATGAAATCGAATACAGTGTTAGTTGAGAAACTTTAGATTGTAGTTGAAAAGTTTAAAAAATTTCATAATGTCGGTGTATACTTGTCGAAAGCATAGCGAAAATTGAATGAAAGTAATTATGAAATAAAAGAATGTAAGAGAAAAACGAAAATTAAAGAAATAAAATTCAGTAGTCAATTCAGAGTTTATCGATAATTGACAAATTGCTCTTCCGCGTAGATGATCGAACACGTAGTCTACTGGTAAGATCAACTCGTCAGCTTTCGACAAACACTGAATTGACTACTGAATATGTTTTTATTTCATTAACTACAAACAAATAAATACTATGCAACAACGATTTAACAACATCTTGCGGACGTGCTCCAACACTGCCCTTTCGACTATTTTCTACTGGTAGCACACGAATTTATAGTGTTTCAAGCATTCCTTTGCTCAGAGCATGACAGTCTCAGTTTTAACTTAAGCAGCATGGAATGTTCTGCCTCACATTACACCAACGTGAAATGATGGGTGTGTCCTTTCTTCTTTGACGAATTTTGGGAAGCTGACCCGCATTTGCGTATCGCCTTGAAGAAACTCGAGAATTTCCAATGTAATAACATCAATGTAACATCATGCAACCCACAAACATAAATATTTGGGTGATACTATTAATCGATGAGATTAATGTGTGGTGGTAGTTGAATTTACTTCGTACTTTATAAACACAACGGGTAATCGACAACGGTCCGGGATCATTACCGAAGGGATACGAGGATTCTTCGTAATTTTATCCACGAATATTGTGTGTAGGAATACTGGTTGCATAAAACATTCTTTTCGCTACATGTTTTCTTCTTTTAGGTTGGTAGTTCAATTTACGTCGCACTAGAGCAACGTTCTATTGGTTACGAATCCCGAAGGGTAAAATCAGAGGACAACACTTCGTCCTTATAAATCATGGTCAGATGACGAGAAAAACACCTGAATCGGCAATCCACTCTCCAAACTTCCGTCCCACACCAATGTGATGATATTTAAGGCCACGACAGATATAACGTGCCTCCATGTTTATGTCAGTCTTTGGTTTGATATAGAACTCGCAACTCTAATTCACGACTCTGCTAACTGTGCTACGCGGTACCTTCTCTGATTATATATACTTATTTTTGAAGGAATGTGACTTCACAACCTCATTGTCAAGCACCTGAAGTAATATTGGTAAAATCCGACCTATCTTTAGTTGAAAAAGTTTTGAATTAAGTACCGTATTTACTCACGTGTAAGACCCTCTGTTTTGACAAAATTTTATTTAGAAAATAACTGTGATTTTTCTTACTTGGTGCATTAATTCTTTGTTTCATCACAGTTACTATTATTGTAGTTGCCATGAGCCTATGACATGGTCACAACACATGTCTCAAATCATATCGTCTAATGTTTCATCCAGAACATTTGACATCCCAGTCTGTTTAAAGCTCTTTTCCACAATTTATTGAATGAGTTATTAGTGGCCAATCGTGCACAATATGCATGGTTTCAATGGACGACTTTCTAATATATCCTGTTGGTGTTAAGTTGAGAATACCTGAAGCCATGCGCTTAAAATAAAATTTTCGCAAATGTTCTTGATAAGGTTTGTCAATTGAATCAGTAGGGACTGGAGAATCGACGTAAGACCACCTGGTATTATCGCAATATACGTTTCCGGAGCACTAAAATGTCCTTTTACATTATTAGTAAGATGTCCACGAAAACCGTCCGATACAAGCATGTATTTCCTTCTTCATAAACCTACCTTGGCGTTTATTCTATGCAGATTTTATCCAGTCGGTAAAAATGACAGGTTAAGTATCGGTTGAAATAGAAAGGGGTCTTGTCACTTGCAAATATTTTTCTTTTTTTTTCCTTCAAGAAAGAGGGGAGTGAGTTAAAAACTAAAACGTGAAGGGGTCGGAAAAATATGGTGCTCTTAAAAAATAATCCTGTGTGTGTGTAAACAAATACCGAAGTTGGAAATATTTTTATGTTTCTCTATGCGTATATGTTGTTGACTCGTTTTTTTTTTTTTGTAAATGGTCGATAATAATTTGGCCAATATCTGTTGTAAATTGAGTAAACAATTGTAAAAAACAAATAAATTTAAAATGTTTTACTAAAAATTTATTCCAAATCAAAATTAAGCCATTACGGAAAAACAACCAGTCTATGTGGCTATTTAGTCCTTATATTTGTTGAAAACAAGATTACACCAATCGGAAATTTCGTGGTACTCAGAGGACTTAAGGTGATTCTGAAACTCTGAGCATTCATGACTTCGCTAGGATTTGAATCCAGAGCTTGTTGATCCAAAAGTCAGAGCTTAAGCCACTAGACTGCCAAATCGTATGATCGATCATGAATTTGGAATTCGTTAAAACAAACGTAGACTGAACATGGTTATGTACAGTCTAAGGTTACATTTATGATTAAAAGATGATGTTGTTTTCCAGATTGTGGATGAAGTCAAGAGATGTCCTAGAACCACGTTGTTATATTTCATAGATTCTTAGGCAGCAATAATAGCTCTTACTTCCCCCTAATCACAATTAATGTAATAATGAGCATGGATGTAGAGGAAAAAGTAAGCGACCATAGGAACGTCAAGAAACCTTACAGTGGATTCCAAGTCACTGTGGTTACTACCTTACACACTACCTTACAATAATGGGCCGGACGCCAGCGGATTTGCGTAAAATTCGACTGCTAGTTTGGGGTTGTGTTTCGTGGTATGGCCTGAGACCTCTACACGTTTTTCCTTGTAAATTGAACGCGAAGCCTACAAGAACATTCTGGAAAATTAGGTTCTTCCTACGCACTTTTATGGAATGGACGAAGGTTACTTCCAGGACGACAACGCTCCATGTCATGTTGCAGCCCATGTCAAGCAGTGTTATCAAGATATGGATGTAAAACGTCTCAGAATCCCGACCTAAAATCCATAGAACATTTGTGGGTCGAGTTGGAGCGACGCTTACGGACCAGGGAACCATGTCCACGAGTGGTGGCATTCTTGCAGTAGGAATGGACACAAATTCCCATAGCTGTGTATCAAAATCTTGTTGAATGTATGTATGCACAGAAGGGCTGCAAGTGTAATTGCAGCACGTGGGAGGGGGAACCATCCCGTATTAAAGCATGTATTTTTTCCCTTATGCCATCACATCTTGATGTCTGGTCTATTATAGTAGGGTAGTGTATATGGCAATGAACAGGCGGACCAAGTTGCTAAGGCAACACACATAAGACGCAGTTACCCCATCCTGAAACCCCTCATACATAGAATAAAGAGGCTTATATGCTCGTCTGTATAAGGACTTCTTGACTCTCAATCCACAAAGATGTCTAGATAAAAGATATGGAATGCTTTATTGAGGAATAAAGCTAGCATCCTACAACTGCTGGAATCGCTTGTTTTGATTACTTACTGTGTATCGCTATCTACAAAGACACTTGCATTGGAGTTGCGAAATCGGCAGTCCGTTCCCTTTTGATAACTGGACCGAAATGATTGGAGACCAGTTCCTGAGCCATCATAAATTTCCTATCTATAGAATTGCAAATGTTGATGATAGTGTTTTTAAGCTACATTTCTAACTTCTGAACTCTATTGGGCTGCTCGTCAAGTGATGGCCCAGAGGCTAGAGACGAACATAGGATAAAAAAATAATCACAAACGTAAATTGCATACTTGAATTACGTTCATGTATTTTCATCTAGCTGTATAGATAAATTTTACAAGTTTATTGATACTAATAAGCCAGCAAACAATTACACTGGTATTTTCTTAAGAACGAACGCATTTCGCTAATCACTTTTTGTTCATCGGAGAATATTTTCACCGAAAAACACAAGGCGAGTCTATTAGGTAATCTCATTTGTCCAAAAGAGGAAACGAACACTCTCAGTTTCTAGAGTTGGGGGAACTCAGTTTGGCCGAAGTGATCGCAGGACAGAGAAAGGAAATGGATTCGTTTCGTGTTACTAAAGAAATAAAACTGGCATGGGAATCCAGGGACGGTGTTGCAATCGCACATTTTACGTAAAAGAAGGAAATGTTTTGCTTCCTTGGGCAAAACGAAGCTGTCGCGTTATCAGTGCGGGCGTCCTCTATTGAGGCCAGGCTGTGATTTCACCTACTTACTTGCTTCACTGAGGTTGGAGATGGTATAAAAAGAAGTAAATGTTTCAGTATTTACATCCTCATCTCAGCTTATATCGTAAGCTCCTGTAAATTATCTTGCAGCTTCGTCTTGTTTTTAACGAAATGGGTCATTTAAGTTTTCTTTTGCTACGCTAGTCGAAAGTCAGAGCGGATTTCATGGAATTGCTATGATTTATTAGTAAAATTGCTTAATGTTTACGCAGCGTAAGTTTACAAGTATATTAAACTTTTATTTCCTAAGTTGGATACGCTTACTCTTGAATGTGTATTTAAAATTTTCAAAAGTAGTCTATTAGTGATTTCCAGTTTTAATCAAAGGAGCAACATGTTTGATAAAACACGATACGTTTTATGTCAATACTTTTTACGTTTTATTTCAAAGATTTTGTTTTTATTAACCGTATATTTCAGTGTATAAACCGTGAATTTTTGGGACGCTTTCTGAAGCTAAATTACTGGTGTCAGCTTATATACGGATCCGCTAATCTCGCAAAGAAAGGCAATTTTCCGCATACGATAAATATCGCAATGCGAAGGGAACCTTCAATTAACGTCATACTAGAGGTCCGGGATCAATCCAGCAGCGATCCAAACGGGGATGGATTGTGAAGCAATCCCCTTCCCCCTCATTGTTGAAAAGTGTAGTTCGCGAAGCGAACTAAATGTGATTGCGTAGCAATCATCGGGGGTTGATGAGTGATAGCGAGCATAGATAGGAGCCCCCTAGTAAAAATAAAAAATTAATTTATTTAGTTTTCAAATTTTATTCATAAATAAATAGTCTTTTTTTTTTTTTTTTTGCTGTTACTCTAGGTATATCTGTTTTTAAAACCTTTAAACAGTGTAATGTAAAATATTTTAAAACTCAAGATAAAAATATTTTTACTCCTTTGAAATAAATTTAATGGAACTGACTGATATCGGAAATATTTTGTTTCATGATAAATTTCTAGGAATTGTAAATTCTATAAATAGAAGAGTAACTAGAAGACGAAATATATCAAAAACTTATTATCTAAAACTTAAATATCGTGAGTTATGTTTCATAATTTTCCCGACTCGTTTTTGAGAGAATTTATTTTCGCTTTTAGAAGACTTCTTTTTAGAAATCGATAAAAATAGAATGCTCAGGAGATGCAACGAATTCGGAGTAAAAGTAGGTGGCGAATATTTAAGAAAATTCACTCGAGATAAATATATTCTGTTACGACACGAATGGAATTTAGATTCGGTGAAACTTACAAATTTTCGAATTCCGTGATTGGCTGGGGACACTATATTTCCCAGTTACTGTGAATTGTTATACATTGCTTGGTAAAGGTTTTGAGATTCGTCTGTAAAGTAAGATTTGTAACCTGAAATGAAGTGAAATGGAAATATAGTATGGAAATATACTCCTATTAAAGAGGAATAAGTTTATTTTCGAAAGCATAGATGTTAGCTTTGAAAAATCAATATTTCATCATAAAAATGGTTTTACGAATTCTCTTGGAGATAATTTCTTTTTTGTATATCGCTGACATCCGAACGCTGGGCTTAAAAAACGAAAGATCTTGGAGGTTTAAGAGAAAGGAACTAAGAAAAACAATTTAAAGTTGCTTTTTTTTTTAACTAGGAAAATGCTTTGAGTGCAAGACTAGTATTCAGTTTCATCTATTTTTACGGCCGTGTTTACATTTCACGATTTTGATACCAATTTTACAAGAGACGATTCGAAATAGAAAAATTCAGTTACTAAATATTTAAATAAACTTTTTTTGTATTCCGGCCCTCTTACACCGATATACGATATATTTAAGTAGATTGTATTTTTTTTCTACCTTATTTGAATGAGCAAATGTTGAACATTTTGAAGGAGCATAAGAATGTGATGAATAATTAAAGATTTCTTTTAGATTATTTTTGAATTTGCTATAAAACAAGCATTCTTTCGAAATCCGATTGATTCGCTTCGGATCACAGAATTACTCGAGCTTCATTTCTTCATTTTGAGTTTCCAACGAAAAGATTTGTCTGTCACTAAATTTATAAGTATTTTTGTCAAGATATTACTTTAATTAAAAAAAATTACTAGCTTTTGTAAAAGTTCAAGTTAATTGTTTAGGTAACATTTAAAGTAAGGCGTAGACAAATCTAAGAATATAGGAAGCAGAAGTAAGACACAAAAGGATAGAAAATAGTTGAATTGTCTATTACTCTTTCTATAACTCTCCACTGTTACTCTCTTCAACGACATTAATATTTAAAAGAATTAGGTGGCGAATATGCTCTGCTGGTTATAGAAAATGCAACACTATATCGCACAACATGCATCAAAACCAGATTTATTATCCAAACAACTTTAGACCTACGGGTGAAATGATTGAAACTACAGCTCCATTCGGTTCACAGAACACTATGAAATCAGTATATTTTGTGTAGCTTCCATATATGGAAATAACAACTGCTACACGTTTCGGTATTGAATAAAGAGGCTTCGGATATGTATTTGAGGTATGTCAGCCCATGCTGCTTCCACGCGGTGTAAGCGTTCATTTGTTCAAGCCGCGGTTGGTTTATAATGTGCCAGTCCTTGGGTGATCGTCGACCAGAGGTGTTCGATGGACAACAGTTCTGGTGAAATAGCGGACCATGAAAGAAATGAGACTTCATGGACATTGAGGAGTTGTACGTTGCATTACCTGTGTGATTTCGTATTATACTGTTGTAGTTAGCAGCAAGCAAGCCCTGAAGATAAGGCTCCTGAACTTCCGAGATCTAACGGTGACAATTAAGTATTTCGGAAATGCTTACTATGTGGGAGAATATGATGGTGCCACTTACCATAACGTCAGGTGACGCATCAGTATGGAAGTACGTAATGAAAGTCATACAAACTATCTCCTTGGTGATTCCAGACTCGCATGCGACCACCATGATACTATAAACAGATTTAAGTTTCTTATGAAAAGACCATCATCCGATTCGTTTGTCCATGTGCGGCATTCTAAGTACCATTGCAGCCGAAGACGCATGGGGTGTAGAGTCACAGTTAGTCACAATAATCAGCGTCTTGAAAAAATTTCTCCACTGTTCCAAGGAATATCTAACTATACGTACTCACACTAGTTGTTATGCAACACACTCTAATTCTTAAGTTAGGGTTATTGAGGTTTTAGCACAATCCGTTATAGCCATGAGCACAAGATATATGCCTCTCTTTCGGTATTGTAATGGAGATGTTACAGTCGTTCATGTCAATCATCAGTTCTGACCTCCTGCACCCACCGATTTCATATCCGCATCACTGTGACTTAATTTCGTCGAACGATTTCTCGGTGGTTTTCTAAGAGGCATATTTTAGCTTTTTATACACAGGAACAGCAAGAACTCGCATTTCCAATACTTAAACTCGTCTTGCTGTTTTTCCTTTTTATAATGCTTATAGGGTTACTGGTGCATATCACATGTATGCTGAAGTTCAAGGCTATTGGATGTTTCCTCCATGGTGTTGCATTTTCAATGGTCACCAGAAGATTTTTATGCTCAAAATATCGGTAGATGAACAACCATTTTGATATATATGTTTATTTCTGCAAGTTTAATTTTAACTATGAATTTTAAGAGTTCTTAAACTTAAGTAAAAGATTTTCAGTTTTAACATAAATTGGCTGCGAAAAAAATACTTCCTATTAAGAGCTACTTTTAGTTATCGCCGTTATGGCGTTGTTCCCAGTAAATTTTTAATGTGTAAGCAATAAGTTGAAAATTCTACTATCATTGCCAAGCTACAAAAGAGGTTACCAAAACACTAGCATCCTCTGTATTTCGATTTGGAGGAAAACTCTCTTATTTGGACATCAAGCCTATGAAAAACATTTCTGTACAAATCTAATAAAACAAATAGAGGAGAAAATGTAGTTCACTCACAGCTAATTTGAGTTATCGTCGTTTGTCGATGCTTAATATCAATTTATATTTAAATTTCATTTTGTAGGTAGCTGAATTTATGTCACACTGGAGCAGTTTAACGGGATATTTACGACAGTCAGAATACAATCGGGATGGTAAAGATAAGATGATAGTACCTCGGAAATTTAAATCACGGCCAGATGACGAAAATTTCATTCGACTGACACGCCAAATATAGAAAGAGGTTACCAAAGCACCAGAGTCCTCTGCATTTAAATTTGCTGAAAAACTCTCTCATTTGACCATTAAACCAGGCCTATGAAAGAGATTTACAGTGTGAAAATAAACAAACTGCCGATTAGAAAAACTACTTTCGTTTAACATCTAATTTGATTTACTGTCTTTTTGGGGAAGCTTGTTATTAATTTTTTATGAAAGTTTATTCGACTAAGATGATAAGTTGCGAAAGAGATCAGAAGATAAAAACCTTACCACCTTCTGTGTTGAGCTTAACAGAAATACGTTCCCATAAGACCTATTTGATTAATACGGACAGAAATACTTATACGAAACGAAATAATGGAAAGACGACATGGAAGACCCGAGCACATTGTTTTTTTATGCAATCAAAAATCAAACCTTTGCCAGAAGACATCCCACACCGTTGCCACTCTGTGCAAGAGAAATAATAGCCTTTTTTCCCAAGAGCAATCTCCGTTCGTCAACCCGTTGGGTCCTCTTTCTCTTAAGAGCGAAATATCTAGTGACAGTGGAACGAATTGATTTATCTCGCAAGGAGGTCCGCCAGTTTTCTGAACGCAATTATCGGTTCATCGGAGCTCTTTCCGTATGGTCGATAGCTGCTACGAGATCAAGTCGAAAACTTCGATGAAGGCAACTTTTTCCCCTGAATGATGGATAGCGAATAATTTGTTACGGAATTAGGGAAAGTAGCTCGGGATTATCAGGTAACGTTTCATCACAAGTGTTGAGGAAGTAATCAACTGGTGTACATAAAGACGATAGTGGGTATTATGTAACGGTGGATGATATTCTTCGCAAAAAGATTGAGTGACCTAGACTGTGTTTTCATCTTAAAAAGACCTTTATTTCAATACGATTTTAACTTTTGATGCTTACATAACGGTGGATAATGTTCTTCGAAAACAGATTGAGTGACCTAGAATGTGTTTTCATCTTAAATAGACATTTATTTCTATACGATTTTAACGTTTGATACTTACAGAATATCGTCACCTGTGTATGCAAGAAGTAGGTACCTCAATTCTTTGGTCTCTAGATCAACCCCCTACAACTTTTCAACGATACGTCTCGCCCATCAGTATATGACAGTTTGCTAATGACGAGATATCTGGTCATCAAGATATTGCCTATTTTTTAATACTTACGAGATCAAGACCTGGTCAATTTTCTTCTAATGACGAGATGTTGTCTATCAAGATCTGGTCTGCTTTGTTAATGACGAGATACCTCGTCGAGACAACCACCAAGCGTTTTGTGGAAAACACCATTTCGCCACAAAAATCCCAGTTTCATACCTAATATTTTTCATCACAAAAAACGAGGATTGATAGATTTGGCTTAAGTGATCAGAAACGTTGCCTAGTGCTTTCAGTTAGTTCTAAATTGGCAAAGCTTAGATCATAGTATCTCAGCTTCACCATTTTAAGTCGGAATCTTCGGATTCTTAAGATTAATTAGTTCTATATGTAGCCCTTCATCAGGAGCTAATTCAATAACTGAAATGGTTTAAACGTCCAAATGTTTAGTACCTATGAATTAAAAGTACACTTTTTTAAACCGATTTTCTTTCGTTTTTAACATGAGAATCGAGCAGAGGATGCAGAAATTGGAGGTACTAAATACCAAGCTAGATCATACTTCAAGCATAAGATGGAGATGTAACAAAGTTATCTAATAAAAAACTACCCAAAGCCGAAATAGAAAATCTTGTTGCAGCAGAAGAAGAGTAATTAATTCTTCATTGTAATTTCCATTAGCTGAGTAATAAAGTCTTGTTCTAAAAGTTTCTTAACCAATATTAATTATTCTAAATGTATCATGCCATCTGTTGCAAATTTGAACATTTTCTTCAGACATGCTGATTGAAACAAGAGTCCAAGAATCTTGTAGAAAGCTTTTCAACGATAGTTTGTGCGTGTTTGTATAATGTATTATTCTTGCCTTTTTGATATTTTCTGTTTGTTCGAATGCATCTCAGCGATTTTGAGGGTAGAACGTGTTCATAAAGAGATTCTAGTTTAGATGCTTTACGAGTAACTTTTTCCGTTGCATTGTTTAGGATGCTTTTCGATGTGAAGAATGTCTAGTTTACAGTGGAGAATTAATTCAGGCATTATGGCTATGGATTAGAATAAGTACTTATGTTTGTGGAAACATTCCACAAGAGAACCGAACATGGAGATTGGCTATGAAGTACAATATTTAAGCCTTCATGATAAGCAATGTTCACAAAGTCTTCAATGAGTATATTTACTAGGGACCATTTAATATTTTAGTTACATTTTGAGTATCCAGTATTTTCTACTTGAAATTCCTTAATTTGTAAATGATTGTTTTTTTGTTGTTGTATTACTTTAAAAACATGTGTCCAAAAATATGTACATCAATGACTTAGTGTATTTGTTTTACACTGGGATATAAAAAGACATACATGCAATTAAAAAACAGTATTTTTAAAAGCTTCTTTACTATGCTCTACAAAAATACTGTTTGACGTAAACGAAACCCTTGTTTGTAGCAAAACTTCTATTCTATAGTGCTTTTAAAGGCAAGTAACTCAACTGGAATAAAAGTTTCACGGTTCACATTTCTCTTGAAGTGTTTTGTTTTCTATTATTTTCTAAGATAAGAGAGAAAAAATATTTTAACTACTCTAGTCAATAAATATTTACAAAAGACAATGAACAATGTCATCTTAAAAGTTTTTAAGGTAGTTCTAGAAGATTTTAAGGGAACTTATTTTTTTTTAAATACAATCGGGGGGCAGAGGTAATAATTTTTAATGCAGCGTGCAATCATCAATGTATTGTCTTGTTGAAGACATATATGGACAACCAAAATAATGCACATTAAAGGTTTTAAATATTTTAAGTCTTAAGTACTTGGAATAAGTGTTCGAAATCCTTACATCAAACATCAGGTAAGGGACATAGTATAATTTTTATTATTTACGTAAATTATTCTCCACATAATGTGAAACAAAAATATTTTAAATTTTTATTTAAATATTAATATTATTATAATGAATAAAAATTAAATACAGTTAAAGTAAAATACAGTTAAAAATTAAAAGTCAAAATATTAATTTAAAAATTAAATTAAATTTTAAAATTAATTCACTGCATTTCAATTTATCTGGTTTTAATATTGATATTAAATTAAAAACTAAAAATATATTTGCATTTAATTATTTAGATAGTTATTCAATGATTGTAGAAATAAATAACTTTAATATAGGTAATTTGGTAATTTGTTCCAAATTGTTTGTAATCTAATGGTTTGTAAATCCGTTGTAATTAACGTCGTACTAGAGCAATACAACGGGCTATTGACGACCTTTATTATAGGAAAGAGCATTATAATAATAACTTTTTATGTAGCTTTTTCTCTCTTCAGACAGGAGTTAACAAGGATATATATTATTAATATTTTTATTTTGTAATATATTGTGCCAGCAAGATATATCAAATTCAATATTGAACAAAAACAATTATAATTTCTGATATAACAAATACGATTTACCTTTTTACTATATAAATTATAATTACTAATTTTCAGCATTTAATTTTGATTAAATGTTTCAAAATCTGATTCATTCTGTCAATTATAACTAATCTATGGTTGTTAAGGGTATAATTTTATGAGTTTAAATGGGGTACTAATTCGACGTACATAATTACATTAATAAAAGTGTACAACAATTCTAATTTCTGATGGTTTTTCGTAAAATATAGAAGTACTCGTATATGGAATACAATGTATGTGATAAAAATATTCATTGAGGTAGTTTGATTTGTTTAAAGGATTAGAATAATTTAGAAAATATGATTTTAAATTATCTAACAGTATCGGAAATTAACTTCCCCAAACTTAAAAATAAATAAATATTCCGGCATTTATCAGGGAAACCATAATGCATTTTAAAAGTAAAACATAAAAAAATTTTATTCAAAAACAGTGAATTTAATTCATGTAGTTATTCCTTTTCTACTTTTCAAAATGTAGGAAAAGGCAATTCTGATTTCCCAAGGAGAAAATTATTTTTGAAACTCCCACCGAAAGAAATTCCAATAATTTATGAATATTTTAGAATCATAGCGTATTCGGCTTTAAATTGAAAATGGCTGTATGCATTAAATATTGCATACATATACAAACTGTTCATCAAATGAGACATGCACTGGCACAACACACATGGCATCGGCATCTTTACGAGTCAGCAATTGGGCGATGGAAGGAAATAGCGTTTTCTTTGATAGAAGTAGAGAAAACTCTTCTGAGCAGAATCACTCCCACTTCCTAGAAAGCTGTAATTCGAATTTATCTCGCTGGGGTGACTCAAAATTCAGAACACATTCGAGGAAAAAAATAAGAATGTAGCAAGTTTAAAGTCGAGTCGTGATTCACATTCAGTTGCTAACTTTCGAATATATTTTATGATTTTACTCTTTTTGTGTATTTGGAAAAATCGTTTTCAAATGTTTCTTTTCATATCGATATAGTTCGATGGGATATGATGGCTTTCACGCGTGTCTTATATTCTTTTGTGAGTTTGGAATAGTAACCAAGAATAAATAAGTGAAATAAAATGTAATAATGCAAATGGCAAGTAGGTTTTGGTACTATTCTACCGTGTTAAGCTTGTTGTTTTTCTTTTAAATTTGGTAGCAACTGTTTTCTTAACACAGTATAGCAATTTGTATCGACAAAAAAATATATTAATCATACATGATCTGGTTGACAATAAGCGTAATCAGGTGATCATTAAATAGTTTGATAATAATTTACTCTTTGTTCGCTATATATTTCTTCTTAAGTACTACTTTGCTATAACAGCTTATTGAATAATTTTTATATAGGGTACAAAGTATTTTCCATAGTTTTGATGCGTTCATTCAATTCATGTTTTGAAATAAAAACACTATCATATTTTCAATTGTAACTTTCACAACTCAAAATAAGAAATTGGGACATTAGACCATATTCTGAATTTATATATTCACATCAAAGAGTCCATATTGGAACCCCTGAAGCTCTAGCATTAATAAAATTCATGATTCGTCTATTCATTGTAGAATTGAGTGCCCTTGCGACAGTAGTGTCGTTGAAATTGGATCATAAGTTTGATCAGTCTTCAAGGGCCAAAGTAGACCGTGAGGAGTTGTGATCGGACGTTCAGCGAGAAAATTATTGACATCGCCAAGCTGTGCAAAATGTACATGATGACACTTCACTCATAAATGGACAAGACAACAACTGGTTACGTTTATCGTCAATAAGGTAGTAATAATAATAATGATAATAATGACGTGTATCAATTTGTAATATATTTATTACCAAATAATATTATTATTTATTTATTACCAAACAATAAAGAAAAATAAGCCACTAGAAATTCCGAAATTAATTTGTGAACTTTTGGGTTCGTGAAACAAAGAATCAAAATAAAGCAGTGTATTTCGAGACATAAAATTGCAGTATTTATATCAATACTACAAAATTTGAAAGTGGAACCACGTTGTTTTGCTTCTAATTAGATTCAAAGTTAGAGTGATATACGACAGATCAAAAAACTATTTAAATCTTTATTGAAATGTTTTAGAATATTATGTCCTTCAATTGGCTTTCAATAAAACTAATATAGATTGGAAATTTCAAACAAACCAGCTTTATTTAGAATTAATTAAATTATAAATAGAATTTTTAATGTAAACAATAGTTCTAACTTTAGTTTTGACCATTGATGTTTAATCTGAAAAAAATTCCGCATGATTGGATATAGAAATGGCACCATAAGAAGATATTTCTAGTTGATTAGACACTAAGTAGAATAGCTCTTTGTGTAAATTCAGTACGACGTTAATTAAAAGACACCAATACCATAGACACTGCGCATCTAGAAAAACCCTAACTACAAAGATGCTAATTTGAGTATCACATGTTTTAGTAATGAGAAGCCTGCATAAACAATCATTTAGGTCAGTAACAACTCAATTGGCATATACGGGTGCAGGCATATATTTCTTTTAGCCTGGCCTACAAAATACTCATTACAATAAATTCAGTTTTTAAGTTTTGAATTTTTTTTCTGGTTTATTCTTATTCATAAGTTGTGAAGTATACATATATAGGTATTTCAGAAAATGTATGTAACATGGATGGAAATAAATAGAATAAAAATTATTTTAAAAAGAAATTTTATTAACAATAACACTTTTCACCTTCTAAAAAAATTGTAGAACATTTTTATCAACTGGGAAGGAATAAATAGAAACTTATGGAATGAAATTTTACAAAACTTCACTTCATATTTTTTAATGTAGCTTAAAATGTATCAATTATTCAAACTGCCTCAAAATGTATCTTAACAAACAAAAGTTTTAAAACCAATTTACAATCACTAACTATTCAAATATTCAACGTAATTGAGCAAAGGATGGCTTTTATATAATACTCATTTTCACTTTTTATCATCAAACCTATGATGATTAGTGCTATTATTTGTTATTTGGAACAGACTAAGTATCATCTATCAATAACTAACTATGACGACTAAATAAAGAATATTGACAACTAATTATCTATGTTTCTGGTACGTAAGATCATTCAAAATAAATTTAATTTAAATCGATAAAAATCAATTAAAAGGAAATAAACCAGCAAACATGAACTAAAGTAAGTATATTAGGGTTAAAAATGCAATTGGTACATTATGAATAGCTACACTAATTTTTTTAAATAGACTTTACTTTCATAACTTTGATTTACTTTGATTTTTAATAGCATTTCACAAATCATGATAAAAACAAAATTAAAGTGAATAAACTTTTATCTTGGTTATTAATGGTGAATTACTGAAAAGATAAATTCCATTTTTTATAAGGAACATTTAAATTATTTTCTTGAGAAATGTAAACTAATTAATTTTGCTTACTTAAAACAAGCAGAAAAACACAATGTACAATATATTTTGAGCTCCACTGGTTGTAGTATAAGCTTCAGTACAAGTACACGAATATAACAAATAATAATTTCTGAGCGTATATTTTCATGGAATTCAGTGAAATAACGAACGCGTACGGAAACGGTAACTTGGTTACATGGGATTGAGTTATATTACTAAGATTTTTATTGTTCGCAAACCAGATGCTTTTTCAACTCATACAAATGAAAAAAAAAAAAAAACGATGTTTCTTTGATAATTTAAATATGTGTTCAAAGTGTCAAGAACGCATAACTCATATATACGGGTAGAGGCTTAACTGTTCAAGATAATAGTACAGCATTCGGCTTTCAGACCTCGCGTAAATGAAATTCTGAGAACTATCTTTGAAGTAAGTTATAAACTGCTTTGTTTATAATTTAATTAATACAAACAGATCGTGTGAATATCAGTTTTTACGCTATAAAAAAAGATTTTAACAGTCTAAAAACCGTTAAAAATTAAAAATTTGTTGCTTTAGAAAAATGTAAAAAGGTTCGTTTGAAATATTTGTATTCCATAGATTGTGTACCAGTTTCTCTAGCTGATTTTGTGGGGAAAAATGTAATAAAAATAAAGGGATTCAGGATCACTATTTTTTGAATTCTATAAAAATGTGAACAGCAACAAATTTATTTATTTGCTTGGTTGAATGTTCTTTATTAGAAAATATTTATAGCCAGCAAAATACCAGACCTTACTCGGTTTGAATTGGTTTAATCTAGATTGAAGAGATGATCCACATTTATAAGGACTTACGTTTTCCGAAGAATAAAATAATATTTTAACACCTTTCGCCATCTTTATAATTTCTACCACTTACTTTGGACACAAATCCTACAAATGCATATCCATTCATATAATACGTTTCACACACATCGCACCCTTGCTGTATGACAAAGCTGCAAAATGACGAAAGGTGACATTAAGGTTACTACTACAAAATACGATTTTGAGGGAAATTTGGATATCCCTCTCGTAAGTTGTTTACATGTTCAACTTAATTAATAAAAACGATGATGAGTACTCTCGCACTCATAGTCAACAAAACAATACCTTTTAACTTGTGGCACTCTTGCATCCGGCATGCGAAATTGTAGATTTTCGCAATCCTCTCTTGTCATTATGACAAGAATTTTTTAATGTTTGAAAAGTTCTTGTTTGGATTTTTTAAACATTTTTATTCTTTCAATAACGGTGTAATTTTTTCAATAACGACATTATTCTTTCAATAACGGCATTATTCTTTCAATAACGGCATTACTCTTTCAATAATGACATAGTTACACTTAAAGTTGCTTTATTCTGACTTACCTGCTACTTTAAATGGAATACTTTTTGGTGGTATTGACTGTGATGGAAAAGAAACGCAATTTATTAAAATAATAAATATTTCAAATAGAAAATAAAAGAAAACAGCAAAATAAAAGATGTCTGGAAAAAGTTGTTCCAAAGATTTAATATGTGATTCCTTTTTATCTCTTGCTCTCGTAGTTGCCACAAGTTATAAGTAAAAAGGGTAAAAAATTTAGAAATCCGAAATTAATTCAGAGAGAAAGAAACACGAGTTTTCATTTTATTCCTGTTCTTTGAAAAATATCGTGTGTCCCAAATATTCGGAAATCGTTTACATTGCGCAAAGCACAAAAATAAGACTCGAAATAAATGAAGTATCTGAGCTGAAATTCCATAAAAAACAAATAATTTTAGGGAAAAAAATTGCCTTTTCAGAGCAATACTAGTAAAGCAATCTAATTTATCTAATTTTTCCAAAACTACCAAATTATGGTTGATTTAAGTATACTTACTCTGGTGTTTTGATATGAAACTCAACTAAATATAATAATAAAGAAATGTTTAATATTGCATTCACTAAAGTAATAGATAATGTATAAAATAAAACACATTGTAATCAAATATCTGGAATAAAATTCATGTTATGCCTGAACAAACACAAAAACACAAAATCGAACATAGAACAGAAAGACGGACATACAGACTTTCGCAAACAATTTCACTCACTAAATGAAGATAAGTACTCACTGCATGCAAATTTCCATGAAAATATATTAAACCGTGTGGACGTATATAGGGCGCATACATACATACATACATACAGACAAGCAGACAGACAGATGGACAGACAGACCAAACGCGAAAAGGGCAGATTTGGCATCAGAAGGGTCCAAAACGGATAGAAAACTTGAAATGGGTTGAAAATATTCAATGTAAAAGCAAACACTCCATTCTTATTTATATAGATAAACCAAAAACCAAATTATGATAAAATATCTCAGTTCTTCAATAAAGTATTTTTTATCATTTAGATTACATTTATTGCTCATTTCTTCGTTTAAACACAGCTTTCACTTTGTAAGGTCCAAGACCTATTTTTTGGTTAATATGTACTGTAAAATATATTCGTATAACTTTATGTTGTGGAATAAAATATTTTATAGTTATTATTTTTTACATTTAACGTCAGAATTCGAACCATTTCGGATCATTGTCTTGGAAAATTTAAAGGTGTTTTAGAGACTTCATTTTTAAGATATACATTAATTATCTTTTAGTTTAGAGTACACAATAACACGTATATAAGGATAAATGTTAAATGGATGGCATATTCAAGGAAATTTATTTGAATATTTACAACCATAAAACAGGATGTTACTTGTAACAATTGCAAATGTAGATAGGTAGGTATCTTAACGTCACACTGGAGCAACACAACGGGATATTTCCGACAGTCCGGGATCATTCCACAAGATTAAAATCGTAATATCAAATGTAATATATTATAATAATAAATATAGACGTACCCTCACAATGATGTTTATAAACTTAAATTTCATCAGATTTTAGAAATACTATTTTGTTTACTACATTTTTTGCGTCTAATTTTCCTGACATTAAATTACAGCATCCATAATAATATAATAATATGCTATCAGACAAAAGTTTATTAATTGCTTCTATCTATTAATGGTTATACCATTATACCTTATTTTCATTTATAACAAACTAGCTGAACAACACTTTGCTCGGATTGAAATGGTTAAATGTTGATTAAAAAGTGAATTAGAATAATCACTTTCTTTCAAAGAAAAATTCAATCATTTAAGTTTGCGGAAAGTATTTTTAAATTTCGTTTTAACTTTTTACTATATTCTACAATTTACTTCGGACGCAAATATATACATTTTATTCCTAAATAATATATTGCAATATGTAAAAGACTAATATATGTAAATACAAACAGAAACAAAATTCCGATGATAAAATGCAGAATTTAAAAAAACGAAAGATGCGCAAAAAGTCGAATTTCGACTTCCTGAGCTGAAATAGAGCAATTCGAAAAAAGACAGAAAAATATCAATTAAGAGGATAATGATTTATGAAATTTATAAATGCTCAAATACGACCGTAATATTTCCCTGTGTTAACACAAATACACAAACACGGAACTGTAAATCAAATTTATGGAGTAAAACATTAAATTTGGATTTCCAGATCTTAAATAGCAAAATTACGCTTTTATGATCAACGATATTTTCGTTTGGGCTTTTCGTGTTCCACTACAAATGTAAGCAATGAAAATTAAATCTTTTAAATATCCTTTTTTTCATCAATCAAATATTCATAGTATCTGTGTAGAAATATAAAACTCATCATAAAAATAAAAATATAATAATTAACTCTAATCCAAAATGCACATTATCACCTATCAAATAAGGTGTGTGTGTAGAAAATATTTATAAAATCAACCAAAAGTTAGCTTTCTTTTAAAAAGACCATCTAAGATTCGAGTGGATGCTGTAATTTTCTCGAACATCATGAGTTTAAGACCGGGGTATAATGATTACTATGCAGAAAATAAATAATTCATTAAAATTAATCTCCTAAATAATATATCTACAATATTTAAAATACGAGAAAACATAACTACAGAGATGTCATGCGGGTCATTTTAAAATAAGAAGTCGCAAACCTTTCTTAAAAAGCTTGTTTTGTCATTTTATTTATTTTTATGAAGCATAATTCTACAAATATTACGTATTCAATTAAATATGTAGGAAAGTTGGTCGAAAGAAACCGACATCATCAATAAATTACCTATGTCTAATATTTTGCAGGAAATGAATATACCCTTAATCTAACTCCTAAATAATATGCTATTCGCAATAGGTCATCGAACTTCAAATGAAATAGACGGACCATGTAGGCGGAGTCACTGTCGTAAGATCTCTGAAGGGTAAATCACAAATCGAATTCACCGATTGGCTATGGAAGAGCAGACTAGTGTTTTTGATCACGATGGATTGTCACTTTAACCAATCAATAATATAGGATTCATGCTTTTACCCACAACTACGTGACACATCTTAAAACCAAGAACTGGAAAACAAAACATGAAGCTGCGGGCCCATGCTCAGTATATTTCATTTTAAGGTCGATGCAATAAGTAATAAATACATCGTAACACATAAATACAAACGGAAACAAGGTTCAAATCCTTGAAAGAATGCAGAATTCTGAAAATATTATCTGCAAACAAATCATTACGTATTCAATCAAATATTTAAGGAAAGTTGGTTGAAATATACACATACCATCAAGAAATTACCCATGTCTCATATTTTACAAGAACATAAGTAAATCATTAAGATATGACTCCTAAATAATTATATGTAATAGGTAATTTATCGAAACACATAAATCGAAACAGAAATGAAGTTGTGATCCTTGAAAAAAGACCACAAAATATCTAGCTGTCAACCCAAATACGCTAACACAGAATTCCAAATCTAACTAAAAAATAAACATAAATTATGTTGTGCTAACAGATACCGAGTAGCAAATTTACGCTTTTATGATCAATGCGTTTTTCGTTTGGGTTTTTCGTGTTCCATAACAAAATGTAAGTTACGCAAAATTAAATATTTAAAAATAATCTTTCTTCATAAATCAAATATCTATAATTTATTTACATCGTGGGAAGAAATAAAAAGTCAGTTGAAACATAAATATAGTAATTTAATTTGTTTTGGAAACTAAATAATTTGTTTTGTTGTTTTCGATCAGCACTCGTAGAACAATCTAAGTAGAGTAAAGAGAACACTCGCTTTACACTCAATGTTATTTCTATGGCAATTTCGAATTTTTTTAGTCCCTTAGGACAAATAGAATGGGGTTTAAGAGTTGGCCTACGTTTTCCGTTCTGTATGTCGTTCTAAAGTATAAGTGCCAATTTTGGTGTGGATTGGTCAAACGGTGAAAATTTGTATAGAAAATATACATACATACACGCATCATTTTAGATAGTCATAAACGTCGTAAACACTTTTAATTCTAAATAAAATAAATTGGTCGATAGGATAAAACAGAGTTTTGCGTTCTTGAATATACAATTTCCTTATTCAAAATAAAGCATGTTTGACCAAAGTAACAAATTGGTGTATGCATTCCCAGGCTGCTGATTTTTACTGTTTTAATAATTTCTCGCCTTTCAAGAGAAAGAAATCGACTTGACACTTTTCCTGTGAAATTAAAAAGCCAATTAAAATTCATTAATGGTTGCTTAATTTTAGTGTTTATTCCGTCAATATTGAGTTTTTTTTTCTACGAACTGTTAGAGCACGGTTCAATTATCCACAAGTTCAAAACCACATGCCATAAAAATATGATTTAAAAAATGTTTCTAAAAACAGCGAATCCTTGACAAAAATAGTAAATTAGCATCAAATCATAATTAAATAATTTCATTTAATTAATTGTCTTCCCAAAGTTGTTATTAAATTAACAATGCAAAATGAAAATAGTTGATTTCTTATTAAAGGGAAAAAATGTATTTCTTTTATAACGTTCCATTTTTTTTAAATTTACTTTTTGTTATGTACGTGTGGTTTTATAAATCATAAATATTTCATGAAGAATTATAAAAAGTAATTTGATTATTTTTTGTCTTCCAACATGTGCAAAGGACTAGTCATATTTATTTAAATGAGGATCACTGCAAAAATTTGTCACTAATTTATTGAACTTGTAATTCTAATCTTTTTTTTTAAATATAAGAAAGTATTGAGAGAAGAATTAACACTATCTTACATATTTAACATGCTAAATATATTTTCCTATTCCTTCACTACGCTTTGATTTAATTTAATATTTGAAACGAGCGTTTCTAAAAAAATTGTTTGTGATAAATTGCCTATTCTAAATAGATTGTGTATCAACAGAATAGTACCCTTAATTTTTACATTATCTCACGTTAGATAAATGAGTACGTTATTGACTCATAATGAACTTTAAAGTAAGCATCTTTTCTTTAAAGAAGAAATTGCCTCGCTGAACTTTATGACAGATTGTACTGGGTTAATTCTATTGAAGTTTTAAATTATTAAAAATTACATTTATTGCTATCATAAAGTGTAAATAAATAGTATTTATATGCATTTAACTAAAGCAAAGACAAAATTATTAAAATATATCGCTGTGTTTACGAATATTTCTGCTTGAATTTTCCATAAAATTTACTCCGATGAACTAATCCTATTTTGCTATCAAGCTGAAGTGAACATGCTACTTAATACACTGAAGATATAAATACACCCTAAGAGGAATTTAAACTCCAAATATTTACATTTGATGATACGTTTTGTCAAGTGAATTTAAAATTGATTGACAATGACTTGAAAGCTCACTGAACTGAGTAAAGCATAACTACATTTAAAACTTGGTTGACTATGGAGCTTTAAAAAAACGAATCACGTTACTAAATGTTTATTACTACTGTAAAATATCTATTTCCTAAAGTATTACACATGCAGGACAAAACGCAATTTATTTGTCTTTTGAATTATATTTATTCTCTAAAACCAAAAGAACAAGCAGACATTACAAATTAAAAGATAGGCTCATTTCAAGCATTTAACGTAGCTATAAATATAACAGGGATCTCAAAACACACGTCTTTGAGTTTCCTATCTATGTTGGATTAAATTCAGTGACGCTAAGCCATAATGTGCATGTTTCCTAAAAGTTCGGATGCAAATTTCAGCAATGCATGTTTGATTCCTTACCCAGATACAATACAACATTTCTCAATATAGTTTCTATGAGTCAGAATTTTCCGAGAAATCCCTATTGCTTGCAACTAGGACTTTTATGATTAAATCGAATTAGCTTTATACTCTTTGTCTGAGTCGAATATTTTAGGCCAATTTGCACACAAAGATGTCTCCCGACAGCATAGTGCTTATTAATAACTCTTACTCCCTTTACTATATCGTTCACATTTAAAATTAAATAGAACTTGAATATCCGTGCAAAGAATATGCGCAAAAGTTTATTAAATACTTGTATCTTTTTATGTTAATTTTAACACTTTTTTACCTTGTTAAAATCCATTTATAATGATAAAAGCATGGATATGCGCATATTATACCTATATTAGTCAAAGCTATAGGTATTAAATAAATAGTTCTTAATAAAATTAAAATTTAGTCAAAATTGTAATACATCTTTAATATAGTTCTTATAGGTGTTACTACAGATTGTAAGTAAAATGTATGATAATCTCTTCACGTCTGTTGTATTACCATAACAACCTTCTACACTTGTACTTCAGTCATATTCCACTTAAGTGTATAAAAGGAATATGGTATATTTTGACATTTAGAACCAATTTTCGGATTTACTTATACTTTCCGTTCTGCACCTCGATTAACCTGTTACCTTTTTTAAGATGAAAGTATACATTAACAGTATAAAACAATTTGGAAACATTCTGGTTTCCGTGCAAAATGGTTGTACACAATAATTACATAATACTGAATACACAAATGAAATACTTTCAACTTCTATACGTAGATCTCATTAGGTTTCAATTAAGATTCGTTTAATATTTGTTACGAGTGACTTAGTTTTCGGAAATCTGCTTTTATAAAATAAAGATTATTTTAACAATTTTTATTTTTGATATTTCATCATGTGGTATCCGTTTTGAAATATAATTTGTTTCTATGTATCCATGAACTATCTCTGTGAGTCTACATTTTAAAACACTATGTATTTTGTGAACAAAAAGAAATATTTTTCTTACCCTTGCTATCTTATTCAGTTCGAATCATTCATTTCCATTTATGAGCCTTAAGATGTGTTTTTTTTTCAAAAGTTTACAATATCCAAAGCTGTATTTCTATTTTTATCATACTATATACAAGTAAACAACTATTACTCTACGAATTATTTATTAAAAGGACTCAGAATAGTAGTATTTAAAAGGATGATTTAAAAGAACCCTTAAGAGTAAATTCGTGTCTATATAAAAGCAGTTCCGACACCTTGCGTAATAATTCATGATAATCTTAGCACGCAAAAGGTCTAATAATTCCTTTATTTATACAACTGAAAAGCATGCATATAATTGAAAGTAAATTGACAATGACAATTTGGTACTGAAAATCATATGTGAAAAGGACTAAATTGAAAATATAATTGATGTATTAAATTTATTCATTGCAATATATTTACGTAAAACGAACTTTTAAATAAGCTTTCGTTTAAAACGGATTTTAAATATTCGCTTACTGCAACCAATTGTTTGAAATAAGGATATATCTATGCTAACAATGATAAGATAACCCAATCAAAGTTTACGATAGATTTTTATTTTACAATTTCAGAATACGTAATTGGGATGATTAAGTTAAGTTTCATCCACCAAGATTTCCTTCTAGTTTTCATCAGTTACAGTTAACACTATGAGGGGTTACCGACTTGCAATCTTCCTTCCTTGACTTCGAACTAGTTTTGACATTCTTGACCAATAGAATCTTCCGAGAACTCTTTCAACGTATCGATGTGGTTATGTAGTCATTCTGTACGAAGTGGATTAAGATCAGTATTATACACTACTAAGAAATTTCGTGACATTCGAGGGTTAACTCATACAAGCAATGTTCTAAGTTGTTGCAGACCAATCAAATCACTGCAAATTTAGTAATTTCGCGTTTTTCTGTTACAAATATAAACATTTTCTCCGATTTTATTTTTAATCGACAAAACGCATATTCTGCAAAATTTTATCTCCAGGACAGATATTGATTATACAAACCAAAGAAGGGTGTAGTTTTCATTCGTTTTTATTATCTTAAAAGAAGCTTTGATATCTATAACACTTTCCAAATAATCAATAATCCGGTACATCGTATGTCTATGAAAGGAAATTAGGCATAGCGTATTTGTAGTCTTAAAGGCTCGGTCAGTGCTTACACGTCAGATCATTAGACATGTCTTCTGTAATGACCCATCTACGGAAGCCCTGCGAAAGCACATCGCTTCCAGTGCACGTATATCCTAATGTGGTACTCTGTAGTTTGGTGTAGAGTACTGAAGCATGTGCTCAGTTTCGAAAGATTACAGTTTATTGGGTGATATTCGGTTAATGCTGCAAGACGCGTTAAATGCTTCATCGATTTTCAATTTGAATTCATCCTTGTTGTAATTAGAGGGAGCGTTGGACAGTTCTCGTTGTTCGCATTTGAGTCAGTGTCACAGCTTTCTGTAGGGCTTGTGGTAGAGAAAATCGTGATAAATAGATATTCAAATGTGTTTTTAATGTGTGTAAAGCAAATTATTTTACATCATTACTATAACCAAAAATATGTCATAGAGCAATAGAGTAGTCCAATATCACAGTTATTTGTTCATTTCGTTCTTTGCATTTATAAAGCACGTCGAAAATACCCTGTCGGTCGATTGTTATGGTTTTTGCTGGCGAGTTCAATATTGTACAAGCGTTATATAAAACGATAAAACCAGTGTAAATATATATTTATTTTATTTCCAATAGCAAGGCAGTACAATTGCGAAGACAAATACAAATACAATACAATACAATGTAATACAAAGTACAGAGTTGACCGAGGTCATTTTAGCCTTATACAAGACCAGAAGTGATGGTCACTTGTGAAGGGGCACCCAGTGGGTGGACCATCATTGTCCCTAACAAAGGACAGCACAATTTACATCCATGCCCTAACCCCGGATTCGAACCAGGAACCTTCCGATCCAGTGGCCAACACCCTGACCACTAGACCGGTTGGTCGGCTCCAGTGTAAATATAAAACAGTAAAAGTGAAGAATCAAGAATCAGGCAAACGAATTTTATATCAAGATAAAATAAATAAAAATGAAAAATATTGGTTAGGAAAAGACGAGATAAATCAGTTGACAGAGTCATTGTTTAGCAACTGAAAGGGTTGCGAGTTCAAGACTTGATCCAACCAAAGACCCATGCATGGTGCACGTTTATATATGCCATGGCTTCCAATATCCTCACGTTGACATGGTGTAGAAGTTTGGAGATCAGGGTGCCTCATGTATTAACCTCGTCATCTGACCATGGTTAAAAACTACCAGGTGTTGTCCTAGAAACTTTTCATTTGGGATTGATCGTGGACCGTAGCCAGTAGTTCATTAACTTCCTCCAAATCCACTATTAGATTCAATTAACAACCAACCATCAAACTTAAATTTTGACTGACGCAATAACATATTTGTTTTCAAAAGTAAAATGTTTAGTTAGGAATCAAACTAAGTTGCCCACCTCATGTGTGAACGAGACCGAAAGGTCGATGGATCGACTAATATTAGAAAGAGATGGTGAAGTATTGCTGAAACTAAGTTATTCCTATTTGCATAGTACTTAGTTCTTACACAACCGCCTTCGTTTATCAAAAAGGAAACTATTTTATGAGCAGGGTATTTCAAAAATTCTTTAACCCCTTAAGCCTCCCAGGGTTTCTGAGTAATGTACCTACTGTTAATGTTCACCCCGCAAAGTACGGATAATGACTGAATTACCTAGGATCTAGAGTGATTGGAAGAATGCTAGGAAATATTTTATTAGTAAGTAAGTTCAAAACTAATTAGTGGTCATACAAGAAAGACAGCCAGTTACATCACGAATATTCGCATTTGATCCCCTCGAGGGGTTAAGAGGAGGAATAAACACGAAATTAAAACTTGATCGTTCAAGAAATCAATGACTGAAAGCCCAACGTGCTAAAGGTTACTATGCTAAAGGATGTGCTAAAGGTTACACTTAGACGCAGAAGGGAAAGTTAGGATGCATATGAGCCTATCTTTTACTAACCTTAATCTACTGAAACTTTTTACTAGCACTAATTTTATGATTTGATAGAAGTTTAACATTTGTTTTCAGGTATTGCAATTTCACTCCCATGATTTTATTGCTGTACAAACTGACCAACATCCTGGCTTCCGAATAGTTCATTCAGGTGGTGCTCTTGCAAACATACATTCCATGTGAATAATATTTAATTTTACGTTCTCCTATATGCCCTTAAAGTTTGTACCGTTGTTTTGAAGCACGTTGTATGAATTTCCTGTGCCCAGTAAAGGTATGAATTCTTCTAAGACAAATCATCAAATTAGGCAAATGCAGAATGAGGTGGCCCTCATTTTGTAATTACGAAATATGATTTCAAATACCGTTGCGTGTCTGACCTCACGCATGTTTAATTAAAATCTTGCGTTGTCATGGGTACCTGTCGTATTTACAGGGATAAACAGCACCTCTATAGGCAAATTGAATCTAGGTGAAATTTGTTAGAGGGTCGACAACTTTATAATTTCCTCTAGATAGCATAAATTCCATGAATATGTATTTTTTAATTTGAAATTTTATTTGTTAATATGTACAACATCTATATATATATTTCTCTTACGTGGCACGCAAAAAAGACGTTATTTGTTACCGCGTTTTGGCAACATTGTGCGATTCTTTGTTTACTAGGAGCCTCGCGCCTCATTTGAATCTATAGCGTTATCGGATGAAATTTTATTGAAAAAAATGAATTTTAGACGAGCTGTTGCGGTTTGTAATAGAAATCTAAGAAAGCGGAGGATTTTTTCAGGGCTATTTAAAAAACGATCATTTTCAAGGCTAACAATTATGGTACAACAAGACGCGTGCACTACAACTTTCGACAACAAACTCAGTCAAAAAGTGTATGGGTGGCTCGAGTACTGGGGAAATGTACACACAAACAACATGCTGGGTATTCAATTTCCACCGCAGCGCTCACATTGCGAGTAAAAATTTGCTCAAAGTTTTCATTTAAATTCTGATTCCAGAGGTACTGTATATATCTTTTATGTAATACAACAAATTTAGATTTGAAAAATATATTTTTTTTGGAATATCATATTTTGTAATCAATCCCTTCTGCTAGGACACGTGTCTTCATTGATGCGAGCGAAGCGAGCATAGGTTCGCGCAACGAACCAATGAGAATTGCGGGGGTTGGCGAGCGTTAGCGAGCAGGGGGCGGGCCCCCTAGTGTTAATATAAAATACCACGGGCTCAAAAAAAATCATCAGTTGTTATTCAAGAGTTTATTTTATCCTTTTTGAAGCAATGGTAGATAATGAGTGCGTTAAAAATATTCTGATATGAAGTTTCTAAAATAACTAACGTGGCTTACAAAATTTAAAATAGTTTATATATAAATGAAGGAATATATTACCTTTAGCAATCGAACACGAAAGCATGATAGAAGTTAATTTTTTATTCAAACTAGGGGCTCCGCCCCCTTCTCGCTTACGCTCGCCAACCCTTGTTTGTTTACATTGAAAATACCTCTCATATCAAATTTGTTGTTTTAAATTAATAATTATCGTCAAATACAATGTTAATCTGATTTTTATTTTTTAATAAAATTCGTTTGGTAAATTTTATTCCTGATATTTTATGATTACAGTACACTCAACAGTACATCAATCCTGTTAAAACTATAATCTTGTTAAACTCATAAATTTAATTTAAGCGGTTTAGCAGTTTGAATTTCTCTATTATGTCATTGTTTAACATTTATTTATTGTCAACTAGCAATGTGTCGTGCAAGTTCAAAAAATTATGCTTAATATACTAAATATAAAAATCCTCCAAATATTTATCTTATGTATAGCTTTTGTGTCAAAATTTCGATTTCCCCTACTATCTCTTTATTCTTAGGAATATTTTAATTTAAAAAATCGACTTTCTCTGGGTATGGTTTTCAGAACAAAGAAACGGCTTCATCCATCGATCGTTGCATATATTCATATTTTATACCAGTATTTTCTTAAGTGTATCAAGTGTGTTTTCCAGTAAAGAGACATATATTGTCGAAGATCGAGGTTGTCTTGTGGGAGAAAATGAAAGTATCGCTCGATACGATGATAGATGAACTATTTGACGTTCTTTAAACAATGGAGAATTCACGGAGGGAAGATACTCAAGAGATGGTTTTTTGCCTTTTTCTTAAATGAAAAAGAGCTCTGAACTTATCTCTAACGTCAGAGAAACCTGGATTTTCAAATTGTGTTAGAGGTTGAAGATTTTTCAAATTTAAGCGCAAACAGTCTGTAAGAGAATTTTTTTGATGAATGTGATTGTCTTTTATAAACTTGAAATATTTTATTAAGTACGCGCGAGCCCTAGTAATTTATAAAAATAATGGGATGCTGGTGGTTAGACTGCTGTTTGCTTTGAAGTTTAGTAGGAAAATGTATGTTAGAAGTGGGAAAACTGATGATATACGTAGGAATGGAAATATTAGTATAACTAATGCATCAAGTTAAATGGCACTTAACGAAGATGAGTATTCATATTTGACTGTCATGTAATTGACATAAGCTTTAACTTTGACTTTAGTAAGCTTTTAAAAGATAACCATGGAATTAAAATTCGTTAAAGTGCCTTTAGAGCTTCAAGCAATTTTCAAGCCACTTTAGATAGATATTTAAAATTTGATAATTTTCTCCGATGAATTCGGAGGGTCAAGGCTAATTGAATTCCGATCCTTATGGTTACTAGGATTATTATGCGTGATCCAATATTTATCTTTAAATCATTTTTTAGTCGTGCATTTCTTAAATCGTCGCAAGTTGTTTTGCGGGAAAATGAATTAATTAATAACCTTAACTCACCGAACTTATTTGAAAATGTTTTAAGACTAGAAATTCATTATTACCTCTCTTTCAATATAAATATAAGAGTTTCTTACGATTGAAAATTTCATATACTCTTCTTTTAAATTCTTTAAACTGTAAAACTTAAACAATCTTTTTAAAATTGGTTTTAAGCGTTATTAAATACGAGAAACCAATCCTGGAAAAATAAGCACATTCTAATGCGATTATATCAAAGCACATCAAGATGCAAAGCTTTCATCTTGAAATTTAGCCAATTTCTCTATGACATTTGTAAACTGACAATTTTCCCATGTGTTACTTCGATAACGTTTGTTATTGTAGTTTTCTTACCATTACAATGTGTGTGATTCAAGCCAAATATTTAATTTCATAGCAAAATAAATTACCTGCTTACGAAAGATGCTTAGTTACCTTTGAATGAAAAATATTGATGTGTGGTAATGGTTATATATCTCCCTTTGAATGAACACGATACAAGAGGAATATTGTAATCTGAATAATAGTACCTTTCCAAGAGAAAACAATCATTTTATGTTTTTAAGACTTTTCTACTGAAAAAATAGGAACATCCTGAGTAAGGAAGTCTTGTAAGTACTAATAGACTTTCGAGTACCAATACCACAGGATGGATACAAATAATTATCAGGGTGTATTAAAGTTCCACAAATCCCATCATTAAAGGCACAAGTATTTTACCTATCTGCAGCACTGTAACACAACTTCAATTCAATTAGGCTGAATATTTCTAACTTATATCATTAATTCTTTTTGTATCAGAGTGGCACACAAAAGATGTGAAATCTTATTGCGTTCTTTTAGTTATATATATATATATATATATATATATATATATATATCAGGTAAAGTGTATTTTAATTACTATATATTGGTTTAAAATCCTATATTTTAAAATTTCCGAATGTTGATAAATTTCCCTACAATCTGCAGTCGTCCCAATAACATTGTGGATGGTGGGCTCTCATTAAATAAAATTATGTGTTCCAAAAAACCAAGATTTAACTTGCACGCGCGCGATTTCATTGAATTTTTCTATTCTATTCATTTACAAATTGATGTGTTCTTTTTGTTATGAAAAGAAGATTGAAGAGACAAATTCTTGAACGTAGAAAATAGATTACATGTAATAAAATATTTTATTCTAGGTAAAACACACTTTAGATTTCGTGTCCTGGAACAACGATACTGGTACCCCCGGTGGAGCTATTGCTACTGAATTAGAAGAAATATGCAAATAAATTTAGAGGGAAAGGCTGATTAAATAATTTGAAAATTTTCAAAACACAGATTGATGAAATTGTTAAAATCAAAGATATCTGGATCCTTGGAAAAATCTTAAGACAGATTGAAAACATGTTGATTCGAATAATATGTTCATTATTTATTAAAAACGAATCTAACTAAGAAAACACAAACATCAAACTCTATAGATATTTTCAACTGCAATGTGTTGAGTTGGATGTTCTACAAGACAATTTAAAAATATAACTAAATGAGCAACTTCATAAAAATCTAAGCATTGTTTTTTTGGAATAAACACTATTGAAGTTTAATCTATATACGATGGTTAAAACTTCTAAAGTGGGAGATTGTAATACAAAAGCTAACTGTGCAAATTAACACGAAGCACTGCGAATTCTGATTTCAGTAAAATCTCTCTGGTCTTAATTACATCAAATGTAAATACACGTATTTTTTAAGGCGCTCGCCATTGGATTCAACAATTGAGAAGAACTGAGGTTCTGGTCTCGCGCATGATCATGAACAAATGTTTATACATCAGCCTTAATATGCATATAATACTTATATGCACCAGACTTTAACACTTTCAGAGGCGGTTGGACAGACGTCCCACCACAGTTGGAAAAGGTTATAACTCAGAAAATGACTACGCGATCCCATGTGTGATAATTTATGGATTTCGAACGTTTCTGATTTCAGTGAAACCTCCTTGTCCTAATTACATCGTATGCAAATTCGCGTATTTTTTCTGGTGCTTGCCATTGGATCCAACAATTGAGATGAACTACTGTTCTGATCTCGCGCATGATCATGAACAAATGTTTATACATCAGCCTTAATATGCATATAATACTTATATGCACCAGACTTTAACACTTTCAGAGGCGGTTGGACAGACGTCCCACCACAGTTGGAAAAGGTTATAACTCAGAAAATGACTACGCGATCCCATGTGTGATAATTTATGGATTTCGAACGTTTCTGATTTCAGTGAAACCTCCCTGTCCTAATTACATCGTATGCAAAATCGCGTATTTTTTCTGGTGCTTGCCATTGGATCCAACAATTGAGAAGAACTACTGTTCTGATCTCGCGCATGATCATGGAAGGATATTTATACACCAGCCTTAATATTCATATAACATTTATATGCATTAGGATTTAACACTTTCAGAGGTGGTTGAACAGACACCCCACCACACTTGAATGGGTTAGAACTTGGAAAACGACCACGCGATCCCATGTCAGAGCACAAATATTTTATGAATTTCAAACTTTTCCGTTGAAAAAATTAGCGCAAGGTGGCACGATCAACAAAAATTCCTTGACGTCACATCCCAGGAGCATGCTTCCTGCTCAAGCCCATCCATCAACTTTGAATTTATCGCCTGTTTACCTTTCCCAAAGAGCGGCCTGCCTCTTGATCTTTAATGGCCCTAATCAAGACAAAGTGACGAAACTGATCAGCGTAATGGCGCAGGAGACGGATCGAGCATTTTTTTAACCATTTAACCTTCCTCATCCACTTCATGTTAGCCAATTAACGGAACACCAGGAGCGGGGAACTGATTTCAATACCGATTCTGGACGGAACACGATAAAAAGTTAATTAACTTGTGTGTGTGCTGGGTATATTTTATTATGGTGCATTGCCCCCTTTCATCAGAATGTCTGACAGGTCCCTGAAAAGAACCTCGTACTTCTCTCTCGTTTATACAATGTTAAAAACTTTATGGAAAATTACTTTTTTTCCTTCGTTACAGGGTATGTCGTTAATTGCTTTGTTTTCAGACGAAGATATGTAATTTCGATAAGTAGAAATGCAATTATGCTTTTTAAGGGGTAGTGATTGATGGATTTTGAGTAAACTTGATTTGAAGTGAAAGAATAGGATCATTTACCGTATCTGTTATGCAACGTGTCATCTTAAGCAAACAGTTTTTCTATCTCTTCATGTTCTCTATATTTTCTTTGTGTCTATTTCTTCGTTTAAACTATAAACTAATTCATGAAAAAAAATTAAAATTTACTCTCTCAAAGAATATTTAAAGGTAGGTAAATATTTATTTAACGACACACTGTAGCAACACAACGGTATTGGCGACGATCCAAGATCAATCCCGAAGGGAAAATTCCTAGGACAACGCCTCGTAATTTTAAACCATGGACAGATGACGAGGTCAGCACCTGATTCCTTTTTTCAAACTTCCATACCACGCCAACGTGTGAGAATATGAGGCCTCGATCGATTTAACGTGCACCATCCTCCACATTCACGCTGGTCCTTGGTTAGATTATCAAGCTCACTGATGCTTAGGGTCCTCTCTTTAACAAGGAACTTTGCAGATAGTCATTGATGAGTTTGGATGCTTTCTATTTCATGATTTGAAAAGTATTCTAATTTAGGAATCAATTCGCATTCGTATAATGCACTTCGAGAAACTAGTATTTCGAAAAATAGTTTAGAATACATCTGATTGAAATGACCACTTTTGTTTGTAAAGTCTCTATTTGGCCATTAGAGGATATGACATGTTGCGGACTATCTAAATCAAGATTTGCAATCTCATTTGTCCATGCTATGTAGGCAGTTCAGGTTGCGTTAAATATTTTCTCAACATTTCGTTATTGGAAATACACTTTTAAGTTGCATCCTTAACTGTACCCCTTTAAATTTTTTGTAAACATTCTACCAAGACTCGTTTAAAGAAATGTCATTCAACAGATTTCCATACAAATCTTAAGTAAACTCATTATGACTAAATTCATACGATAATACCATTTCATTGCACTTTTCTATTATCAATTTATTTTGATTGAAATCATTTTCAGACTATCATTTAGTTGAAAGTGGCTCTAATATCTCAACTTTTAGCCCTGATGGCCGGCAATGAATACGATGACAATGTAGCATCCAAGTATTCATGTTAGTGCCATTTAGAAACTGAGGAATATTCCAGAAGGCTGAAAGGGCAAAAGAGAAAGAAACTGAACACAAGTGAAAGATGAATGAATTGCTTTTAGTATCATGAAACGCAATTGTAAAATGATTAATTTCCTCACATATTTAACACATAAAATTTTACAGTTTCCTTATGATACGATGCACGTGCTAATTGTCTCTAGCAGTAATCTTAACTTGGAAAATGACAGAATAGATTTGGAATAAAATTAACTTTATTCATTCTTAGTTTGCATTTATAATTTATTTACAAAGAAAACTAAAAGAGTTTGAGCACTAATTTGCTTTTAGAAATCTTGTGACATTTAACATTTAAAAAAAAATTCTTTTTGACAATAGTTTCAGTGAACTACAATAGTTTTAGTCATTTTGCTTTGAATTTAATAAAGCCTAAGTTTAAACGTGATGAAATATTCATTTCTCTGTTCATGAAAACTATTTTTGTCTTATAATTAATGAACCGTGTATTAAAAGGTGCATCAACAAAATACGATTTTAAATTTAATCTTGTCTTTATATTCGTGCCTTGGTAGATAAAAGGTCAGTGTCCAAAATTGCTATTTTTCAATTATATCCATAAGTCGCTTCAATGCAACAATAGATCTAAGTAAAAAAGTATCCATGTCCACTTGTGAACAAATTAAAGTACCAAAATATTGAAAAATATTTTTTGTACACTGTAATAAAAATAAAAGCTATAAAAATAATTAAAACCATTTTTACGAAAAACTTGCAAACTATTCTACCAAAGTGCTGATATATGTTTGCCGTTACAATCTATTCGAAGATCCAAAAGCCCTACGAATTTCTCTAGAGACCTGTCTGGTGATTGATTCTTTATAAATCTACGCTGGAATTCTAGATCTCCGTTCATTGTAATATACACAAATATTTACAGATGTCAAGTTAACAATGAACAGCCTTAAGGCTAGATAATAGAAAAATATAGACCTCCTAGACCCCCCCCCCTTCCCACCAAATTTGGCGAGTCAACCTGGGATGAGTTGAGGCTGGCGCTAACAATATAAAAGTTTTGGAAAATGTCATACGCAAAAAAAAAATTTGGATTCTTTTATGAACGAGGTAAAAAAATTAACTTTTTGAAATAAATTTTAACACAAATCCAGACCAAAAAAATTATTAGGCTCACTGTGTACTGGTGTTTTGGGGTGACCACTTTATAGGTAGGTGCTCAATAGTAACATCTGTCGATCAATAGCTTGAAATGTGTATACATTAAATAGCTAATCGAATATGAAAGATTTTGCCGGTACTTCACCAAGTTGATTGAATAGAAATGTGTTTGAAAGAGTTAAAGTAAAATTACGTTTATTCAAGAAATTACTTATATTTCCTACCTGCTTAACTTATTACAATAAATTATACATATGTTTTTTAAGGGAATCTGAAATTAATTAAATATAATGTTTAGCTCTAACTTAAATCTAATGGAACTCAAAAAATAAACATAAATGAAAGCATATAATCATACCGAATGAATGTAATACATACAATCCAAACAACCACATCAAGATAATTTTAGTAGAAATTACAATGTTATTTAAATTGTAATACAAATGAAAATAACTCTTCCTGTGTTATATCCTCTACCAAAATTCGTTAATCTAAAGTACGAATTATATTATTATTACGAAGTGTATAACATGATTTTATTGACTAATGTTATTACTTAGATAATACTGCTTTCAGATTTTAGTGCCTATTTTGATTTTTCAAGCTTCTTTAGAACCAAAGATATTTCTTTTCATGAAGCACTTTACCATCAACAAGTGTAAGAAATGGAAGAGTTGAATTATTTCCTACGTAGGGATGGGAGAATGATAAGATTTGTGAAAACATAAAACGCCTATAAAATATTTTTCTATTATATTCCAACCATAGCTACTCAACCAATATAAAAGCTATTAAACGGATAAGTTCCCTATCACAATGATAAAATAATTTTTATCTGGTGTCGTTTGGAAATCGTAAATAATTTTATACTGGTATTTGCAGATTATGTTGCTGTTAACGAAGCTATTGAGTATAAACTTGTATCTCAAGATAAGAGTTTAGTCATAATTTACAACTATATTTGAGTTATATCTTCTGAAACAATTTAGTATTTAATTTTCTGGTAGATCCCTGGACTATTTATTACCCACATTTTCAGACAGATAACTCGATAACTTAACGAGGATGCTAATACCAGAAAGTTCTACGTATACTGCAGCATGATATCTTTCAAATTGATTTTTCTTGTCCCTTCTACTTCGTAGTATTTGATAGAACAATTCTTATTTTGCTGTTGCATAAAAAAACTTCATTTTCTAGTACTGTTTAGTCGCTGTTTATTTATTTTACATAAAACTAACATTACTACAGGATTCACCCAAGAATTGCTTCAGACAAACCAAATTGTGCCTGTTTCCTCGTCATTTTTATTACATTGTCAAACATCTTTTTGAGCTTGGTATGCTTCATGTGCTTTTATTTTGCTTTCAATTGCTCGACTCGTGACTGTTTTGACGGTTTTCTTATTAAAATATGTTTAAAGATTGATTTTGCAAAATGTTCTATGCTCATTGTTAGTTCTATGGTTTAAAGGGAAAGCCGTAGAGAGCAGAAAATTTACTAGAAACCTAGAAATTGACCTATACCTACCTTGACAGTTGCAGACAGAATAATCTGAGTCCATTTCACGACGCCAGAACTCGACGTTTGAGTTTCTTCTGCTTCAGACAAAAAAAGTTCAATAACAAACACCCTTTATTTATAATAATAAAGATAATAAGCACTTGTAATAGCAACGAGTGATTTTTGTAGCGCGTCTTATTTTCTTATCTCAACGGGATTTACAACTCATATTGGTGAATGGGAGTTGGAAATATAAATTTCAGGGTCCTGCAGGTAAAACATTTGTCTAATTACATGTTATAACACGCCAATACAGTTTAAAAACACTAACATTTCCAAGAACCACTGATCCAAACTCTAACCAATTCGTCCCAAAGTAGGAAGCGGTCGTTTTAATCAAGGAGTTCTAAATCGATTCCAATCGATTTAAACTTTACCGAATGTTAACTTCCTCAGACAATGGGAAAACAAGAGTTGTGCAGCTCGTTTGAAAGTCAGAGTGAATTAGTTTAGATTGAGGGTGGTGAGTTGGAGGATACTCAAACCAAAAGACAAAGCTGACTTTTGTTAGCGGCCTATTATGTAAATAGTGGAGTGAATTTTCAATGAGGAAGTGTTTGTATAAGAGAACCCTACCTTTGAAAATGTTATTATCATACTCTCACTTATGCTGCAGATCTGAAAATTAATTAATTCAAGCTTAGTTTCCATGCTTTTAGTTGGTGCATTATGAACATTTTAGAAAAATCTGTAAAAATGAAATACCTTCGTTTTTTCACGACAGGTTTTTATTCACTCGTAATTATTGAAACACAAAAATATATTTTGCGTTTTTAAATGAATAAAACACTTATGAAAAAGATGGCTTTTACCACTAAGCCTCTGAATACCGTTTCAAATTCATTTACTTTTGTGTGTAGCACAATATTAATTTAAATTATTTTAACATTACACAGAGCTTTAAACTTTAACAAATCTTGATTTTTGAAAACGTTTCTTTGTAATGTAATAAATCTCTCACGCAGGGATAACGCTTTTACTCTTATTTTGAGTTATTTTCTGACAAATGCAACAATCAGTTACATCTTTGCGTTACAAAAATCAATATTTGCTTATCTCTCTGACCGTCATGAGATGTTAAGTGTTGTGTAGTATTACTTTTGTTTTCAACACGCATGGTGACTGTATAACTGTTAAAGTTACGAAAGAAATAAAAGCTGGATCAAGCATTTGAAAATATAAATCCTCATTTATATATGCAGAGTGACTAGATTACAGGAAATTCATAAAAATATAAACTTTAAAAGTAAACAAACAGGTGTATCTCACCTGGCCCGTAGGCTTAAGAATAAAGAATATCTATATATACTAACAGAAATACCCGTCTTTGCTCGGGTTGAATTAATAATATGTTGATTGAAAAGTCATCATCAATTCTTTTTCATAAAAAAATGTTAGCATCATTTAAGCGCGCGGGAAAAAAAAAATTAATACCAATTTAACTTCTCCGTCGCTTCTACAATTTACTTCGTACGCAAATGTGCATATATATATATATATATATATATATATATATATATATATATATATATATATATATATGCTGTATCCAACCATATAATCCATTTCATATTCGTCACACTTCTGCTGAAGTTGATTTTAAGTTTTCGAGTGACTACGAATATTCCCGTGCATTCAATTTCAGTAAAACTGGCGAATTTCGGTGAATTGTCTTGCACTTAGTTTTCCTATGAATATGTTTTCATTGTGCCATTCTTTCACCTAGTATGCGATATTTTCGAATTTCGTCTTCAATATGAGAAGATGGTAAATTAAATTGTTACAGCATTTGTTACTAATTTAGTTTGAAGCAAACTCAATTTTTTTTGAAAATTCCATTCAGCGGCAGGTGGAATAATGGAACTTCTGTTAGATATATAAAGTAGAGTTGAAATTTGTCTGTTCTCTACACTAATCCACCTTTTGACCAACCCACAAATTTAATATACAAAACTTTTGATGTTTGTATTTATTTATTTACTACTAGCCGCTGCGTGGCCAGCATGCCGTTTCCCGTGACTGTTCTTTTCATGAGGTCAGGTGTGACCACTGCTCGCTAACCCTCGGTGATTACTACGAATTCCCATTTGGTTTGCTTCGCTTACCAAATGGGTATTCGTAGCCTATTGGATAACAGCCATAGCGGCGTTGCCTTTGGTCTTGGTTTGCTTGGCATACCAAATGGGAATCCGTAGCCTATTGGATACAGCCATCAGGGGGTTGACCGTGGTGTTGACCATACCACGGGCAACGCTCATTGTCAAAGGCGGCCGAATTCGAATTGCGAAGAGATCCAATCGGTGTGACGTCTCAATCTCTTGCGAAAATGTAAATATTTAATTTAAAAAATTATTTATTTAAAGAAAATCAAATGTATAAGATATTTATCGAGTGTAAAATTTTCCGCAGATTACAAATCCGTTAACATTTTTAATCTATCTATAACGATCCCGATTTTACAAAAAGGAACTAAACAATGCCATTCAAATTTTTTTTATTTGTTTCGCTTTCCTTCGCTGGAATTATTTGAGTGCAGGAAATGGAACCTGATTTCTTGATTGCGAAGGTCATATGGGAAAAAATATAAAAGTTACAATTTAAAAATGACGTATTTAAAGAAAATCATATTTTTAGGTATCGATCAACTGTGAAATTTTCTGCAGATTTCAAAACCGTTGCAAGTTTTATTCTTCTTTGACAATCTAGGAGATAGAAAAAAGAACTACATAACTCCAGTTAAAACATTAGTTGTTTTTTTCGTCTGCTGAAAAATCATATTTTTCATATCATATTTTTAGGTATCGATCAACTGTGAAATTTTCTGCAGATATCAAATCCGTTGAAAGTTTTACTCTTCTTTGACAATCTAGGAGATAGAAAAAAGAACTACATAACTCCAGTTAAAACCTTAGTTGTTTTTTTTCGTCTGCTGAAAAATCGTCCCTCCGCAAAATAAAAGGGAAACGAAAAAAAATAAGTTCAGAATCTGTCATCTCTTTATAGTGTTGCCATTGTAAGGAAAGCAAAAAAAAATTCCATTAAATTAATTTTAAAATGTTCTAGATTAATTTTTAAAATAATTCAGGCTTCGAACAAAAATTACAAAAAATTTGGACTACGCGTGTGCCAAGTCTCATTACTGTAAGTGCCATAGATCCGTCAGGACAGTACATAGAGACACGCAAACTAACACTTCCTTTTTTAATAGTAGAGATGTGCCCAAATAGTCTGTACTTAAAAATATCCGCACAGTTGTAATAAAAACAATTACTTTATCATCTACGGAATACTTAGAGATTACCTTAAACCATTTCAAGGTTTAAAATGTTCCCTAATTATAATACCTCTAATTTAGTCAAAATATCCCTCGAAGTAATGCAATTCCACTAAATGGAATTCACATGTATATTTAATCCACAGTCGAATAATCATTCTCATTTAATACTAAAGTTCCTGCTTGTCAAATTAAGCTCATAATGCTGTCATAACATTTACTCGCATCTGATTATTTTTATATTCAGCCCATGTTTCCGCTTGACATGGATGCAAAGCTCTGACGTATCCAACTGATAACTAATGCTAGCGGTGCCCCTCGCTATAAACAAATAAGCCTATGACGAGCGGGTTAACCCGATATCTCCATAGCCACAATATCGTCACGCCTTCCGTATTTGCCTCCGATGTGGGAAGGAGAGATAACTTTTCACGGATGGTCACTTATCTCTAAATGGAAACGAATCGCGGGTGGAGAACTGCTGATAAATTGGAGGCGGCTAAGTGACAAAAGGAGATAAATATGAAGTGGTTGCTTCACTTCTCTCCGCGCAGACCCCCTTTTTCTCAAGTCGGTCATTGTCGAGTTTATTTTTGTAATATTTATGTTTAGCATTTTACCAAAGTCCGTTGGGGGAAACGGTGATTCGTTGTTTTAGATTGTGGTGAGATGCTGAAAGGATGCTGTTTCCAGATTTCTTGCGAAAGTGTGCGTCGAAAAGCAGAGATTTTTGAATATTGTATGCCTCCGAAATGACATGTCTATTCAGAATGTTAGAAGGTATTACATCTATTCAATATTACATCTATTCACTATTACATATATTCAATATTACATATATTCAATATTACATCAATTAAATGTTACATCTATTCAGTATTACATCTATTCAATATTAAATCTATTCAATATTACATCTATTCGATATTACATCTATTCTATATTACATCTATTCAATATTACATCTATTCACTATTACATCTATTCACTATTACATCTATTCAATATTACATCTATTCAATATTACATCAATTAACTATTACATCTATTCAATATTACATATATTAAAAATTACATCTATTTAATATTACATCTATTCATCGTTACATCTATTCAATATTACATCGATTCAATATTATATCCATTCAATATTACATCTATTCCATATTACATCTATTCATCGTTACATCTACGCAGTACTTACGTCTAGATCATCACACTATGGTACACTATACATGCGTACAAGATACAAAAAAATTATTAGTCTTTTGGAATAATTAAGTCCTGAAGAATCTTAATGAATCTCACTATACCAATAACTTTTACCCTCGATCCTTTGATACTTACAATGGTCTTGAACCATGTGATCTTAAGGTGACCAGCAGGTGTCCTCATATGCTATGATGCTGTAAGGGACAGACTGTGATGTAATGTACAGGTGTGTCGATGTCACCACAGGAGCGGCTTTCGAATTGATTTCTTAAACCTTGTTAGGTAAGATGGAAATGGGCCATGTACTGTGAAGAAGAGTGTCGTACAAATACACGAGGATAAATTTGAATTTTTCTTTGGTTCGAAGATTAAACCTTACGGTAGGTGAGATCAAAATGCGGTACGAGTAGGCGCATTGCATCTCTGAGATAACAGTCAATTAATCCGGCGGAAGGTGGTGAAACATATCCAAATTATAAATGGTCGTGTAGGCTATCTCTATCCTAGGCTTCATATTTATTACAACATAGATTCCATACGTACTCTATTTACAGTTGGTTTACTATCAAAAGTCGTATGTCCAAAAAAAGTTATCTGGTGCGATGAAAAACTAGAAGCCAAAATTAAGATTCTTTCAAGGATTCGAACAATTATTGAGATATGCACATAAGAAGTTTCAACTATATATACTCAATAACTCTAGTAATTATTGCTTAAAGGTTGGATATAACTAGCAGATACTTGTAATAAAGGGTTAATGTTATTTATTGGACGTCCATAAACTTCTTTAAATCAAACTTCTTAGGGCCTAATAACCTTCTAGTGTCCCAAAATTTACTAATAGTGTATGGTATTACTTACACATCCGACAACACATGCTGAGTGATCATAAGGACTATTATAATGGTCAAAACTTTACAAACTGGTGTAGAAGAAGTTCAAAACTGGTACAGAACAGATATATGCATGTTGAACTTCTCAGAGGATTAAGGGTTACTAGTGGGCCCGCCCCTGCTCGCTAACGCTCGCCTACCCCTGTAGAATTGCTTTGCAATCCTCATTGGTTCGCTGAGCGAACCTTGCTCGCTTCTCTCGCATCAATGAAGATATTGTTTACAACATATGATATTCCAAAACAATATTTTTAAAATATAAATTTATTGTACTACAGAAAAATTATACAGTACTTCTGGAATCAGAAGTCGAACAATTTGGAATTAAAATGAAAATTTTGAGCGAATTTTGACTTGAAATGTGAGCGCTGCCTTGGAAATCGAATACATGTCGTTTGTAAGCTGCAACAGCTCGACTAATATTCATTTTTTCCAATAAAATTTTATCCGATAACACTATAAATTCAATTGATGAGCGAGATTTCGTGGCAAACAAACAATCGTACAGTGTTGCCTAAACGCTATAAAAAATAACGACATTTTTGCTTGCCACCTAAGAGAATTATATATATAGATGACCGACTGTATAGTAAATTTATGTAAAACTCCAGAATGAAAAAAATTTCAAGCGTGTGTTTTTTTAAATGATAGAATTTCGAGTGGTAAACTGCATACTCAAATTAGACAGAATACGTGCAAGTACGATTTTTAGATTTCAATGCTTGCATAGCTTGTTCAAGGTTCAGATGTTAAGAAAACCCATTGTTCACCATGAAACTGATCGTAGTCAGTTTTACTATTGAACACAATTTGGTGATCAGCCAGTATCACATGTACTATCTAATTAAATGATAAAATTAAATATTAAAAGAATCTCTCTTTTTTACCAAACCGCGCATCAGAGTTGTTTTTTGTTATAAAATTGGAACTACTGATCTCAAAAGTCGATCAAGACTCTATTTTAACTATGGAACTCAATCTCAAATTTTGCCTCTCCCAAAATATTTCGAAATATTTTTTTGAAAATGTTAACGATCATTATTTACTTGACTATACAGTTATTCACACATAACAAATAATAAAAAAGAGTAAGTTTACATTATTTTAGTGAAAGTTTGTGATAACGAATCAAATTAATTGTAAGTATGAATAATAAAATTTTGTTGCTTTTTTTAATTACGTTTTCATTTGTATTTGAATTCCATCGATGTCTAAAGCCTAAATATCAAACAAACTGTTTTGGCTGTAACATTGTTAAAATTATTACTTTTGTGGACAAACTTGTTATCCAGCCTAATACTGATATTTATAAAAAAATTTTGGCTTATATGTGAAACCTGAGTTGAAAAAAAGCCTAAAATGGGAATATTTAAAATAAAATGTATTGCATATTAACTTACACCATTTTTCTTTACTTCTCTCCAAATGGTTGTCTGAATCCTCCTCCTGGGTTTTAAAATAATATATCTGGAAATGAAGCGAGAAATTAGTTAATCGGAAAGTGAGATGAGAAAATATGAAAAAATAAATCGATTTCCCAAACTGTAATAATTTTATGAAAAATAAATCAATTGAAACGCCTGGGGGAAAGATATTAGTTTTTCAAAACTAATATTCCATGTGCCAAACTTTTAAATGTGTGTGAGATGCGTTTAAAAATTATTTAATTAAAAGTTCATATTGAATCTAGCAACTTAAGTTTTATCAATTGAAGCGCTTTTTAGTTTTGCTCTCTAATCTAGTATATCATTTTTTTCTTATTTCTATTGTTATATAATACCAACAGTTTTTAATTGTTATTACTGTGGTTAACTATAAGCGTAGTATAGTTAAATAGTGATATAATAACTACCTTAAAATGCATGACGAATTTTAAGCGTTAATATAGAAGAATTACATCACTTTCTAAAAGCTAAACAATGCTATATCATCATTTAAAATCTTGTGATGGCAATGAAACTCTATTGAAACAGTTTTACTGTTTTATTGTCTTATTATAACTCACTGTATCTATTAAAAAAAATATTTAACAATTTAAAATGGTTTGAGGGTAATATCTAATTTTACTGTTGAAAGTTTTAGTACCGCAAGTTGGAATAGAGAAATGCTTAGTTATTTTTGAGTTTAGTCGTATAGCAGAAATGTCGCTCGAACAATCAATCTGAGGAAACCTATGAGTTTCATATAACGTTTCCACTTATTGGTATTTTGTAATTCAAAGCATTATGGATATTCTTATATGTAGGTGTTGTGATTCGTAATTCCAATATATTTCCTTAAGCAAATATTGTCTTTTTTTAAAAACATTACCTTCATACAAAATGTAGTGTCTAACAAACGTCAGCAAGTGTCCAACTTCTTACTACAGTGTTAAACAGCTAGAATATGTTCTATATATTAACGGGACATCACCAAGTAAATATCAAACAACTATAACTATGTAACTACGCAAATTTGTAATGGTTCTCAAAGATCTCTACTTCTGTCTATATCAAGGCCTACTGCCCCCTGTAAAAGAAGCTCGTATTTTCCCTCCATCCCCTTGTAGCGTTCCAAAGCTTTTTGATGAGTCTGGGGTTTGTGTTTATAGTCTTTGTATTAAAAACGGCATTATAAAATTAAGCATTACTCATACTTGGAAATACTCTATATATTCCAGATTGAAGTTCAAAAGTGAGGAATAGAGAGCACATTGTACGACTCAAATAAAGCCCTTTTATTTAATTTTGATTGAGTTAGCACTTACAAATAAATCAATTATACTCTAGACATAAATATTTCACTTTCAAGTGTGATAGAAATTGAATACTCCCATGTGGTATTTATAAATATACTTCGGGTGAACTTGTGGTTGAACTTCCCGATTGATAAGAGCCTGTATACTTATGACAAGTCTTTTCTCTTTTCAAAGAAGGCTTGTTATTTAGTTGAAATTGATAGTGTATCCAAAGTTTTTAACGATATTTCAATGGAAGTTCTGCACATACATTTTGGGCATATTTAAGAAATTAACTGTCCCGTAAACAACTTCCGAATGCTAAACGATTATCTGTTTTGAAACTGTGCTTTTCTGAAATCCCGCTCTGTAATCTTAAGTGCTCCTCCGATTACAACTCTTGAGATAGGTGCTTCTGTAAATGGACGGATTCCAAAACAAACACAAATTTATCTTTTATTGGCGAAGTGGAGGATAGAGCGCCTTTGTCCACTCGCACTTCAGAATTCCTGTGTGTTCCCTTTCCTCTGCAAATATTCTGATTCCGGGACTGATTCTGATGCGCTCGGTCAATAGCCAGCATCGTCAGAGCAGATGTTGGATGGATCAGGCATTCGGAACACACGACGATCTTGTTTTGCTGAACACGGACCACAGTACGTGATTGTAGTGACGAGATGCTCTATTTAACTAAATTTCCTCGGCTTGTCAACATCTACCTATATTTGCTTAATCAGTCGCTAAAGAGTGTATCCTTCTTAATTTTAAATGGTTACTGACACTATGGTAATTGCATTTACAAACCTTTGTCGATGAGCTATGTATGACAAACATAATACAAGCTATTTGCTAAACTAAAAGTTTTGGTAAATGTTTACTTGTTTACATTGGAAAATTTCAAAAATATGTAGATCGCACGAATAAGTTTTACAACGTATTTATATAAATGCTTTTAAAATGTATCGACGTTCATAATTCTCTTGGTGGCAATAGTGGATTGGGAGTAGCAGTCAGCGCTTTGTGAAAAGTAAAACTGATGCTGTAATAAGGAATTTCTGTTTCGGCAGTTACAAGATATTTCCCCACTCAAGTTAGCTGTGACTAAAATAGGATTTTTCCGTTAAGCTAAATTTATAGGTAACTAGTGTTTTAGTGGTATAACGTGCATCTTGTACAGTCGCGGAAAAAGAGGAACCACCCCTCTTCATTCGAGAAATTTTAACAGCAGAGTAAATACAAAGATGGCAATTGACAAGAACTAACGTCTTTTATAAATTAAAATTAATATAGTTTGCTTAAGGGGCCGTCTTCTTATTAAATTGAGCACCAACTTCATAATTTCTAATAGAAATCCCTATATCGACACACCATTTTTAGTCCATATCAAAATTTAACTTTAAATAGCGAATTTACTGTCATCACGTCTGAACGTTTCAAAGTTATGAGGACAGAAAAATTAGAGCTCCTAGTGTTAAATCAGTTTCTTAGACTTTTACGCATATCTTCCTAACTAATATATCTATAGCACTAATATTTTGTACCATGGTACTGTTAAACAACCCAAATAAAATACACCTAATATTTCACTTTACAAATAGTTTTTAGTATGCAATAATAAGTATTAAATTAATGTTTGAAAAAATTATGAATATGATGCTTATTATACGTATTTTGAAGGGGATTCAATTCAGAAGGACTTCTAGTACACACACACGGCACACAGTACACACAGTACGGCCGTGCGAAAATTTATCTCATTCCGATAGTTAAGTTTTGAGTTGCATTAAATTTCCCTCATTATTGCGATTGTAATGGAAGAAAACGTTTATAAAACGTCTCATAAACCTTGGATAATATTTATCGGATTGTTTGCATTTATATAGTAAGTATAATAATGTAATTCTCAACTCGTTTGCACTTGCGTAATAAATATAATCATGCTCGGATCGCTGAAAAATACCTTTGAAATAGTGTTCATATTTGAAATTCGGGAAGCTATAAATACAACTAATCTCGATCTACAAATAGAGACTTTCTTTGTCGATACGATCCCTGAAATTGATAATGACTTTAGGATTGAATATATTAGGTTATAATGGTAGTAAAGTTATTAAATTTTATCTCTAGACTAATTTAAGGATGCAGCAGCTGATTATAGCATCAAAACATGGTGTTTCCATTAGAAGTTTCTTTGTTTGTGCCACATTTGAAATGAAAATGTCCCCTTGTGCAATTTATTTGAATTTGAATTTGTAGAGGACGCTATTTCCTATTGAATGATAGCTTTTAATTTGTCCTGGTACGAATATTGCTCGAAATAAAGGAGGTGGTTCGTTTTTTTTTCTGTGACTATATTTATTGCGTCTGGGGTAGCAAGAAGTAGAGTTATTGTCTCTACATCCTTTTGGTATGTTTACATTGAAACTGAAGATCTATTTTATAATTAGTGATGTTGTTTTCTCTTTATCAGAAATAAACAAACTAGAAGAAACCTATCATTACCATTCTATCCAAAGGGAAATAATTTTATTACTCTAAGAATGACTTTTATCGCTTGAGAATTGTTACAGACTGTGCACATAAGTACCTAACACTTAATAACTCCAATAAGTAGTATGATCACTAATTTAAATCTTCCTCTATTGATCGTTATGTTTTTGTAAAACAAAAATAATCCGTTTAGTAGCTAGCATTTGAGTGACTGGTCCGATTTCGTATTGGAGTAATTAAGTATTGCAGGACATTTGATTAATATTTCTCTTTAATAATGAATTAATTTGAAAGGTTTCTTAATTGTTTTTTTAACTTGAAACAAAATATATTTTTATTAGCAGTGAAACTTAGAGTCGTGACTGCAAACTGTTCGCGATTTCTTTTGTTGAAACAGTAGAAACTAATAGCCTACGATTCAAGTAGGTGTGTCTTAAAACTAGACTTTAAAAACCTGTCCAACCATTTCTAGTATTAGTGTGATAAAACATTTGTTGGGAAATCATTACAACACAATGAATCCAATGAAGTGAGATGTCAGTAGCGAGACAGATAATGAACTGATGGCATGTCAGATCAATGATCGATTGTAACAATATCTACAATACCAATGTGACCACCCCCAATGCCTCCTTCACATCTGTCTTATGGTTCTTTTCCTTTGTCATGAAGATCAAGCAGATAGCTGCATTTCTTCATTCAACTCTTGTATTTTTAAATACCCTCTGACGTTCCATTGCTTCTCAACATTCGTATGGATTGTTCTCTATTCAACGTTTCTCCAAGAATGTACGTACGCATTCAACTGAACTGGTAAATCTTTTCTAAAATAGATGAGGGGCTGCATATGACATTTTGGTAGTCTCGTTTTAAATAGTAGTTTTGCTTCCAACATAAGAAGTTATCGTGCTACAGCGCTTTATAAATGCATTTTGAGTAACGAAACTGAGCGGGCTAAATAAACTTACGTAAATACACATTTATTTTCGCTTCAAGATAATTTGTCACAAATATTTTCACTCACAGCACTATCAATACTCTCGCTAATTAAAAATAAAAGAAAGATGCTCAAATGATGCGAGAAATTTCCGTTGATAGTAATATAAATTACTATTCTGCTTTTCTTATCAATTAATACAAAATTCACTTCAGAAATTTCTAATTTGAAAAATGTAATGTCTAAATACATATCGCAGTTGAAGGACTTTGTTATTTTGCCTAATGGTACTTAAAAACATACATTTCTTATGCAAAGTCCCACAAACATTCATTCTTATGCAAAGTCCCACAAACTACAACAAATAATGTTTAGAAGTATTATTGGGTAATTATAATTCAAAATATAACGATATATTAAATTATATAATCAAGTTATAATTAAAAATATAACGATATATTAAGTTATGTAATCAAGTTATAACTAAAAATATAACGATATATTAAGTTATGTAATCAAGTTATAATTAAAAATATAACGATATATTAAGCTATGCAATCAAGTTATAATTAAAAATATATTAACTTATGTCTTTAAATGGAAGGAATTCGTTTTGGTAATTTCTATTTAAATTGAATTTGTGTTGTATGATAGGTTCATATTGAGAATAAAAAAGATTTGCGTCACATGCTGCTATTGCAAAATAAAAAGCTCAAATGTTAATCAAAATTTATTCAATGTTAATCAAAATTTATTCACCTTGTTTTCAAAGTACGAACACAGCTGTGGGCAAAAAATCAAAATCTTGCTCTTTATTCATAGTAGGGTCAGTGCAAAGTTATCATTAAATCTGAAGTTACATCTATAAATTTATATGAAGTTCATTTTTGAAGATAACACCCAATTCTGACGGTAAATTTAGGAAGATGTTAATAAATATTTAGGAAATTAATTTAACGGTTTATCCTCTAAGATCAAATAGTAATTATAGTGTTTGTCAGGCACCTAGTAAGTCCAGGGTTTGAATTTCGGTTTATATGAGCATGGATGTTGATGAGTTACCCGTTAGGAGAAGTGGCGATTTACCCATTAGGAGCTCCATAAATAGCCACTATTTCTCTCCTTGTAGTGCCAAATGCTGAAGATATCAGTAGAAAGGCATTAAGAAACTAGGTTCTCCTAAATTTACCATACGTACAATCCAGAAACAGTTGGATCTAATGACAAATTGTTAAAATTTGATTAAGAATCTGAGATTTTGGGACTGAAATTGGGTATTGTGATTGAATAATATGAGGATTATACACAATTTAATATGGAATATGGATCGGAAGGTTCCTGGTTCGAATCCGGGGTTAGGGCATGGATGTAAATTGTGCTGTCCTTTGTTAGGGACAATGATGGTCCACCCACTGGGTGCCCCATCGCAAGTGACCATCACTTCTGGCCTTGTATAAGGCTAAAATGACCTCGGTCAACTCTGTACTTTGTATTGTATCGTATTCTGTATTTGTCTTTGCAATTGTACTGCCTTGCCATTGGAAAAAAAAATATAACAGATATAAGTTACACTGGTGAAAGTCACTTTAAAAAGAAGAACATAGACACACAGAAACTAGATATAATACAATCAAATTTAACTAAAGATAATTAGTAGACACAGAAACCAGATTTAGATAAGTCAATATGTTAACAGAAAACGTGAAGTAATTCAGAGCTTCAATCAGCTGCCAACAGATGGCAATGGAAGTTCTATTTTTTTTTTCGAAAAAAAGACTTGCACCACTGTAACTTTAACCCGTGCACATGATGAAGACTTCTTAAGCAAATTTTATTCATGAGAATTTTTAGAGTTAAATGGTACTTTTGAATTTATCTAATATGAAAGAGATGGTTCAAATATAAGTAGACTGAGCATTACCAGCCGAGAGTGTAAGAAACTCTCTTATTCGGTACGTTAAACCAACATGTCATCTAGTAGTCACGTGACTCTTCTGTGAAAAATCAACTTTGATAATTTGTTATCGTATCTCCTCGTTTGGAGATATAACATCCTATGAATGGGTAAGTGTGGGAATATGTATTTCCATAGAGTTGAGGCAAAAGTGAAATCACCCAAGTCTACTAACATCAGATGATTAATCAATGAATGGGCGTCTTCTCCCGTTCCATGGACTATCAAATTATTAATGTTAGGTTCCACCCAGCAGACGAAGTCTAAGGGTCACATTACAACTAGTATGTGTTTTATTGCTCACTCTACTTTATACTTTGTGGTGTCGTCGCCCCAAAACGGTAGCGTGAAAACAGTACGAATCGTACACAAGTAGAAGACAACCAACAACTAAGATATTTAAGTTCCTATTATTCCAAGAACATTAAGAATATATACAGTATTTACATAATCACATTAACTTCACTAAGCCAATACATAAAAGTATGTAACTCACAGTCCAGCGCGGGTAACCAACCTCCTTCGCTGCTTCTGTTTTTCTCTTTCTCTCCAACCATCTCCAACTTTCGGTTCCAACGTGCTTTGCTGCAGTCTAAGAATAACCCAACTGTAAAATTCAATAACCAATCAGAGATCATGTGGACGAACACCACCTGCAAAAGAGGCTCCATGTTCACCTGTTCTTCTCAAGTCGCTGTAAAGCGCGACGCAAGAACAGTAGTTGGTACCAAAATATAACCAATCAGAATACATTCGGCATTCCAACGACACAATGGAGTGGGCACCTGCCCTGCAAGTGACCTTCGTAAAGGTCAAGCACAACCGAGTTTCACACGATGTCACAAATTCCTCTGTGGCTTAAACAATACTCTAGTATGTACGACATTTTTATCTTTAAATAATTTACTTTAGTATCACTAAATTCTATTTTGGATTAATCATATATTTGGTGTTATCGATCCAGATGTCATGTCTATTCAAACCCATTGCATAGCCACAAACACAGCCCTTGATTACCCATCACAGAGGGTGCGAAAACCCATCATTTTGAATTGTGATATCTGCCTTCCCTCTTCAGAGAGCTCTTATCCAATAAAAGCCACTTTGTTCCGCTCTTTTGGCACCAAGAACGGAAGGAGAAAAAAATAGGAATGAACCTAATTTCCAGGAACATCCAACGATATTTCTTCATCTCGAGATACCGAAATGTGCGAGAATATCCTAGAGAGCTTCCATATATTCCAGGATACCGCCCGCTCCGTTGTGATGGAGAAATCTCGAACAGAACGGGGTGGTCGGAATGACCCTTTGGATTCTCTTTTCGCGTTCTGGAAAAAAAGAGTATATCGTAGGAAGCAGCAAACAATTTCGCGAGTTTGTGAGCGGAAAACGGGACGGAAAACAGGAAATGGAACAGATGGTCCCATTTTTGAGTTGTAAAGCTTAGTTCGTTTCGTTGGTGTTTTCAATTTTGACGTTGATTATAATTTTTAGGGAGTATGTAGCGAAATAAAGTTAGACGTTGGAGTTGATACTTTAAAAACTTCTAAATCAGCGATTTTCAACTGGTGTACCATAAGAATGGAACTGGTGGGCCTTGAGGGTGATATAACTGTTTAAATTGTGTAAGATTTATTTAATTTGAACGATTTAGTTTTAAGCTTCCGACAAGTGTAATTACAAAAGTATTTCAAGCAATACCCGTATATATAATTGCAAGTATTATTTTTATTAAAAAGTATAAATAAATTGTTCCAAAAGTTTTTTTAAACTGTCACTTTGAAATAACAGCAGTAATCTTATGATCTTACTTTACATAGAAGTAGTGATTCGTCTTTTAAAGAACGAAAAGACCAGTTTAGTTAAGAAAGATTTACTATTAAAGTAAATGTTTAGCAAATTTTCCATACTGACCAGTTTATAAACAATTCAACTAAACACGCTCTCATACTTCAGTTACCTTTCATACTCCTTCGTAAATATAAATACTCTAACTTTCCAAACCATACTACTGTCATGTTGTTGTTGTCGTGTCTATGCATACAGTACTAGTGCAAAAGTTTAGAGTCCTCCAAAAGCCTTGGTGACAAGATCTGCAAGTTCTGGAGCTCGATGGCAATGGAAGATTTCGATTGGGGGTGCTCCAAGTTGAAAGAGGGAACCGATAATGGCCTGGCAGTCGAAAACATGATCTGGAGTTAGTTGCGATTGGGGACAGTACCTGCAGATGGGATAGGATTTTATATTAGTTCGTGAAATTTTCATGCCTTTGAAATGTCCAGTACGTAGCCTAGCTATTGTAGAGGAGAGGTTTCTTGGGCAGTTTAGATCGGGGTGCTGGTTGTAGATCCTTCGCCTGGCGACGACATTCCACTATTCATAGAAGAGGGGTGCCATTGCCTCCGGAAAGGTTGGACTTCTGCCTGTTGGTCCGCGGGAGCTATTTTATTTCACTCCTACCATCCAATGGTAAACCAATGAAGGCATTCCCCTATCCGCCGCCTGGGGACGCGCTCTCTAGGGGCTACAGGCTCCCTCGAGAGATACTACTGTCATACGATATAGAAATTAACAGCAACTAACTGTATCCTTTACGACACACAAAACTTTCCACGTTGCAAATCCTTAGAGAGATGCTGTGCATTTACAAACACCGGTAATTTAAAGTAGAGCAGTTAAATAATTTATAAACATTGAAATTTGAAAGTCGAAAGTAAATTAGTATCAATTCATTTTGAAGACTAAAACCAAAAAACCAATAGTAAATGTAGAAAGCTAAAAAACTACCAATAGATCTTATGGGAAGCTAGGAAGAAAAGGCGACGATGACGTCACTGTTTCTAAATCCTGAAATAGCATCCTACAATCCTACTTAAACTTGAAGTAATTCCTCCTTTTGTAACTGAAAATACAAGATTGGTAAACAAACATATGATTATCAATCTAAATTCGTTTAACTATTATCCCTTTAACCAGCTTAGAAACAACTCGAATAAACACATTCCAGTTCTTCAGTTACTTTTGCAAATTCCATCGTAAATACGAATGCTTTACCTTCCCAAACCATAAGACTGTCATCAGCTTTAGAAGTTAACCACACCGTACCCTTTACGACAGGCGAAACTTTCTACATTACAAGTCCCTGGAGAGAAGCTGTGCATTTACAAGCCCCGTGAATAATAACCATTCAGAGGGCCATAAAAAACACACTTGGGCTTAGGGATGAAAGCGGTGAGAAAAATGCGCTTCAGCCTCAGCAAACTTAACTTCGACCGTACACAGAATTTTACCTCGGCATCCCCCCGCTCTTTAAAGAAGGGATTTGAGTGGAAGATGTGTTTTCTTAGCCACGGGGCCTTTCATTTCCCGATCGAGCCTGAAGGCTTTTCTTGGAGTGCACTTTAAGAGGAGTTTCCAATACATACCTCTGGAATGAGATGGTCTCACTTGAATGAAAATGGGCTTGAGAGTTATTATCGAGCTTCATATGCTCTTTCAAGGGAAAAAATTTGAAGGCTCGTTTAATTAAATGAGATAAATTTCAGATTTTGAATTTTTTTTAAAGCCAATGTAGCCAAACAGTGTTATGCTGCTTATCAGCATGTGAACAGATCGTCATTACCTGATCAGATTTGCCTCGCCATTAAGAGCAGCCATAGATGTAACAATGTGGTAAATATGTTCAAAGAACTGATTACATGCGGGCGACTTACAACAAAAAATAAGGTCTCGTGGTTGTATGTAAGAACCAAGAAACCATCTAAGAAATTTGTGAATCTATATACGTTGGATTTAAGTTGTTTGTTTTAATTTAAAGAACCATGTGGCATGAACTGGTTGTTCAAAATGATTGTACTTAGTAATACACGTAAGTAGATTCCTATCTGTCTCATTGAGGGCTATAATCGACTCGAGATTTGAATAAGGTCTTGGGGAGCATCCAGAATATCCTCATCACAAATGATGAATGACAAGCGCAATAAATCTGGATGGAATATTGCAATGTCATGCAGAGAAAGGGCAGAATTGAACTAAGACGAATATTGAAGAGAAGAAGAAGGATCGGTTCTTAGGTGTGAACGCGTGCAAGATTTCTGTCAATTTAATTTTTATCGTGCGCTTGCAACTGTTACTAGAGTATTTGTGAACATTGTTGCGTCTTGATTTATATTTATTAAGCAAACACAAACTATGATAGAAGTGAATGCACTGTAAACTCTCTCTATCTGAACACTCTGTAATGTGAACACCCCGGCATTATGAACACATTACGACGGTCCCGTCGAAACTCCATAGACTTAACATAAGATGAAATCTCTGTATTCTGAACACCCTCTAATCTGAACACCCCATTATTACGAACGCTACTTTTGATCCCCCATTCCCCCTTTACCTCTCTGTAAACTGAACGGTGTGTTTGCAATCCGAGAAATTCGGCGGACAAAAGAAATGCTCCGCCCCCCCCCCCCCCACTTACAAATAAGAGACAATGCAAAGACAGACTAAAATTACTCACTTTTTATCTGACATAATTAATTATGTATAGTATACTATGTAGTACTAATATACTACTGTAATAAGTGTATATTTTAATTATGGTAATTTTATTTTTTACTGCAGTATGTTTTGTAACTCTTTTAACAAAAAAAAAAATGAGATAGTAGAATACAGGTGCGACTGAATTTAGTTTGACATTACACTTGTCACCAAGTCTAAATTCAGCACCTCCATCTCGGTAACTGACATTGCTAATCAAGCTAAGTGTTCTTTACAGTCATAAACTCACTACGTACATGCATTTACCAATCTCCCTCTGGAGTGAACCCCCCCCCCCATAATCTGAACACTTTGGTCGCTCCCCTTGTTTGTTCTGAAAAGAGAGAGGATACTGCATTTTTAACTATGTACGCGTAAAACTCTAACCATTATATAGGTTGTGAAAAAAATTAATCTGAAATCGAAAATAACTCTAGGAGTGGAAAAGATAGTTGATCCGCGTTCTTTGTAGGTTTGTTTCGTCCTAAGTTCATAAATAAATATAGGCATTTTCTAACAAGTGTTCGTCTCCATGTGCGTAACTAAAAAAACTAATCTACCGTTATTTAATGCAATCTTACTGGTACTCTGATACCCCGGGAGTAGAAAATGTTTAAAATTGCGATATACGTCGCAGAACTAACAAAGTCTTTGCAGAACACTTTTTTCTTAATTTTTCAAAGTTTTGGCCAATTTTTTTCAATAATAAGTTACGATGTTCTGCAGTGCATAGCGCGCTCTTTTCCACACCCTTTTTCTTTTCTAGCTACGAAACAACCTCCCTATACCTTCCAAAATATCACAAACACTTTATAAATAGCACATCTTCTATGTATTCAAAATACTAAACTTCAAAAGTTATCGACAGAATTGCAATTTCTGAAAGTATGCCTTGGTTTTAAATAAAGTAAGTTAATTAATTTTGATGTGTGTGGGTGTGTTTTATTACATCTATTTTTTATTATTTAGTATTATGAAATATGTAACATATATTTAGCCGATAATTGTGTTTTACGTTTGTGTTTGATTTTACTGCAGTTTTCAAATTTCGGACAAAATACCTGCTTAATAACTGCAATTGCTTGGAGTTGTGTTGTAGAACACTGAATATAATTTTGTACCTGGGCTCTGGTCCCTCGACAGTTGAATAGAGAGTCTTTATCTGCAGGTAAACTATGAACCAAATTGGTTCACCACGCTCTCTTTTGACGTAAGTGGTAATATCGTAGGGATTCATTCAATATCACGACATAGATGATGGCAGTGGTGGTATACAAATCCCCGACGCTATGCTCCTAAAGAAATACTAAATTCCAAATACTAACTCCCATCAGTGGCACCCATCATCTTTAGGCATATACGGCCTCCACAAACACGAGGTATCTTATAAACTATTTTTTATCTCACGGGGCTTACTTATTCTGGTAAATATGGGGATCGCAACCTCAAGATGCCCAAGCGATCTTTCTCCACACTTTCTTCTCTCCTTCCATTATTTGTACAACTACTTGAAATTGTCTGTCTTGTGTTTGGTGGAGTTAGGCCAAGTATGGTCCTAGCGCCACATATATATATATATATATATATATATATGAAACCTCAAACCAACCAAACCCTCTTTTTCTCCTTTCGCGACATTGCTTTACTTAACGTTATCTTGAGTTTGGTGCAGCTTGGCTTAATGATGCGTGTCACTATATGAGTATGTGCGCGCAAAAGATCCTATATATTAATTTTCAGTTGGAAATCAGTTATGGTGTTTTAACAGCTGTGTAGCTCGACGCATGTACTGGTAAATTGATGTGTCAAAAAGAGTTATATTACGAGTTGGTAAGAATAATACAAAAAAGAGTAATATAGCTGCTAAAACTTATAATTTATTTACAACAGTTTTTCCGCAAACATTTTAAAATTTCTGGGAGTGGATATAGGTCCTTTTTCGATGACACGTCACAAGTATGGCCTTCGTATCATAACTTACCAAAACAACCAACCAATCAATCCAATCCTTAAAAAACACTTTGAGATTTTCCATTAGCTGAAAATTGTATTCACTTACCCTCAGATGGGACACCTACGATCCTTTACTAATAGTGACTACTTCTAAAAATAATTTTCCATACTCACCTGCCACACTTAAATATGGAAAGATTTTATCAAGGCTCCAAGTGAAAGTTCCCTGACGAACTTAACCATGACAAATAACATACAATCCACTCTCGTTTTACTGGAAGTCAACCCAAAGTTGATTCTAAATTAAACAACAAACCTCTCATATTTTAAACACAGATGGATAAGAGGGAATGGATGAGGAATCGAAGTATTGCCACTTCTTCGTAGTGAGTCCTGAGTTAGTTCGAACTGCACCGGAACAAGTCTGAATTCTATATAGTATATATCTAGAAGAAAATTGGATAGATACTTGCACAGATGCGATCATTATACGTAAAGCTCACAATATGTGACCATTAATACGAAAAGTGGGATGAATTGGTATTGAATATTCGACACTAATTTAATGTTCTAAAATGTTCTACGACTGAAAACCATTATTGTATTTCACGTTAGTTAACGCTAGAATTCGAAAACTTAAAAACCGTCGGTCTCTACTAAAATAAATATTGATTAAAATATATGTTCTTCTGAACTGGACAAAAAGTTTTTATTGCTAGAATTTTGTTGCGGTGAAATTCGCGCGCGCGCGCGCGCGATTGGTTCGTCCCACCCTATTGTGCATTCATTTTCTTCCATCTCCAGTATAATCTAACCCAAGCTCTGGTGTGACCTCGGCATCTGACCGTGGCTCAAAGTTACGTAGTGTTGTCCTTGGATTTTTTCCTTGGGGCTTGATCCCGGGCCGTCGCCAGTAGCCCATTGTGTTGCACCAATGCGACGTTAATTAAAATACCCACTTATCCTAATCTTTTCTTCATTTCCAAAACTTCTAGGAAATCTAGAACATCACAAAAATTTTCATAAGCTCCTTCTTGTTCACCAAGCTGTGTGCTTCGCTTATGTTCATATTGTCAAACGTAGCACATTTTCAATAACTATACAGTCTAAACATAAACTATCTCAATAGCATTGTAAACTAAGATATGTAACTCAGTATTATGACTCATGTTTACATTATGCCAAGCATGGTACGACATTAGAACGAAATCTTAAAGTGCTCTCTAATGATACGAGTTAATATATGATTTATTTCATAGAATTATTTACTGTCTAAAAAATTACTTAAAGCAAAAATTTTCACTGTCATAGAATTTATTATGCATACATGAGGAAACTGTTATCGGAAAAGATGTTTTCTTCACTTTACTAACTCTTTCAAATGTATTCAAATTAATACAAAATAATTTTCCAACTAATGATTAATCACAATGGGTAAACTGTTTCGCTTTATCAGCAAGACATGTACTAAATCGGTCAGAGGACCTGTATACTTCGTTACCGTTTCTACTACGTGCATTTCCTTTAATCCGTTATTGACTTCAATATTGCAACTCTGATATACATTCTTTTCAAACTCAATATGCTGTCTCCGGTATATATTTACATAATTCATATTTCAAAGCTCAGGTTTGGCTATAGAAAAAAACGGAATCTCAGAAAAAATCTCCAGGACAGATAAGAAAAAGAATGGAAATAGTGATAAATTGTTATCTCCCTTATTTCGAGCAGATTGTAGAAGGGGTATATATACTCAGAGCATTGCATTTTGTGTTTCCCTGTATTTGGAAAATATCCTCTACTCATTTATCATCCACAACGATGGAAGAAGTCACTATGATTTATGAACTTTGCTTTCTATGCAAACAATGAAGTAGAGGAATTTTTCTGCTGAACCATAAGGAATAAAATTTTGTTGCCATTCCTAACGTGTGTTTCGGCGAACCGCCATGACATTTTAGAGGACTTTATAATATTTATTTATCATGAGATGTTTGGACTTTATTCATATGTGTGGGAAATGAGTACGAAAAATTGTATATCTTCCGTTCTAGAGGTTGAAAGAATTAGGATTTGTTTTGTTGGGTTTTATGGAGCGATGTCTAGATTTGCTCCAACTGCAAAAAATAAAATAAATGAACATACATACAATAAAAGATTCACTGATATAAAAGAGAGAAGTATACTTTGAGAGGTATCAAAAATGACAGAAAAATTTAACCTGCGCCCGCTGTAACTCACAGGAAGTACGGTGTAACGCAGCTTTTCCTACTAAGGACCTTGTACCATAAAATTAAAAATCTGTGTATATCGATGCTTATATCAATTACAAATGAATTTAAATGCGATATGCAATGTAATTACTTTGCCATGAATACATGTAAGGAATTCTGAAACTTTAGTTCAGATGCTATGAGCTCGGGCCTGCTAGCTAGTATTGCTTTCATCGTGGGTGTTTTGGTTTTCAATGTTGCTTAGTTTGCGCTATGCCATACGCATGTTGAAAAGTTTCTAGACGAGATATTTTGTACATCAAGATCTGATCAATTTCGCTAATGACGAAATATTTCGTCACCAAGATATTGCCGAATTTTTTTATGACTTTATAAAGATCTGGTCAGTCTTGCTAATGACAACATATCTCGTGAAAGCAACCATCAGAAGAGTTTAATACAGAAAAATGTGTTTTCTTCCAGGAAACATTTCTTAGAATGCATTTTCTTCGTAAATTAATGTCTGATATATATTAGAAATCAAAACCTTCAACATTCTATTAAAATTTTAATGTTTCTTAAATCAAAGTTTACAAACCAAGTCGTCGTTTTAGAGCGAAAGGAACTTACTTTTAGCAAGTTTAAAATTCAAAACCAATACGCCATTATGAGAATTTTCGTTAAAATTTACTTCGGAATGGCAACTGGATTAAGTTTTGGACACAAGTTTTTAAGTTCATAAATTATCACTGTACTAGGGGGCCAGCCCCCTGCTCGCTAATGCTCGCCAACCCCCGGATGATTGCTTCGCAATCCTAATTGGTTCGCAATCCTAATTGGTTCGCTGCGGGAACCTATACTCGCTTCGCTCGCCTCAATGAAGACATGTGTCCTAGCAGAAGGGATTGTTTACAAAATATGTTACCAAAAAATGTTTTTCAAATCTAAATCTGCTGTATTACAGAAAAAATATATACAGTATCTCTAAAATCAGAATTCAAATGAAAACTTTGTGCAAATTTTGACTAGAAATGTGAGCGTTGCTTTGGAAATTGAATACCCAGCATGTTGTTTGTGTGTACATTTTCCCAGCACTCAAACGACCCACACTTTTTCAATGAGTTTGTTGCCGAAAGTTGTAGTGCAAGCGTCTTGTTGAACTATAATTGTTGGCCCCGAAAAGGACCGTTTTTTAAATGGCCCTGAAAAGATCCTCCGCCTTCTTTGATTTCTATTATAAACTAACTGCAACAGCTCATTAAAATTTCCTTTTTTTTTTCAATAAAATTTCATCCGATAACGCTATAAATTCAATCGATGCGCGAGACTTCGCGATAAACAAACAATCGTACAGTGTTTCCAAAACGCGATTACAAATAACGTCTTTTTTGCGTGCCACGTAAGAGAATTATGTATACAGATGTTAATTAAAATTCTATAAAAACAGTTTTATGTTTGAAACTAATAGTTCTACACTCGTTTATTCCTTAAAAATAATCAGAACTGCATTTTTTGTAATTTATATTCTAGTAGGTAACGTTTACTTTAGTTACAACTTTAAGAGGAATAACTGAACATAACACAAAGTACTAAAATATACTACGTACATTATGAATTTATTACAAAAAAGCAAATTTTGTCGTTATCAATCAATGATTGAATAGAATTTAACATTGAATAAAACTTGATTTTTTCAGATATTTTCTACACAGGCTTTCCAACTTTTATTTTACAGAAAGCAATTCTCTCATTCTAAAAATGTGCTATTGCTTATTTCAGTCAATAAAAGTATGTCTATTTTCCCAAATAAGTACAAAACCAAAAATCTAGAAAGAAAAACCGAGACTCATTTTTCTTAACCACCGCACTGTATCGGTTAGAATGTGGTTTGCAAGTCGTTCTATCTTTCCGGTCATCATCATTACGTCCGGTGGAAACCAGCAAACTGAAAACCAACATACGAATTCACTGTTTTTCCGACTTCCTTCAATATACCGTTTTATTTACTCGGATATCGAAAAAAGAATACTATAGATACATTTTTCCTGATGTAAGAAAGTACCTTCTGGCTATAATTTTTCAGTTTTCAAAGACAGGAGTATGAAACTATATTTCATGCATACAAAAAAAACTGCAAATGCGCGAACAAAAGGAAAAAAAATTGGAAATATCCTATAGGTAAAATGTACCATGCTGAAGAATTTTTTCTTTTTGCTTTTCAAAACATCTTTGCTTATCTTTGAAATGTTCTTGCCTTTCAAACAGTATAGAGGTGACCAAAATTACAATGCAAGATGTTCGTGTCTTTAATTAGCTGCTAAACACACATATTTTCAATTAACAAAGGCAAACACAATTTATATTGCAATCCAAGTGTTATTGGAGTTATTTCTGTAAGAAACAAAATAATGATCGCAAAGCATTTAACATGTGGAATAAAGGTGAAACTAAAATGGATCATCACACTTTCATTAAATAAACAAAATAGCTTTTTATACGTAATATTTGACGAAGCGTGTAAGAAGTACGGAATTTCAATGATTGTTAATGATAATAGTCGTTTTATTATACGAATAGTTTTTATGTACTTACATTTTATTTTATTTCTTATGCCTTTGAGTATCACCAGATTTCAAAATACTGTAGTATTGTCTTTGTCCCTCACCATTTGACAAATAACCTCTAAGATTGATTATCAGATTCCTTGGAAATATTCGATTGATCAAGAGGGTCAAAACTGATTGGAAGTCATGCAGGAAAAACTGTGGTTGCAGAATAGACAGAATGCGTGTAATAGGGTTAGTATGTTATATTATGTGAAAAATCCTGACGTTGCGTCCTTATTTAAGGTTTGGTATTGGTGCAGTTAAGGTAATCTGTCAAAATCTCTCTCTACAATCTGTCTCTCTTTTGTTAACCACCTGGTAGTCGATCACTTTACGAAGTATTTCATCATTAGCAAAAGAGATCTCGATGGACTTGATATATCGTCATTAGAAGAAAACTGACCAAATCTTGACCTCATCATCATCAAAACATTTGTCATATCTTGATGATAATACATCTCATCTTTAGCAAAATTGATCTTCATCGACGAGATACATTGTCATTAGACGAAAACTGACTGAAACATCATCTTTAAAAAATCGATAGTACCTTGATGACAATGCATCTTGTCATTAGCAAGATTTGTCAGACCTTGGTATATTGGGTATTTTGATATTGACGAGATACATCGCCATTAGAAGAAAACTGAACAAATTTTGACCTCATCATCAAAAAAATCAGCAATATATTGATGATGATACATTTCCTCATTAACCAAACTGGTAGGATCGTAATGGAGAGACACACATACACACGAGTTACACTGTCATTAGAAACAAACTGACTCAAACGTTATCATAAAAAAATAGGTAGTACCTTGATGACAATACAACTTGTCACTAGCAAAATTTGTCAGATCTTGGTTATCGGCAATATCTTGATGATAATACATCTCATCATCATCAAAATTTTGTCAGATCTTGGTTATCAGCAATACCTTGATGATAATACTCCTCATCATCATCAAAAATTGGTCAGATCTTGATAGACGAGATACATTGTCAAAAGAAAACCTACTCAAACATTATCATAAAAAATTCCGTAGTAACTAGATAATACTATCTCGTCATTAGAAAAATTGGTCAAATCTCGGCAGACAAGATATCCTGTCAAACCTTTATAGAGGGTTATTACTATTTTCAATATTTCTGTTACTTTTCCAGGTAAAAATACTTGCTTTTATTTAAAAATGAAAAATACGTCTTGTAATATAATTTAAATATGCTGAAAAATTACCTCTGCAAAATAATAATTTTTCGCATTCAATTCTGCACCTTATTTTCCGAAACCTGTATCTAGAAGTGTGTGTTTATTTATATAGTAAGTAGTTAAAGCCTTGTTCTTTGCCTTCTGGACACCGTATGTGTATTTTAGGGTATTCACTTCCCCGCTTCAGTAGTAGCTGGGACTAGACAAATATAAATTTTATAGCACTAACCCTTAACATGTCTCTGTCCCTATTGTTCCCACAAGATCTATAGTTTTTCATCCACGCCGAAATGTCTTTTTCTGAATTCTCCAGACTCATTAAACGCAGGATTGTTGTTGGCCATCCTGCGTATCAAAGGCGGGAAAAGACAAGCGATAACTAAACCTTACTTGATCACCCAATAACGTGCGAGACGGGGTAGTTTTTGCCGCGTCCCTAACGATGATTGGCTGTCATTAACTTGTTTTACGAACGAATAAATCCACCGAAAACTTTGCGCGCTATGAAATAGGTTTGTTTTCTTTCGGGAATAGAAGCTTCTTCTGCGAACGGAACGCTACTAAAGTGGGTTGCTTTGAAATATGATGGCGGAGAAATGTCCTCTATCCCAATTTGTGCCAAAAAAGATTTCTGTTTTACAACGGAGTCCCGCGTCTCCTACTAGAAATCTCGTCACTTATAAATGGCTTCATCCATAAATTAAAGTTAATTTTCGGGATTCCGTATTTGAAAGGATTTTTCGTCGGAGTTTGTAGTGTGGGGTTATTGGACTCGCAGAGTGCTGTGGACTCTTAGTTTTCTGAGTTTGTTTCGTGGCATATTGAAAAGTTTAGGACATGTGCATGTGATAATTCTTGAGGTAAGAGATGGTGATTGTTTGAAGTAGTTTTCTAGTTTGGGTTGTAAATTTCAATATACTGAAGATTTAAAATCGTATTTGCTAGCGTTATTTCCTTTATGGATTCTGATTATACAAATGAGATGCAGATGGTGAATAGTTAGTGTGTCGTGAAAGTTTACAAATGGTATCCATTACTGCCTGACGCATATTTTACATTAAATTGCTTTAAGCTTTTTTCTAAAAAAGCTGTATAGCTTCCGTATTTATGTTCCCTTAAATTTATCTTGAGTGATGCTGATCATTGAATTTCAGATGATATTAAAAGTCATATATCATCGCATGAGTCAAATATAACTGTTTAACATTTGGCATATTTTATTAAAAAGTTTGCAAATATCATTGGTCAAGCACCCGTATTCTATAGCTTAATATGATCAAAATAACTTGAGGAGAACAATTTTATTTTAAATAATATTGACAAAGAATGTATATCCCTTAATATCCGAAGATATTTTTACCTTTATACTGTATTTTGTACTACCCTGATATGTCCTGTATATTAATTTATTATTAATATTCCGTTTTTCAAAAATTTGCTTTTAGTTTTATACACACTAAATTGTGAAATGGAAGTGTAATACATTCTTTACATTTATATGATCGATGTAAAATGAGGAACGAAAATACTTCTATTGCCTTACGTCTTTGGTTATAAATATATTATTAATCTGCATATCCATGCAACGCTGGACTAAGTTCGTTTTCAGCAACTTTCAATTCTTGATACTGTCAATACTATCTCTAATGGTACGTTAATTATAAAGACCTTTTTAGTGTTTCCCTCTATATAAGAGTTTTACTTAAATATCATTTTTCTGTCGTCAATGACAATTGTGTAATTGTCATCGTAGTAATATTACCAAATACATGATGAAATATAAGAAGCATTCTCGTTTTTCTTATTTTAAATTTAAGCTTATAAAAAAATATAAGAAACTTTCCGTTTGTTGACCATGTTTGAATTTAAAATTTAAAGAAAAATAATAATTCTGCGTGTAGAACGTTAAAATTATTTACATGCGAATTTGATAAAGATGCTGTGATTATAACTATCGGGGTTTTTTTTCTTGCTCTTTTTTGTTCTCGTTATTTTCGAACTTCTTTTAACATTCGGCTTCCCATTACGTGTAAATTAACCACCATTTCGCAAAACGTGACTAATGACAAGCGGGGAATAATTGCAATTAACTTCTTAGAGAACGCGCTGTAATTGAATGAGCGTGCGGGTTTCGGAAGCTCCACCAAATAGGTCATATGATGTGTTAATCACGTGAAAGAGAATCTGGGGCATGCACATGGAATGCTAATGCTGTAAAGCCACGTAGAGGATGGGGCATTTAACTGTAAAAGAACATATCGTTCCGCTCTGCTTTGTGGCTGATTTGAATCATTCATTGGCTTGTGCCAAAATCTACACGGTCGTTTTTGTCCTCGTGTTGTAATTAATATTTAATCCTGCCGTGACGTCTGGACTGGATGTTTGCTCTATAATTCGTTTTTTTCTTTTGCTGTTTATATGATACGGCACATTAATGGGCAAGAGGGGAAAAAGGCACATTTGAATATCATGCTTTGAATGGCAATGGACGGTATTTAATTCTTTGCGGGTCTTTTGTTGGTGGTGGGGGGGGGGTATCGCTTGTTGTAAGATAAATTATGCGGATTTTCATAACGATTTAAAAGCTACGTGTGACTATTGTATCGCTAATGTTTTTCTATATAGCATTTTTGAGATGGTTTATATGTTTCTGTCACCAATCAACCTTTTGCGAAGGAGTATATATAAATTTACGTAGTTTTTTTATTTCACTGCCTTACTATAAAAACCTAAATAGAAATAAAAATCAAATGAAATTTTTACATCATTAATAAGTGTCTTGGCAGGATAAATACTAAAATGATTTGTTCTAGTAAACAAATTACGGACTTGGTTTGATATTGGCTGGAAATATTGTGACAATAGGATGATCTTTGTAAGCTGTTCGGAACATTTTAAGCTTTTAGTAAACTTTAGCAACTGTTATGCAAGTTGTAGGACTATAATTTTTTATTTAATATTTCTATCTTTTGTGTCAGTAAAAATTTCTTTCTTTATTTTTTCATTACTTGGCATTATTTTCTGTTTGATGCTGCTGGACAAAATATGCACTTGCTGCAAAAAATACAACCATACAACCAACCCTTAACTATTAGTTATGTAATTTATTGTGTGAGTAGATGTAATAGGGAGAAAGAGTAGTGAAAATTTCATTCCTTACCGTTAGAAGCACAATACCTTGCAACTTTAGGGCTTCAAAGTAATTATCATAATTAAACTGTACGGAGTACGTGAAATAAAACATTTTAAACTGCGTTTGACGAGTCTATTTACACAACACTCACGTAGTTGTACCTATAAAATGGTACTAATTTTCAAAAGCTCTCCAAAACTTTATCAAATATGCAGTGCTTACATTAAAAACTGAGCAAAACACTACTATAAAGAGGTTGTAAAGAGTTGTTTGTATTTATCAGATAACTAAAACCATCTTTTCAACTAGATTTAAATTTAGAATTTCATTCTATAAAAGTGTATTGTTAGATATAAGAGGTTTTTCAGTCGAATTTTATTGCGTTCGGGTCATATTTAGCCAATCTTCATCAAGATGTCAATAAATATACGTGTGCAAAGAGAGTTTTACTGACACAAAAGAGAGAATTGCACACAGGTTAATTGCAAGAATCGAACTGTTTGAGATAAAAGCGGTATAACTATATATATTTAAAGATTGCATTTGACGTTGCAATACTTTGAAGTTGTCCACCGTATTTCGGCCGTGACATAACAAATACGGTTTCACCACAACGACCTTGCTGGTATTGCTTTTACTTGAATGATATACGCAATTCTTGTTTTCACTGATTTCTTTAATCGTTGTGTATAGATAAGAGCCCCGACAGCCAGGTATGGTCATCGAATATTACCGATTCCTAGAAAACCAAAAATAATCTCTCAATATTTCTCCATTTCTCGTTCTGATCTTTCGAATCAAAGAAGCGCTCTTGCATTCCTTCCACGTAACACCTCTCCGACACTCTATTCTCCCTACCCCCAGAGTCACCCCAGCCAGATGTTCCGAAACTGGGTTATTCCGCTACACGCGACACAAAGTTCGAGAATGAAAAAAATCCACGGAAATCCCGAATTCCACTCAGAACACAGTGCTGACCTATTCCTCCGTTTTGGAACTGTGCTCACGTTATCTGCCCGTCGCTTATTCTTTATCAGAGGTGTTCGTAAATTGCCACCAAGTAGGAGTAGGTTTCTATTTGGGCTTTCATATGAGGGTGATGTTATAAATCACGGGATTGTCGCTGAGGACTAGTCTACCATTTTCACGCGTGGTGGATAAATTGCCCATGCAAAACAAATTACGTTCTGCTCTAAGGCATGGCTTGCGCCAGTACCGTGTAAACGTATGGGCAGAGTGGACATTTCTTATGGGTCCAAAGATTTAAGGGAAATGCTGTTAGCTATTTGAGAAATAGCTATTGTAACTGGATGGAGTCCAGTGACGTACATAAAAAAAACTGTAAGATAAGATGTAGGTAAGGACCGAGACTGTAAAATGAAAAATTCAAATTAAGGGATCGTAAGTGTAAGATAAATGAGTCATATTGAATAGGTTTATCTCAAGCCCTCTGACCAGTAATGCCCGAAAACTAGATACAGACAGATTTATTTAGACCGCAAATGAGGTATTGTGATCCAAATATTTTTATCAGCTCGATGATCAAATACTGTCCTTGAAATATTTTTATTATTCACGTGGACTAGATACAGCCCATCAGATAGGTTTAACCTATCCGTAGTTCAGATACCACCCTCTACATATTTTTGTCAGACCCGCATGCCATATATGGCATTATTTTGCATTACGTTCACATTTGGGCAAGCAGATGTTTGTATATTCTTGTTGTTATTGTTATGATCGTCAGTTCAAATTATTCCATATAATGATTATTGCTACTTGTAAAGAGCAATGCTATCAAAAGTTACCTGATATGCTTACCTGAACGCTTATATATTACTACTGCTTAAAAACCATTCCTTTCTGGTGTGTGTGCTTTATCTTTCTCACGGAGGGAAGTCTTATAGAACTTATGCCACCTGATTTAGTCTGTGTCCGGGAGTACGAAAAAAGCATTTAATTGAGCATTAAGCAATCGAATCGTTCATATACATTCAAATCGGTAATAAAATGCCAGTGATTACAGGTTTGGATGATAGTGAAAAATAACTTCAGTCTTTATACTGATATACCCTTCAGACAGAAAGTATTTATCATCAATATCTCGATTCATAATTTGTAGTGTGATAAATTGAAATATCGGAAAGGAAAGTTCACTCAATTGATGTAGCAACTTTAAATTTTTGTTATGAATAACACTCATAAGCATATGTCTCTTTTCCATAATTATTTTCCTCAAAAATACTTATATAACGATTTGGTAGTTTGTTATGAGAGAAATGATTACAAAGTCTGGAACTAAGCCTAAGTCATAAATGATTGAAATGGTTGAAACAAATTTGGAAAGGCGTCTGATCTGTGAAGTTAAATAAATGTTTTGACTGAAACGCGCGTAATTTGCGTCAATGTATTTCTTTTACTTTCAAGTAAGTTCGAATGTTTTTAATTTTCATGGAAACTCGATCCCTAAACCAGGAAAAATACATCCCAGAGCATCCTCTTCAGAAGGGAAACTCACCAGTTCCTAATGAGTCGTATATAGATCAAGATTTCGCTCTTTATTGAAAGATCAAAGTTATTTTCGGTATTTAAAGTACACGTACTTATGTCAGTCCTTCTAACATGTCTCATCGATGTCAAATGACCAGAAGAAGATGAAAGTTAAGTTCCTCGTATGATGATAAAAATAAGTTAAAAACTATCATGGAATGAAAAGAATCTGAAACAAAGACGAAAGAACCAGCTCCAGAAACGGGATGGGAGCATCGTTTTAAAGCAAAAACTCTTTAACTTGGATAACGACAGAGGGTAAGAGGACTGTAAAAATGAGAAAAACAAAAGTCGAATGATTTAAGAGTTTGATAAGAAAAACGCATTTCTTTTGAATAGCATCAGATCCATTACCATACACTTAGAAAGGAAGCCATAGGGCCACATTAACTTGTGAAAGTCGCTACTGCAGAACCCCGGTTGGAAAGGTTCCTAATTTTTCTGGATCTTTTACTCTTTGTGCACTGCCTTTTGATGCCAAAAAGTTCTGGATACTACACAAGATAAAAAAAACTTGACGGACGACCTTAACGCTTAGCTATATCTTTAAGAGATTAACCTCTGTAAAATACTGCTTAAATGGTGTTCCCTATTGTGGGAGGTTAAGAACCCTTTTTGAATGGGGAGGGTATGTGAATACAAATCATGGGTACAGACGTGATGATGTGGAAGAACTACTTTTGATTCATTAAACATGCTGGAGGAGTATCCTCGTTTATTATGTAGATAACATTTAGGAAACTGTAGTTTACGCCTCGTAGTTTTAAAGTTCCGATGAATCGTATGGCTCAAATGAGAAAAGAAGGTCTGGGTTTTTACCACTAAAAATACTTGACGTACTCTATCAAGTGTATTAAACTCACTGCTTGTGGTTGGTTGAGTTTTTTTAAGACGCAAGTGCCATACTTGGCAAGTTGTGCGAAACAACAGATAGGCGATGGCGATTCTCTTTGGGTGTGGAGCAGATAGTCTTGTACATCGTTGAGAAAACAGTCGCAAATTCTGGAGTAATCATAGGCTTTTTTTTTATACTTTTACCGATGCTAAAGCATACTTACAACTCAACTTGTGATAGTACTTTGTTTGCTTCGCTCCGAAATTAATATAAGGTGTTTTTTGCACTAAGAAAACCTTAGTTCATTCAAATTTCATGGTGTGATGCTGTACGAACCAGCATTTCATTTTGTACCATAATTATGTACTATAATTTATTATTTTATCTTTTTCGTTCAGTTCATTTTCTCGCTTTCTTATCAAGACTTGTCTAACTTCTCATATCAATCCATGACTTCAGATTTTATGTCGAGCTAAATCCATGGCTTCAGCTTTTTCTGTCAAGCTAAATGTAGGTGATAATAGTTATTTTGGGATGGAACAGGTTTCAAATACATCTTCCGAACTTGACATCACTTGGCGTATGTTTTTCCATTACAATTTCCGCACCAACCGAAAGTTCAAGGAATAAAATCCGAACTGACAGATATATTATTTAATTGGTCTACACCAATTAGATTAAACACCAGTAATCATCAACATGGTAATAAACTACATGTTAAAGTAACCATGATATGTATCAAGTTAAAGCATTTGGATCACAGGAAGTGAAATCTACATATTCCATCTGTTTTGTTTGTACTTAAAAGCCCTCTAATAAGATATCATCTATATAAATAAGAATGGAGTGTTTGTTTGTACATTCAATATTTTCGACCCATTTCAAGTTTTCTATCCGTTTTGAACCCTTCTGATGCCGAATCCGCCTTTTTCTCGTTTGGTGTCTGTCTGTCTGTCTGTCTGTATGTTGTGCCCTATACACGTCCACGCGGTTTAAGATATATTCATGAAAATTTGCATACAGTGAGTACTTATCTTCATTTAGTGAGTGGCATTGGTTGCGAAAGTCTGTCTGTCCGTCTTTCTGTTCTATGCTCGATTTTGTGTTTGTGTAGACATCACATAAATTGTATTACAGATATTTGATTGCATTGTATTTTATTTTATACACTAGCAAAATACCCGACCTTACTCGGTTTGAATTGGTTTACTCTAGATTGAAGAGATAATCAAAATATATGACTTACGTTTTTTGTAGAATAAAAATTTATTTTAACATCTTTCGCCATCTTTATATTTTCTACAACTTACTTTGGACACAAATCCTACACATGCATATCCATTCATGTAATACATTTCACATACATCGCACAATTGCTGTATGACAAAGCTACAAAATGACGAAAGGTGATACTAAGGTTACTACTATAAAAGACGATTTATAGGAAGATTTGGAATTCCCTTTCTTAAGTTCTTTTCATGTTCAACTCAATTAATTAAAATTACGATTTACGGCGAGTGCTCTCGCACTCATAGTCAACAAAACAATATTTTTTTACTTGTGGCACTCTTGCCTCCGGTATGCGACATTGTGAAATTTTGCAATCTTCTCCTGTCATTATTACAACGAATTTTTTAATGTTGGAAAAAGTTTCAGTTTGGATTAATAAACATTATTATTCTTTCAATAAAGGCATTATTCTTAAAAAACGGCATTATTCTTTAAATAACGGCATTATTCTTTAAATAATGGCATAACTACACTTAAAATTTACTGAAAATTTATACTGACTTACCTAACATTTTTAAGTCTAATACTTTGTGGTGCTGTTGCGTGTGATGAGACGGAAAACACATTTATTAAAATAATAAATATTTAAAACAGGAAACAGCAAAGTAAAACAAAATAAAAAATGTCTCAAAAAATTGTTCTAAAGATATTAATGTGTGATTCAATTTTATCTCTTGCTCTCGCACAGTTGCCACAACTTACAACTAAAAGTGTACACAATTTAGAAATGTGAAATTAATTCAGAGCGAAAGAACCAGAAAAAATATCACTGCTCGCGCGATCTTGTTCATTCTCGTTTCATTGAAAAATATCGTCTGTCCCAAATATTCTTAAATCGTTTTCATTGCGCAAAGAATAAAAATAAGACTCGAAATAAATGAAGTATCAGAGATGAAATTCCATAAAAAAAATAATTTTTTTTTGAAGAATAATATTACTTTTTTAGCAGTACTGGTAAAGCAATCGAAGTAATCGTAATATTCAATAGACATTCCAATTTTTCCAAAACTACCAAATTATGGTTGATTTAAGTATACTTACTCAGATGTTTTAGCATGAAACTCAACTAAATATAACAATAAAGAAATGTTTAATATTGCGTTCACTAAACTAATAGATAATGTATAAAATAAAATACAATGCAATCAAATATCTGGAATACAATTCATATGATGTCTACACAAACACACTAACTCAAAATCGAGCATAGAACAGAAAGACGGACAGACAGACTTTCGCAACCAATTCCACTCACTAAATGAAGATAAGTACTCACTGTATGCAAATTTTCATGAAAATATCTTAAACCGCGTGGACGTGTATAGGGCACGACATACATACATACAGACAGACAGACAGACACCAAACGAAAAAAAGGCGGATTCGGCATCAGAAGGGTCCAAAACGGATAGAAAACTTGAAATGGGTCGAAAATATTGAATGTACAAACAAACACTCCATTCTTATTTATATAGATTATCTATTAGTTTAGTGAATGCAATATTAAACATTTCTTTATTGGTATATTTAGTTGAGTTTCATGCTGAAACATCTGAGTAAGTATACTTAAATCAACCATAATTTGGTAGTTTTGGAAAAATTGGAATGTCTATTGAATATTACGATTACTTCGATTGCTTTACCAGTACTGCTGAAAAAGTAATTATTCTTCAAAAAATTTTTTTTATGGAATTTCATCTCTGATACTTTATTTATTTCGAGTCTTATTTTTAACGATTTGGGACAGACGATATTTTTCAATGAAACGAGAATGAACAAGATCGCGCGAGCAGTGATATTTTTTCTGGTTCTTTCGCTCTGAATTAATTTCACATTTCTAAATTTTGTACACTTTTAGTTATAAGTTGTGGCAACGGTGCGAGATCAAGAGATAAAATTGAATCACAAATTAATATCTTTAGAACAATTTTTTGCGACATCTTTTATTTTGTTTTACTTCGCTGTTTCCTGTTTTAAATATTTATAATTTTAATAAATGTGTTTTCCTTCTCATCACACGCAACAGCATCACACAGTATTAGACTTAAAAATGTTAGGTAAGTCAGTATAAATTTTAAGTGTAGTTATGCCATTATTGAAAGAATAATGCCGTTATTTAAAGAATAATGCCGTTATTTAAAGAATAATGCCGTTATTGAAAGAATAATGTTTATTAATCCAAACTGGAACTTTTTCCAACTTTAAAAAATTCGTTGTAATTATGAAAGGAGAAGATTGCAAAATTTCACAATGTCGCATACCGGAGGCAAGAGTGCCACAAGTAAAAAAATATTGTTTTGTTGACTATGAGTGCGAGAGCACTCGCCGTAAATCGTAATTTTAATTAATTGAGTTGAACATGAAAAGAACTTAAGAAAGGGAATTCCAAATCTTCCTATAAATCGTCTTTTATAGTAGTAACCTTAGTATCACCTTTCGTCATTTTGTAGCTTTGTCATACAGCAATTGTGCGATGTATGTGAAATGTATTACATGAATGGATATGCATGTGTAGGATTTGTGTACAAAGTAAGTTGTAAAAAATATAAAGATGGCGAAAAATGTTAAAATAAATTTTTATTCTACAAAAAACGTAAGTCATTATATATTTTGATTATCTCTTCAATCTAGAGTAAACCAATTCAAACCGAGTAAGGTCGGGTATTTTGCTAGTATATCTATAAAGTACCTGGAACTGAGCTTTTTTAACCTTCTGAAACACCAGAGACTAGCTGTCAGTTTAATACCCAAAAGTGTAATGGTCTATATTAAACAGCAAAATTTTATTAAGCCTGGTAGAAAAAAAAATTTCCTCACATCGTTAAATCGAATCAATCTTTAATCCTAATTGGGCAATTTATTTTACATTAAATAATTTGAGACACTGTCAATTGTTACGAAAAATTATTTTGAATGAGTACATGAAATAGAGATAATGTTTACGAGACCGTGTTAAAACATTTTTAATGGCCGATTTACTTTATGTGATAAGTTCGCCCATTAACTTCTTAGAAATGGATTCCTCAGGCAGAATGGATAATTTTAGATAAACAGTTGCAAAGTGTCAGATTTCGTATGTCTTTTTCTTTCAGTTTATGAGAAAAGAAAGGTGGAAAAAAATGTAATAAGTCAAAAATCCACAGAATTACGTGTTAAATCTTGAATCTTAAAATTACTGTCGCAAAAAATTAAAAAAAAATTAATTATAACATTTTGCCATCTGAGCATGGACTTGTGCTTTGTGTATTAATTTTTACAGTGAACAATTCTTAAATTGGTTTTTATTACTGTCTATTGAATGGTGTGTGCTAAATTAAAAAATGCCTTTAAAATGTCGTCAATTGCTTAGGTATAACCTGGAATTTTGTAAAAATTTACCTGGAAAAGTTAGGGAATTTCAATTCTGAATTAGAGTGGGAACCCTGTCTAGTGAGACATGAAAAAGTTCACACAGATTTTTGGCGACTAAATGTTGTCGATTTATGACACAATGTACAGATAATACATTCAGTATAGCTTGTTTTTAAGAATACCAGAAGGCCTCAGTGTCGTCTTACCATTGCCGGAGCACCGTCATTAGCAAGGGAAAGGATCTTACTCAAAGGTATAGTTTTTAAATAAAAAATATTTTTAATTCATTAACTATTGCTTCACTTTTTGTATCAGTTGCCAAACATTTGATAAAAAACAATATTCTTGGAAAAAATTTCTTTTACAAATCTCACTAAAGCTAAAAGTAAAGCTTAGTTCCCTAGAAACGTTACCGCGTCAAGGTGCATAGAGAATTCAGATGTGTTTTAAGTACCGTCTTTGTACTGTATTATTGCTCAGTGAAATTCTTATAATATCGAAAGCTGTTTTATACAGCAAGGTGAGTATTACCTCAATTGCAGATGGTATAATACGTTGTTCACCAATGGTGTGCGACTTTTCGGACTTTGCAATCAGTAAAGAAATGTTATAAGAAGCACGTAGTTCATCGTCACCTCGCTCAGATGTTGTCGCTAAGAGTTGACGCAATGACTGTGTTTTAAAATATTTTTTATTTGACTGCTTTAAAGAAAGTTAAATCTTTATTTTTTTTGTCGCTATGATTATGAACTTTTGTCAAATGTTCCTTAAGTTTAGAAAGTTTCATTGATTTGTTTGACAAAGTTTTATTGCATAGAAGGCACATAGGTAAATTTCCTGATAACAGAATAAACCCACATTTTAAATATTCAACACCATGCATATATTATCAGCATTTTTTTTTTCGTTTCACATCATACTGTTATCAGTAAAAAAAGACACAAATTTAAGGTATAGGAAAATAAAACAAATTATTTCTTTACTCAGAACGTAAAAATCACTACCAATTTATTTAGTATTATTTATTTTAACTTTCATAATAATGAAAATGGGTCACAATTATTTTACTTTATATTTAACCTTTCGCGGACCCCCCAACGTTGTTCATGCACCTCCAAATTAATTTTTATTTTCCACAAACCCCCTAAGCGGTTTCACGGTCCCCTGGAGGTCCGTAGGGACCACTTTGGGAACCACTGTTTTAGACGAAGTTACACTCTTTCACAGATCTTGCTAAAATTTGCATCATTGTCTTGGAATAGAAGTTCTGCATATATCCACAGCTGAAAACTCTGACATGTCCATTGTCCATGCCTTTACACCAACGCTATTAAAGAGATCCCTTATCCTGATGTTATTGGTATTATATAATATCTGACGAAGTCTAAACGAAATATCTGGAATAATCACCAGTACATAATACATTTCTTTATCATAACTTTGATCCAGACTTCAGTTGCTAGAAAGCCCTTTGTTCTTAGGGATAAATCAGAAATAAAATAGTGTGACATATTGCTTAGAGAATGATTTCCCTAGGCCTACTGGGAAAAGTATTTTTGAAACACTATACCAACCTGACGACACGAGTCAGATTTGGTTGAAGTCAAATAAGATCGAGAATATTAATCTGAGTAAGAGTGTAGTTCAGGTGTGTTGTAACCATTCCTATTTAGAACGAGTGAATCCTTATAGAGTATTGATATCGGGACATTTGTTGTGTTCAAATGTGTATAGATGTTAGGGATTGTGTATATTGTTCAAGCATGTATTTCGTGTTTTTCCGGTTTGTGCTAATATGCAGCTCATGATTTGTTAATAAATTCAGTTTACAGCTTATTAGGACAAACCACGTTGCGCCAATGTTTCCTTAGCAGTTTTGAACAGATTTATGAGTTTTGTACACCTCGCATATTTGTGTTCTTTCTTCTTCCGATTGCTCAAATTTCGACATTTTGTAACCATTTGAGTTTGAATAAAAATTGATCTCGTTTTTGTGTAATGAATGTTCCATAATAAATTATTCTATGGTTAAAATGGAACAACGTAGTGAGCTGAAGATAGTGTAAACCTAGAAATTAATGACAGAATAAGCTGTGCAAATAATTCCAGAGCTAATCTTTCGAGAGTGTTTGCTACTTCAGACAAGCTGGATTTCTGGTTTACATTAAAAATGTTTTGTCCATTATACTTGGCATAAGAGTATTCTGATGTTGCTTAATTTAATACCTATATTGATACATATACTTCCCAAGAAATATATATTTAACTGAAGAGTTGATTTGAGATTTTCAACCGTTTCAAAATGGTAGCGAACAAAACAAAGGTAAATAAAAACCCTTTCTCCAAATAAAATCTTTTTATGGATCTAACAGGACTTTGTTGCAGAACACCATAAAAATCAACAGTTAAAACAAATGTCACTTGGAGTTGGACTTATATCAATTGAACTGGTTTGTTTAGAGGCCGTTTGTGGAGAACGTTTTATAATTTTCTTCCCTTCTTGAAGCTAGCCATGCTACCAAAATAGCGACATCTCAATCCATTTTACGTTCTGTCGTAAATACGTTTCTTTCAGTATCGTAAAAAATGTAGGAAAGTTTCTTCACTCCCTGTGGTGGAGATTTCTAGTTGGATTAATAGTGAAGATAGAGAGAGAGAGAGAGAGAGAGAGTGGGAAGGTTTCTTTGTCCTTACTGAGTTAAGTAAACGCTAAAAATGTGTGTGTGTGTATGTGTAAAAAGAAGATAAGAGAATTCATACATATATGGGGGGATTTTATGAAATGTTACTTGAGCTCTTTTATGTGAATTGATAAATTTTACTACCATCTACCATTAAGTTTGATAATAGTTGTTGGTAATGGTAGTTGTAATGACCAATAAGTGATGATTTGGGAAGTAAGAACTGTTTATTAATTTCGATGCCACAATTTGTATATCATAAAACATTTCCAGGCGTCTTTGAACAATTAAATCGAATGAAATTAAAGACGTTCAGAATTCCAGCTCATTCAGAGAATCAAGAAATCCATTCATTTGAATATGGATGCTCTATATTCTTTGTAAATGAAATTAAGATACGCAATATAAGTAAAACGACACTTTGCCAGATATAAGCAATTAATCAAGTTTTAAACGGATGCTTGCACGGGTCTGTTACTAAATTAATAATTTCAATAAACGTATATCAGATCATCTCTTATGATGTATACTAACTGGATCCAGCATTCCAAAATTCCCATCAGGTTAAGAATCTAACACAATACAGAAAATGAAACTTCGAAGAAAATGAAGTACAATTGTTAAATTAGATAAGAAGATTATTAAGATAGATTACTACCGAAAGGCAAATTATAAAAGGCATGAATTATAACTAGAGAACATTTATTCTCTTTAAACGACTGTTAAAGTATGGTACTTAACACACTAAGATGACTCGGCAACTACTTACCGACATATTTAGGTACTAGGACTTCTTACTTCGCAAAATAAGTAGAATGACCGTAAACAATATTTCTCTTCTATCCTTAAATTAAAATTTGTTCGTTAAATCATCTGTGCAAAATTCCTAATTTTCGCCTGGGGGAAGTTTTGTGAATCGATCTTAAAACTTTCTTAAATCAAATGACTTTTACGTAATGATTTCTATTTTAGCTACATATTTTATGACTTTTAATTGATGCGAAACGTAAACTGAATGTTTTTAACCACTAGAGATGACGAGTTTCAATTCTAATCAAGATTTCACTTTAGGCTCATAGGGACTAAAGGTAAATCAGAGATTAAGCTTTCTTTAAATTAGTTTCTATAAAACCTAAACAGATGGCAGATATACCCTACCCTACAATAATGGACCGGACGCCAGCAGATTTCCATAAAATCCGACTGCTTGTTTGAAGATGTTTTTTTGTGGTATGGCAATCGACCTTTGCATGTTGTTCCTGGTCAATTCAACCCCAACGCATACATGAAAAGTTTGGACAATCATGTTCTTCTTTCGCTCTGTCAATTTTATGGAATGGACGAATGTTACTTCCAGAACGACAACGCTCCATGTCATGTTGCAGCCTCTGTCAAGCAGTGGTATCAAGATATGGATGTAAAATGTCTTCCCTGGCCTGCTCAGAGTCCCAACCTAAACCTCATAGAACATTTGTGGAACGCTTACGGACCAGGGAACCACGTCCGAAATCTACAGCTGAGCTGGCGACATTCTTGCAGCAGAAATGGACACAAATACCCATAGATGTGTATCAAAACCTTATTGAAAGTATGCCCAGAAGGGTTGCCAGTGTAATTGCAGCACCTGGGGGACCATCCCCGTATTAAAGTTTGTATTCTTTCCCTTATACCATCACATCTCGCTGTCCGGTCCATTATTCTAGGGTAGTGTATCTTCTGTTTCTTCGGAAAATGATTGTGTTCCATTATTATACGAGAAAGTAAATTATGCTGCGTAATTGTAGAGTTTTCGTTTACTTAATATTTGCTCGATTTTATCCTAACTTCGCAAGTTAAAAACTTGAATTAATAAAATTGGTTTGTAATCCTGGAATAGACTTCATTTGAAAATGTTCATCCCATTAGTTGAAACACCTCTGAATTAAATTTTATAATATTTGAATATTCTATGAGCTTCTACCATAATCAAAGCGATCAACGCATGCGCTGTAACGGCGGTTAACATAAGTTTAATAGACTCAATGACATTTAAAGAGCAATACACGAATTCAAATAATATTAAATTGAAAAGAATTTCGAATGTCATGTGAAACACTGCTGCGACTATTTTCATACCAACAATATAATGATTTTTATCAATTACTTTAAAACAAAGTTATGTGTGAAAATTAAAAAATATTCATGCGTTCCAAAATACATTGAATATTTTGAATGCAAAACTAATTTTTAATTATAATAAATTATTTAAACAAGCCTGTCTTTTCTTACGTTTAAATTAATTAATTCAAGAGGCGAATCTGAAACTTGTTCAATCTATGGTTCTACAGTCAAGAGAAAGAAAAAAATAAATAAATAAAAAAATAAATATATATATATATATATACACACACATATATATATGTATATATATATGTGTATATATATATGTGTATATATATATATATAATAACAACATAAAATATACAAAATAACAAAAATAACCAAACAGCCGGGGTGCATTAACCAGAAACCGAAACTCGAAACTACCCATGCAAGCGTGCTGAAGCTGCAGACATAGCATGGTAAGCAATATAATTTCAAGAACACAAGAATTTCTAAAAAAATGTAACAAAAGTCTTAAAAAATAATAAAAAATGAAGAAATGTTGGTGGATCAGGGCGTCATCAGGGAGGAGCCTGACCCAAACAACATAAAATGGTGTTTTCTACATATGAGCAGCATTAGGCTGAAAAAATTGCTCATACACTCCCCCAAAAACCACCAAAAATCAAGTAAAACGAAAACAGAACAAAATACCAAAACAGAGCAGGAACAGAACGAAATGAACACGCAACAAGTCCAAATAAAATAATAATAATATGAAAATCCCCAGTCCCTTATCAAAAATATATTCATAAATAGTAAAAAATAAAATTGAAAAGCAATTCCCATGGCTCTGGGTAAATTACGGCATCGGAGGTATGATGTTTTATACCTCCGATAGCATATAAGTTAGACTGTGTAATTGATGGCATTTGGTGGCAATTTTTAGGCTTGTTGTTGATGATATCCCAGCTGCGGCTTCGGGTTTCATTTCGTTCTGTTCCTGCTCTGTTTTGGTATTTTGTTCTGTTTTTGTTTTACTTGATTTTTGGTGGTGTTTTGGGGAGTGTATGAGCAATTTTTTCAGCCTAATGCTGCTCATATGTAGAAAACACCATTTTATGTTGTTTGGGTCAGGCTCCTCCCTGATGACGCCCTGATCCACCAACATTTCTTCATTTTTTATTATTTTTTAAGACTTTTGTTACATTTTTTTAGAAATTCTTGTGTTCTTGAAATTATATATATATATATATATACATAGAGAGATTCTCTCGATCAAACACGTTAAATTTAAGATTATAAAGTCAGAGGAATAGTCAGGACATGTTTCTGTAAGAAGGAATTTCTGATATTTTTTTTTGGAATAAGCTTCCAATGGTCTAACCATCTGGCCCAGTCAACCTGGACCATTTTATTTCTTCTCTGCTAATCTTCCTTTTCAAGTTTCTTTAAGAGGACTGTCATCCAAGTTGAATTTACGCGCATTTTCCGAGCCCAATGTGTCGTCCATTGTTGAAACTTGCTACCCGCCTTTTTAAACGGAACGAAAGTGTTAAGATTACCGACTTTCCATTCTCTCGTGGCTCCAAAGGTTCGAATACAACACACTCCCCATCATCATCATAAAAAAAATGTTCCAAATAGAAGCTAAGTGCCCTGCACGATGAGTTTGAAAGCGAGCTTTTATTAATAGCCAATTCACTGGAAGGAAGCCATTTCAAATGCATTTTTTCGTCTCGGCATCCCTATCGTGTACCGTTTCATTGTCGAGCGTCCAATGCATTAAAATGATTGACGCACCAACGAATGCGAAAAATTCCAGAACACGATGCCGTTTCACACCATACCTCCATTCCTTTTTTATTTTGGAAATTAACGACACGAATCCATCTCTTTTTGTGGTAAAAGGCTTCTTTTTATCAATTTTCATTTGGGTAGAAAAAGATTACGAAGAATATTCGTATTGTTCGTTTATTTTTAAACACGGAAATACGCGGTTTTGGATACTTTCGAAACATGAAAATATTGCGTCATCTTCGAGCGTGACGTCATAATGTCCGTTTTCAAAATGGTTAAATTTATTATGACAAATGTCATCACTATGAGATCCAGAATTGAGTACAGATTACATTGATAATTGGAATAATTCAGATGCAGTTCCGGAGATCATTTGTTATGATTCGGAAACTTATAACTGCATACTTTTATCAATGAGAGATAAAATGCGCAATTATCTGTAACAATTCAAAACTCATTCTGTATTTTCTTTAAGATCTACTTTTTCAACCTTCGAACTGATCAAAAAATTTGAAAATTCCCTAAATTTCTTTTATTTACTTTTGGAAGAACATTTTTCTTGGTGTTTGAGAAGAAAAATCTAACAAAAACATTTTAATAGAGAGTTTTGGTACGTTTATTTTTAAACGTAGTAACGCACACAGTTGAGAAAGGTTTTAAATTATAAAAATGCTGCGATCTTCGAACATTACGACACATGACCGAGTTCAAAATGATTTAATTTCTTTTGTACATAATACATCTATGGAGATACTTATTTCAAAACATTTCATTGATGACGCAATTTGAAAATTAACGACACGAATTCATTTTTGGAGAAGCTTTCTTTTCTTGACGTCTCATTTGATAAGGGAAAACTAACAATGTAAATTCTCATTGTTCGGATTTTTTTTTACGAGTTGCGAAAGTTTTGAAAATTACATTGCGTAATCTTCAAGAATGACATCAGAGTGATGTGTGCTCAAAGTTAAATACAATACACTGTTTCAAATTAAGAATGTTGTCACAAGAATGCAATATTCTTAAAAATAATCTTAAACAAAGTTTTCCGGCCACATACAAAGAGGAAAATATGAAAGTCCGGATTATTTGACTCGTTGACTTGGAAATGATAAGTTACAACAAAATTCTCTGCAAATCGAGGGTATTCTTTGTCATCATGGCTAACTTTGACTAGTAGATGACTAGTAGCTTTTAATCCTTACATGAGATCATAATCTGATGATCTCATGTAAGGATTAAATGTTTCTTTTTATTTCTCGAAACTATTTCAGAAACAGTTGTTCTTTTCCTCAACCTGTCCTTTCTAAATTGATCATTCGAGTGAAAATTTCTATATTTTTATTGATTGTGTTATGCATTTTATTTTTAATTAAACTTTAACTGTTTAGTAACTTCGTTTTTGTAAAACATAATTTTTAAAACTGTCAAATTGGCTAGCTAGCCCTTTAGCTTTTGAACTTATGATAATCATTATTATTTGGCAAACATGAACACTATACGAATCGGAGATTATCTTGGTCAGTTTAGAGTTATACATTTTAGAGTTATTCATTTGTAAACTTTTTAAATTGTTGTATTAAATTGTTTAAACAATAAAACGCATTTTCTATCAAGATAAGTATCAAGACTCAAGTGTTTCTGCGATGATACGCGTATCCTATATGTATTATGAACTTTACGACGGTTTGTTTTTACTTGTTTGAATAGGATTGCAGCACTTCGTCAATAAAAATTCCATAGAATAAATTCCGTATTAATATGTTAATACTTGATTGGTTAACATTAACTTTGTTAAACCCCAAGTATGATCGAATATGTTATAAAGATATTTAAGCATGTTATAAAGTATAGTGGTGCACATCATGTGAAAGAAATTAAAAAAAAGTAAACTCTTTGCCGATCGTCTCGTAAGAGAAAGTGACCTAATATGAGAAACTTGCCTAAAATGATATACTCCTATATCTTTACCGAACGGTGTCGTCATCTACTGGAAGAAACATGAACTATTAGCTAGGGAGATTGTAGATCCATTGTAAACATAACCTTCCCCATTGCAAGCTAACCCGTACTTCGGTAACAACCTATAGTGATACATCGATTTTAAGAGTTTGAAAGACTTCTTTTTGATTGGTCTTTAGACGTGATAAGTTTTTACATAAATAAATAAGTTTGATATTAAATGGACTTTTTTGTCACACTTGTACTTTTTTGTCATTGTGAATGAACAATATCATATTAAGAAAACTTGGTGTCTCATATTGAGCAACCTTTCCTTAAAACAGATTTCTAAAAATTTAATAATTTTTTTTTGAGTACATTTGTAATCATCAACATTTTGAAACAGCTTTATTAAGAGTGGTGAAAAAATTTTTTTTTCATTAGACAGTCACCAACGTTTTTTTTTTTAAAGTATCTCTTATTTGGTCATTTCTCCTACTTGTTTGTTTACACTTCCTCCCATATTCTGCTGTTTATCACAAAGTAGCATCTCACTGGTTTACTACTCATGTCATTTTATTGGTAAATAAAACCCTTTCAAGTGTTGAATATCGGATATTAATTGATATAGATGCTTAGTAATTGATATGTTCATTTCTTGAGAGAATTTTCCATCACAACATGCACCAGATCGTAGTGTCTTAGTTTCTAAAATATTGTTTTATGTAAAGCATATTTGCCAGGAAGAGGCTTAAATCACCACTCCGTAGGTGAACACTTGACTAAATACGAAATTCAGTAGCAAAATAATTTCCTGTAAAAATCCTTTGTTATACGGATAATTTGATTTCAATTTTATGTATGGAGCACGCTATAAACAGACATCGTGTACGCTCCGTTCAATTTTAGTAGAATCTCATAGTCAACATTATGTAGAAGACATACGTTTATTGAAGGGTCGAAATTAGTACATAAACAAACTGATGGAGGTATCGAAAGTGTAGAATACTGGAAGATGAGGCATTCAACAGGAAAGGCCGGTCGTTCGTGAAGGAAAGGCCGTTTCAAACGACCTTGCCGCTATCGGCTGTTAGGTGGGGTCGACGGCACACATAAATTCCAGGAGGGGTCATCTGCAAATACAAAACAAAATGTTCGGAATGTAATCGTACTTTTATAAACAGTTAGAATATTCAGGGCATTAACAGCTTTGCGTTTTTTCAATATGGTCTTAAGGTTGGTTGGCAAACTAGGCGTTCTTAGGGATTATTGTAAAGCATTTACAGTGACATATTTCAGGACATATAACAGTGACATATTTCAATTTATTTAAGTATAATACTTTTTTTTAATTTACAACGCAAAATTTACAACGCAAATCGCATTAAAAAGCATTTTGTAAGTTTGGACATACTGGATTTTTGAAGTTTACTTTTTGCTTTTGCATTACTATTGGAGTGTCAAATATATTTGCTTTTGAATTACTATATACATATATATTATACGTTTTTAATATGTGAGATGATTGCTATGGTAAATAGTTACTCTAACCCGGCGGAACTCGCCCTGTGTTTCCTCACTCTTCTATTCGGGAAGTGTGGTAAGTCACCCCAATAAGATACTCTACATCAACTAAAAATAAATGTTTCATTTCTGAAGCTAATTACTTCGAATGTTGATTTGAAACGAAATATATCTGCTACAAGTATCTCTGATTGAATTATCTCAAATTTAATAGTTTAAACTGTGGATAGCTTATGCTAGTGGATATCTGCACTGAATACTCCAATTATCCTACAGATTGAGCCATAAAACGAAGACTATTAAAATTGACTTTCTCAATCGACACAGGCTCACTCAATAAAGTGTAAGGAATAAATGGGAAATAAGAATTCCCACGATTTAATTTGGGATCGCAAACTTCAGGTTTGTTTCATCCCCTCAGGAAAAGAAACAATCATTTTCCTGGATGAATTTTAGACATTCAATACTCAACTTGGAGTTTTACGAATAAGTATGCATTTCTCTTTCTCTACATCATCTACCCGAGTTCAGGAGTATTGATTTTTTTTACGGCGTAAGGGTAATATTTGGATGAGCTGAAACAAACACACACACAAAAAAAACATTAAATAATGAACATACACACAAGAAAAGTCTTACTAACAAGGAAGAATGGAAGTTCACAAAGAAGAATGGGAGTTCACAAGGAAGAATGGGAGTTCACAATGAAGAATGGGAGTTCACAAGGAAGAATGGGAGTTTACAAAGAAGAATGGGAGTTCACAAGGAAGAATGGGAGTTCACAAGGAATATTCTGTTATCTAATTCTAATAATTTAAAGTGAAAAGTTCAATACGTGCGAAGGGAAACATGTTTCATTTTGTGAATCTACGGTCATTTTTTGTTACACTAGGGCTAGTTAGACCATGTAAAAATGGCTTAAACTGTAATCCACACAAACAACGAGCATCCATGCAAATCTCGAAAATGCGTTGTGCGGATTTAAACTAAATATCGCGTATTCTAAGGTAACTGTCATTCGCCACTGTAGACTGTAATGAATTTCGATTTGATCGTAGCACTATCCAATGTCTGCAAAAAATTGTTGTGGATAGATGTACACACAAATTCATACCACAAGTTAACGCAAAAAAAATGGTTACAAAGGTTTCTATTATTTTCAGGGCAAATAAGTTATTTTACAAATCTGTAAAATCTATTAGTTTGGAAACCAGTGAAATGTTTAGTTTTAGAACTGAGACGATTTGTTTAATCTAAACCTCATAAAAGCATTTTAAAGAAAAAAGGTTGACTAACTCCTTGTTAATACAATTTTTTAAATGTCTTCGAAGGGTTCATGTATATTTTAACTAATTCTCCTATAGATAAAAGATTGGTAATTTTCGTATTTGGAATTAAAATAAAATGTGTAAATATTTTATTGAAAAAAGAGAAAAATACATCAATGTCTTACACGATACTTCAAAATAACGGAATTATTCTGTATTCTGGTGTCGTCAGCCCATTGTGTTGCTCCAATATGGTGTTAATTAAAATACCTACCATCTGCATTCTGTTAAAAAAGGCCAATGTCCAAATTTCTTCATTTTGAGCTATATGCACCAATTATTTAAACGTAACTATAGTTCTAATAAAAAAAGGGTCCATCTCCTTTCATCAATACATTTAAAAGAAAAAAATTGATAGTAATGGTAATTTTCAATTAACGTCATACTAGAGCAACACAACGGGCTATTGACGACGTTCCGGGATCATTCCCTTAAGGGAAAGATTCGAGGACAACACCTCGTAATTTTGAACCACGGTTAGATGACGAGGCGACACCTGAGCTGGCATCCCACTCTCCAAATTTCCACACCAACCCAACGTGAGGACTTTCGGCCACGATAGATTTAAGGTGCACCAACTGCCTCTACACCATACGCTTACAAACATCCGGACCCGGATTCGAACCAGGTACCTTCCGTTCTAGAGACTGACACCTTAACCACTATACCGGTTGGTCGGCCGAAAAAAAAAAGACTTAATTAGCTGTTATCACAAACCTCTAAAATGAATATAGGCTCATTTTCTACTTATCCAACCTGGTGGTTGTACCGAAAGGTGTCTCGCTATTTACAAAACTGTCAAGATCATAATGGACGAGATCTTTCGACATTATAAGGACGCATCATATCTTGGTCTAATCATCACCTAAAAATCGACAATACTTTCATAGCGAGAGGTATCAAGTCATAGTAAAATTGCTCAGGAGGACAAGGTGTTTCGAGGAAACCCCTTGGAGGATTATGTTCATAATTCTTAATTTTTATATTTGCTCTTTACGACGAGGTAGTGCCTTAAGCCCCTGCGAAAGTGCACTCCTGACAGACTCCTCAGGTGGACAAGATGTTTCGTGGAGACCCCTTGGAGGATTATGTTCAGAATTATTAATTTTTATAATTGCTCTTTATGACGGGGTAGTGCCTTAAGCCCCTACGAAAGTGCACTCCTGACAGACTCCTCAGGTGGACAAGATGTTTCGTGGAAACCCCTTGGAGGATTATGTTCAGAATTACTAATTTTTATATTTGCTCTTTATGACGGGGTAGTGCCTTAAGCCCCTCCGAAAGTGCACTCCTGACAGACTCCTCAGGTGGACAAGATGTTTCGTGGAAACCCCTTGGAGGATTATGTTCAGAATTACTAATTTTTATATTTGCTCTTTATGACGGGGTAGTGCCTTAAGCCCCTCCGAAAGTGCACTCCTGACAGACTCCTCAGGTGGACAAGATGTTTCGTGGAAACCCCTTGGAGGATTATGTTCAGAATTACTAATTTTTATATTTGCTCTTTATGACGGGGTAGTGCCTTAAGCCCCTCCGAAAGTGCACTCCTGACAGACTCCTCAGGTGGACAAGATGTTTCGTGGAAACCCCTTGGAGGATTATGTTCAGAATTATTAATTTTTATAATTGCTCTTTATGACGGGGTAGTGCCTTAAGCCCCTACGAAAGTGCACTCCTGACAGACTCCTCAGGTGGACAAGATGTTTCGTGGAAACCCCTTGGAGGATTATGTTCAGAATTACTAATTTTTATAATTGCTCTTTATGACGGGGTAGTGCCTTAAGCCCCTACGAAAGTGCACTCCTGACAGACTCCTCAGGTGGACAAGATGTTTCGTGGAAACCCCTTGGAGGATTATGTTCAGAATTATTAATTTTTATAATTGCTCTTTATGACGGGGTAGTGCCTTAAGCCCCTACGAAAGTGCACTCCTGACAGACTCCTCAGGTGGACAAGATGTTTCGTGGAAACCCCTTGGAGGATTATGTTCAGAATTACTAATTTTTATAATTGCTCTTTATGACGGGGTAGTGCCTTAAGCCCCTCCGAAAGTGCACTCCTGACAGACTCCTCAGGTGGACAAGATGTTTCGTGGAAACCCCTTGGAGGATTATGTTCAGAATTATTAATTTTTATAATTGCTCTTTATGACGGGGTAGTGCCTTAAGCCCCTACGAAAGTGCACTCCTGACAGACTCCTCAGGTGGACAAGATGTTTCGTGGAAACCCCTTGGAGGATTATGTTCAGAATTACTAATTTTTATAATTGCTCTTTATGACGGGGTAGTGCCTTAAGCCCCTACGAAACTGCACTCCTGACAGACTCCTCAGGTGGACAAGATGTTTCGTGGAAACCCCTTGGAGGATTATGTTCAGAATTATTAATTTTTATAATTGCTCTTTATGACGGGGTAGTGCCTTAAGCCCCTACGAAAGTGCACTCCTGACAGACTCCTCAGGTGGACAAGATGTTTCGTGGAAACCCCTTGGAGGATTATGTTCAGAATTACTAATTTTTATATTTGCTCTTTATGACGGGGTAGTGCCTTAAGCCCCTCCGAAAGTGCACTCCTGACAGACTCCTCAGGTGGACAAGATGTTTCGTGGAAACCCCTTGGAGGATTATGTTCAGAATTACTAATTTTTATAATTGCTCTTTATGACGGGGTAGTGCCTTAAGCCCCTACGAAAGTGCACTCCTGACAGACTCCTCAGGTGGACAAGATGTTTCGTGGAAACCCCTTGGAGGATTATGTTCAGAATTATTAATTTTTATAATTGCTCTTTATGACGGGGTAGTGCCTTAAGCCCCTACGAAAGTGCACTCCTGACAGACTCCTCAGGTGGACAAGATGTTTCGTGGAAACCCCTTGGAGGATTATGTTCAGAATTATTAATTTTTATAATTGCTCTTTATGACGGGGTAGTGCCTTAAGCCCCTACGAAAGTGCACTCCTGACAGACTCCTCAGGTGGACAAGATGTTTCGTGGAAACCCCTTGGAGGATTATGTTCAGAATTACTAATTTTTATATTTGCTCTTTATGACGGGGTAGTGCCTTAAGCCCCTACGAAAGTGCACTCCTGACAGACTCCTCAGGTGGACAAGATGTTTCGTGGAAACCCCTTGGAGGATTATGTTCAGAATTATTAATTTTTATAATTGCTCTTTATGACGGGGTAGTGCCTTAAGCCCCTACGAAAGTGCACTCCTGACAGACTCCTCAGGTGGACAAGATGTTTCGTGGAAACCCCTTGGAGGATTATGTTCAGAATTACTAATTTTTATAATTGCTCTTTATGACGGGGTAGTGCCTTAAGCCCCTCCGAAAGTGCACTCCTGACAGACTCCTCAGGTGGACAAGATGTTTCGTGGAAACCCCTTGGAGGATTATGTTCAGAATTATTAATTTTTATAATTGCTCTTTATGACGGGGTAGTGCCTTAAGCCCCTACGAAAGTGCACTCCTGACAGACTCCTCAGGTGGACAAGATGTTTCGTGGAAACCCCTTGGAGGATTATGTTCAGAATTACTAATTTTTATAATTGCTCTTTATGACGGGGTAGTGCCTTAAGCCCCTACGAAAGTGCACTCCTGACAGACTCCTCAGGTGGACAAGATGTTTCGTGGAAACCCCTTGGAGGATTATGTTCAGAATTATTAATTTTTATAATTGCTCTTTATGACGGGGTAGTGCCTTAAGCCCCTACGAAAGTGCACTCCTGACAGACTCCTCAGGTGGACAAGATGTTTCGTGGAAACCCCTTGGAGGATTATGTTCAGAATTACTAATTTTTATATTTGCTCTTTATGACGGGGTAGTGCCTTAAGCCCCTCCGAAAGTGCACTCCTGACAGACTCCTCAGGTGGACAAGATGTTTCGTGGAAACCCCTTGGAGGATTATGTTCAGAATTACTAATTTTTATAATTGCTCTTTATGACGGGGTAGTGCCTTAAGCCCCTACGAAAGTGCACTCCTGACAGACTCCTCAGGTGGACAAGATGTTTCGTGGAAACCCCTTGGAGGATTATGTTCAGAATTATTAATTTTTATAATTGCTCTTTATGACGGGGTAGTGCCTTAAGCCCCTACGAAAGTGCACTCCTGACAGACTCCTCAGGTGGACAAGATGTTTCGTGGAAACCCCTTGGAGGATTATGTTCAGAATTATTAATTTTTATAATTGCTCTTTATGACGGGGTAGTGCCTTAAGCCCCTACGAAAGTGCACTCCTGACAGACTCCTCAGGTGGACAAGATGTTTCGTGGAAACCCCTTGGAGGATTATGTTCAGAATTACTAATTTTTATAATTGCTCTTTATGACGGGGTAGTGCCTTAAGCCCCTACGAAAGTGCACTCCTGACAGACTCCTCAGGTGGACAAGATGTTTCGTGGAAACCCCTTGGAGGATTATGTTCAGAATTATTAATTTTTATAATTGCTCTTTATGACGGGGTAGTGCCTTAAGCCCCTACGAAAGTGCACTCCTGACAGACTCCTCAGGTGGACAAGATGTTTCGTGGAAACCCCTTGGAGGATTATGTTCAGAATTACTAATTTTTATATTTGCTCTTTATGACGGGGTAGTGCCTTAAGCCCCTCCGAAAGTGCACTCCTGACAGACTCCTCAGGTGGACAAGATGTTTCGTGGAAACCCCTTGGAGGATTATGTTCAGAATTACTAATTTTTATATTTGCTCTTTATGACGGGGTAGTGCCTTAAGCCCCTCCGAAAGTGCACTCCTGACAGACTCCTCAGGTGGACAAGATGTTTCGTGGAAACCCCTTGGAGGATTATGTTCAGAATTACTAATTTTTATATTTGGTTTTTATGACGGGGTAGTGCCTTATGTCCCTCCGAAAGTGTACTCCCTACAGCGCGCGTTCAAGAACTTGTTGAACTTAGCTTTTCTATTGCTGACGTTGTTATCCGATTCAGCACCAGGTCCTTTGTGTACGTTCCCCGAAGCCCTCCCCGTGTGACACGAAACGACGCCTGTTGCGTTGTTTTGCAACGGCGCGGCGAGTTATTTGGCGATTTCGGTACGGGGAGTGCCACCGACGCTCTTCTGAATTGCGAAATAAAATTCTTCCCGGCGCTGAGACAGACCGTTTAATGGAGCGCGACCTGCTGCGGGGACATTTCCCTGCCAATGTTCTACTCATAACGACTTCTCCGCTCGCGCTCCTCTGCGTGCGTTTGCGAGGCATTGCGCATATTTCGAATCGAGACTACGTCAAATCACGACAGGATGCCGACATGCCGGCGATGGGATGCATAAGTTCGGTAGTGAAGGGTTTTAATTTGTTGTATGAAAACCTGCACGCTTCTTTCTTCGGTAACCTTTTCCTGCGTAAATATCTTCTTGGGCAAGAATTACTTTGGTAGTTAAGTAACTTCACACTGGAGCAAAACAACCGGCTATTGGAGACGGTCCGGGATCAATCCCGATGGGAAATAAATATCCGAGGACAACAACGCTCAATTTTGTGCCACGGTCAGATGACGAGGTCAAAACCTGAGCTGGAACCTAACTCACCAAACTTCGATACCAAATCAAAGTATGGGCATTGGAGACAGCGACTCATTTAACATAAACAGCCCCCTCGAACATGAAGGTCTTTGGTTGGACCTAGTTTCGAATTTGCAACCCTCCTGTTGCTAGTACGTTGCTCTCACAACTGGGCTGCCGACCAACCGGTATAGTGGTTCAGGTGTTAGCCTCTAGATCGGAAGGTTCCTGGTTCGAATCCGGGTTCGGGCATGGGTGTTTGTAAACGTATGGTGTAGAGGCGGCTGGTGCACCTTAAATCTGTCGTGGCCGAAAGTCCTCACGTTGGGTTGGCGTGGAAGTTTGGAGAGTGGGGTGCCAGCTCAGGTGTTGCTTCGTCATCTGACCGTGGTTCAAAATTACGAGGTGTTGTCCTCGGATATTTCCCTTAAGGGACTGATCCCGGACCGTCGTCAATAGCCCGTTGTGTTGCTCTAGTACGACGTTAACTAAAAATTACCAAATTACTCACAACTGGGCTATAGCAGTCCAGAATTACTTGGTGTTATCGGAATTTAACCAGTTTGATTAAGATTGGAGTGATTAGAAAAGGTGCATAGTATTTTAAAGAAGGTATATATGAAAGTAGTCGCGTACCTTGTGGTTATAACCTGTAAAAGCTGATTTAACAACCTTTCCGCAGGTTGTTTAGACAAGGTATGGAAGTAATAGTACATTAGAAACAATTGTGGACGACTGTTTGAACCAATTTGATAAGGATTCGAGAGGTAAAAGAAAGTAGTAATTCACAGAAGGTATATATGTCGTAGTTGAAAATAGTCACGGACCTTGTTCCTGTGTGTTCTTTGTTTTAATGTATGACGCCTAACTCAAGAATAATGGCGGAGCACAAATCCTAATGTTGAAGTAATTAGGATTCGTGCTCTGGGAATCCTTGCTAGTCAATGCCTTTTCCCAATGCCGCGTGACTGATCTTCAAGCTGAGTGAACAGGAGACATAACTCTAAGCTGCGTACACACCCTCTTTCCATTTCATAGCAAGGTCGGTGTTAGTAGCTACACTAAGTTACACATTTTCATGGTTTGCTCATTTTCTTCGTTATTCATAATCAACAATATTTTGAATAAATCTGAAATCTTCTAACAGATGGGTACGCCATTGTGGGTGTTAATACATTTTAATTCCTTCCGATCAATCATCTATTATCCCTAACACCATTCATTCAATTTTTTACTGTATTTATTTGGATGCGTACAACTTATCAATAAACCCACCATCCTTTTTCGGTAGGTATTAAAAAAGAAGGTGATACAAAATTCTTCTTGCTGGAAAAACAGATTTAAGAATTTCGGAAATGTCATCAAAAATCTTTAAATCTTTTTTTTTCTCAAACTTTCTATTGCATCGTAAATCAAAATTGATAGATATGACACTAACAGTAATCCCCATCCGTCAAAAATCCCTTTGTTTCCGTTGCGAGTTTGATCTCCTATCAAATGCCGACAGATAGATTACTTTTCGTTGACAAGCCTCTGCTCTTGCGCTATTTATGTGTCCACTTTTTTAGTAATGCCATAGAAGTTCCCTTTCTCATCCATGTCTTTTCTATTAGTCTCCCTGGTTCCTGATCAAACATGTGAGACTTCTGGGATGAAGCTATTCAGGCTGATAGAGATACACACAGCTCCTAGAAGAGAAAAGCTAAGAAGCGATAAAAAGGGGTCTAACATTATTTATTATCGTTATGAAATATAATCCAGAAGCAGGCATCGAAAGTTTTATGAAGAACATCTTTTTTTATATTCAAGCTCTGATGTTAAACTACTTCAAGATCACGATAAAAATATTGGCTATCTCATAAAAATTTATGCCCGTCTTCTAGGGTCTAGTTACTTAAGCTTTAAGCTTGTATAATTAATGTCAACAGCAGATCAGTAATTTAGGGGTCCAAATTACGCAGTAACTTACGTGTGTTGCAAATAAGTTCACCATAGTGATTAAAAAAAAGCGAATAGGCTGTGTGAATTCTATAAATGAAACGAGAGTTAGTAATATGAAAACAGTTCCAAAAATAATTTTATAAATTCATGAAAAAATATATTTTATGTCCGAAAGTTTGTAAGGTAATGCACTTCGAAAAGGCATGTCGAAATAATTTGTTCACGTTAGTAAGTGACAAACGAATTAAGAATCGATTCTACGATTATTGAATCGAATACATATTTATTAACTCTCTTCCAATTCATCATCATTTGAAAGAATTGATAAAATAACCTCATTATAGTTTTGTTTCATTCATACTGACCGTAATGGCCAGTATCAATGAAACATTTTAGTGTCGCAAAAGTAAGACACTCGCTTGGGTATAGGTATTGGAATAATTATAAAATTGCCCTATCATCATAGACTTGGATGTGCAGAATACTCGCCTTTTTACTTGCTTATTAAGCTGGATGATCCCCAGTTTGGAATATTGTTAAAAATATTCTTTGTCATTTCCATATTTCATTTTATTAAAAAAGTACAGATACTTTAAATATTACTATTATATACAATCAGAATAATTGCACATAAAAAAACAGTTCACGTTAACCCAAAAGAGTATGAACACTCATCACTCGTTCAACACACCAAATTCCTTTTTTGAAGGACTTGAGGTTATCTAGAAAGTGATCGAAGTGACAATGGAAGTGGGCTTAAAATAAAGAAGGGATTTACAAGTGAGGGTTAATATTAAGGCATAAAATATTTCAATAGTAACAGATTTTATGTCAAAATCCATACAATTTTTCAAATTAGCGTCCCAAACATATCCCAAAATAAATCTAATCTTCCAAGTCTCCAGAAAAATTCATTTAGACATATTCATATAATTTATATGTTTGTTTCAATTTATTACCAGTAGGAATATTCCATTTTAAGGATCTTCAGTTCAATTCTCTCTAAATCCACAGTTGTATAGCATTATTTATTACTAGAAAATCCTATCATGGCATATGCTAAACAATTATTTTGTTGTTTATGCCAAATTATGGCACAGTAGTTATGCAAATTTCATACCTTATTTTGAATGCATTTATAACGAATAAAAATAACGATACCAGTTCCTTCAAATGAATTAAAATTAAACAAATATTTCGTGTTTTTCTTACTTGTGCTGATTCGAATTTTCAATAAAGAATATAGCAGAAAGTATACATCTATAGTCAGAAGCGACTTGTGATCAAGTTACCTCAAGTCCATTCTAAAGGGAAACTTCAATTACATTTTATTCACTTGTTCAAAAGCTATATTGTATTTTTTTGACATGTAAGTCTATTTTCGTATTCCCATACATTATCTCTTCTAAGCAAATTTTTATTTTCGATCTTTTTCATTATATTTTGTTGGCAGATTTTTGAAGAATTCCATCATATGGCAAGATCTTCCATATTGCTTTTAGAAACACTGCATAGCTCCATTCATTAAATTAAGCTCATTTAATCGAACAAGAAAATTGGTGAATAAATCTCGTATTGGTTTATTTTATGTTGTTTTGATTCGTTTGTTTGCCATAATACAAATCATGTCAATTTCTGTGCCACGTACGAAGGCGAAATATGTATTTATATTTTATAATTTCTAGAAGGCAGTCCACTTTATTTTACGCACTGCAAAGGATTTAAAATTAACTATAGTCAAGAATGGAAGAGTATGCAAGCAGCAGTTTCATGTCCATCCATCGGAATATACAATGTACTAAGCAAGCAATACCGTCGTCTCGCACATGCAGACGAATCCGTAAGTTAGAGCAAAAAGATATCTCCAGAGACCAGCTAAAGCCAAATTAGGTTTCCTTTGACTGTTGGATAAGCCAAAAGCACAAAAGCAGTTTCCGACAAATTACAAGAAGCTGCATCTGGGTAGCATGAGATAAGAGCAAATCAATTTGTCTTCGAAACAAATTGATTCCTGTATCAGGAAACAAGCTCTTCCTTTCTAACGTATTAATTTATAAATTAGAGGTTGTACTTCTATTAAACAAAGGTTGTTCCATCCACACTATCATAAAATATTTTATGATTACTCTGTCATTAAGCTGGTTAATCTACATTTATACTAAGCACAAAACTTTTAATCATCAAATACGTTCATGCTTGATCTTACATTTTGTTAGATATTAGTTGGTATAGATGATTTAGTCAAGTTAAATTAGTGAAGAACTCTTTGTTAAAGTAGAAAATTTCTAGACGTAAAAATTTATTGCTATCTCATGAAACAATGACTTCCTTTCTAGCGTATTAATTTCTGAGAAACATGTTGCATTTATAATAAACAATTACATTATCAAAAAAGATTGTACTGATCTACACCACTTTTTGATAGATTTGTGATGAAACGTTTTATGATTAATCTATCATTAAACATAGAAGTCAACGCTTATACTAATTGCTAAATTAAAATATTTACAAATTTTAGCATTCAAATACTTTCATGTTTGTTCCAACGATTACAAGTTGGCTATAGATGATTTAGTCGATTTAAATTAAACAACTGGAATCTTATTTAGAAGTAAAGTTTTTAGGTATTCTAAGGCATTGAACTTATAAATACTTTGAAAACATTTTGACGAGCAGAATTCTTTTACGAAATGAACCTATATTTGAAATAGATTTCCTACATTTGAAACAGTTAAGTTGTTATCTAAAAAGCATTAGTTATATTTGTATCATCATCTGACAGCTTTTATAAATCCGATAGGCTACATATGTAAAAAATATTTATACTTTTTATTATCTAGAAGTTTCAAGTCTTACCCGCAGGTAACTGACAAAAATTGTATAGTTTGGAGTAGTTCCTTTCGAATCTAATACTTTGGTGGTAGTTTCTAATATTTTATCATCATAGCAGATCTTATCTTATAATAATATTATTTAATTTGAATTTAAAGTCATGAACTATGTAACGCTTGACCTGGAATGTCAAACACTTAACAGACTTTAACTTAAACATTTCTAATTAAACAATAAACAGCTACTACTCTCAGATAATTATTTGGATATAATTATGTTCAGTTACTCAAATTTGACAAATTAATTTCACAAAATCATTCCTACCTTATTAAATACTCAGATGAGATTGATATATGGCTCTTAAAATTTCATGGAATAAGCATTAGATATCGAAATTAATTTACTGATACAAAAGCTTCAGTTTCGAGGAATATATGTGGGATATTGGTTCTTAGAAGCAAATGATGGATGACACTGTATTTTGTAATAATACTCTCAAATAAAATGGGTTATTGAGAGATTTACATAAACATTATGCAAAAGCACCAGATGAGAGAGAATTTAATTACAATAAGTAATACAGAAATGTTCCCTTTGATGACAAATATAAAAGTGGTAATAAAACAGTTGTATTCAATTTTGAAAAGTGAACTTTTTAGCTCTATTATTTGAGTTTAATTATTGCATGACTTTGAATCTATTTTTAGAAAATTAATTAAATGAAATGAAAAAAAAAAGCAGAAAAAGTATACTGATAGATTAAGACATCATCATTGATTAACATAAGCTAAATTACCTATTGTTTTGTTGCAGAGCGTTTCATGATTGTAATTTATGGTCTAGATGAAATTCATGCTCTAGTGAAAACAGAAATTTAGGTATGAAGTGTGTGTGAGAAATATTAGGGATTAATTTTCTATGTAATATTTTGACTGTGATGAACACGCATTACTTATAGAAAAGATATCATCGTCATAAATTTGGATTAAAATCAATATTTGTACATTAGATTGCATAATTTCATTATTAAATATGTTTACATTTATTTATATTTTTACAGTATCTTACGTTTTTTACGTTTTATATGCATTACGTATTTCGCATTTTATATACATTACATTTTTCACATTTTATATACATTACATTTTTCACATTTTATATACATTATTTATCAATTATAACTCTGAGTTAATGTGTGTTTATTCCGAATGGAATAAATTAAAAGTGCTACAGGGAATGCACAGGGATTTCAAAGTTTGAAAAATTACTCACATGACAGTTCTTTTCCAGAATTAAATCAGTATTTATATGTTAAATATGCATCTTTTAAAACTGAAACATTTTGAAAACTGAAACACCAACTATTTTAACATTTTTCACACCTCTTTGCTTACATTAATAAAGAAACTGTACATTTAAATGGTAAAATTAAACCTTTTATTTTTTAACAGTTAACATATGAGTTGTGTGTCCTAATTTAAAAACATATTAACATTTGCTCTGTTTAAAATATTTCAGGATTTTGATTGTTTATATCTATAAACACTTGAGTACTCTCGTTACCCGAAATTTTTTGGCAATGCAATGTTTAATGGATTCATGAACATGCCTTTAAGTAACTCACCGTATATAACGCTTGAAGCAGTAGTTGGTTTACAGAATACGTGATATAATCCATGACGAATAAGAGGATTCGTGTATTGGCAATAATTATTTCTTGCAAACGTTTAGGAACGAGATTAAATCATTTCAACTGAAGAAATGTTCCTTTTCCTTGATATTTCTTCTGTTTAAATAGGATTCACATGTTTCATGGGTATTGTATTTCATTCAACACATTTTTGAGTAGCTGTTCAAATTTTGAAAATTGCTTGTTGTTTTAAATAGACATTTCATTATTCCAGATGTTTAAAAAATGTGGTGAATTTTTTTTTGGTATCTGTTAGGTAGATGAATTAACGTAACACTGGAGCAACATAATGGACTATTGGGGAGGTTCCGGGATCAGTTCCGAAAGGAAAGAACAAAGGACAACACTTCCGTAATTTTAAACAATGGTCAGATTACTAGGTCAACACCTGACCTGGAACCACACTCCAAACTTCCACACCAAATTAACTTGAGAACAATTTAAGGCCTCAACAGATTAAACGTGCACCAACCCCATGTAAACGATTATATGGTTGGATCGACTTTTTAACTTTCAAGCCTTGTATTCCTAATTCGCTGCTCTACTAACCAAGCTACCGTGGCCCTATTTAGATCTGTTAAAAACATGTGAAAATAAATTTTCGACTGCAGTCTATTTACTTAAAAAATATATATAATTTATAGTTATGAATATTGTATAATTATACTTTTGATTTCGAAATATCTTAATCAACGCTATTGTAAAGCAAAGAGACAAATATTCTTTTAATTATTTAAATTCTCTCTGTGATAAGAATAATTGTGCTTGTTACAATCGCATAAAAATGTTTCTCAATTTGAATCCTCTTTAAAAATGTTTAGATGTTTTTATAATTTTTCATTATTTATTGAACTATTATCTATTCAACTCCACTTAGAATTTTTATATGAATCTTCATATGTTAATCCATGAAGGTCTTAAAATTGAATCACACTAACCATTTATTCCCTCAAGCCATGTGTCCAGTTTTGTAGAAGAAAAATACCGAGAAGTCATCACTATATCAAAAAGGAAACTAAATTCATTTCAATCCTTGTAAAAACCAGAAAAAAAAACTAATTAATTAGAATAATAAGAAATTTCGATTTGGCAGATAACCGTACTCCATGCTCAAACAGTCACTTTTGATTCATTATTCAAGCCGTTGGTGATTAAATATAATCGCTATTATGACAGGGGATTATATTTAGATACGAATAATTAATCCCTTTTCCGCTACGTGGAACACGTAAATTTCGCTTAAAAGCGTCATACTAAACAGCCACTGCTCTGGTACTGTTATTCAGAACTGAATGTTCCATTCAAGTATAGCTTATGCAAAGCCAGTTTGTAATTGAAGTAAGAAATTATCTACTCTTACTAAGTATTCTTTTGCAAGTTCCTATATGTTCTTAATTGCCCGTCGTGTTGCTCCTTTGAGAAGCTAATTCTACTACCAACCAACTAAAGGTTCTTCGATAGAGTTTTATTTGATGAACATTTTATTTAAAAAAGCTTATCGAAAGTATTTGAGTAGACACGAAAGGCTTTTCTGTCAAGCTAAAGGCAGGTAGCACTAGTCTGTGTGAAGTACCTCTCTGTGTGAAGTGCTTTTCTTATACGTCTCTACTATTATAAAAGGAAGTGTTTGTTTGTTTGTCTGCTTGTCTGTTTCTTGCCGCAAAATCCTGACGATTCTATGGCACTTACAGCAATGAGATTTGGCACACAGGTAGTCCAAATTTTTTGCAATTTTTGGGTCGCGGAAATTTTAAAATTCTATCTAGAAGATTTTAAAATGAATTTAATAGTTTTATTCTCTACCTGTTTTTTCAACTTGTTTCTTCCGGAGAAAATAAAAAACACCCGAATCTGAACTTTTCCTACCCACGTGACCTTGCCGTCAGAATTTGAAACCATGCCAAGTTGATTTCATTGCGGGGAACTCTGAGAAAATTATTTTTTTCGTTTCCGCTTTCATTTTCCGCACAGGAATATTTTCCAGCAGAAGATAAAAAAATAAAGTTTTAACTTTAGTTATATAGTTCTTTTTTCTATCTCCTAGACCGTTAAAGATAGAGTAAAAATATCAACGGATTTGAAATCTGCGGAAAATTTCACTTTAGATCGATACCTAAAAATATGATTTTCTTTAAATAAATAATTTTTAAAATGAATATACTTTTATACTTTCGCAAGAGATTGTGACGTCACGTGAAACAGATTTCATCTTTTGCCCTTCACGTTAAAAAAAAGGAACAGATTCCCTTTCAGGGAATGAGAGCAAAAAAATAAAAAACATTTGGACTGGGATTGTTAATTCCTTTTCGTAAAATCGGAATCGCTAAAGATAGATTAAAAATTTCAACGGATATGAAATCTGCGGAAAATTTTACACCAGTTTAATAACTTACAGTACTTGCACGAGCAACACCGGGCTAGCAACGCAGTGGCTAGTATTCCATATTTGAAATAACTTTTTTTTTCGTATTCAATTCTCTACACTTCGTCAATAAAAATTCCAACGAATGAATTCCGAGTTCCTGCATGTTACTTTATTGATCTATTCCAGGTAGGGTAACCTTTAGACTACGGCCAGTACTGAGGTTGTACCTTGAAAGTTATAAGGATCGCGGCAAGAAAGAATTTAGACACGGCCGGTACAGTAGTTGTACCTTGAATGTTATAAGAATCGCACCAGCTATATATATACCAGAAGTCAAAAGGTTAAAAACGAAATGCTGCCAAAACTTTGATGAACTACGCTTTAATGCAGCTAAGAACATTGTATCATGCTAGAGCATTTGGGTAGGGGAAGTGAACTCTCCGTCGGGATTGTTTGTTTTGCACTGGAATCCCTCTCACACAGTTATGTGAAAACTATATTTCCATAAAGTTAACCTTCTATGTGTTTTGACGAGTTATCTTATAAAAGATCTGGTTAATTTTGCAAAGGAGGAGTTATCTCGTCGAGCAGCTGCCCTCTTTTTCATGGTAAAATGAAGATCCAAGTAGAAGAAACAAATTGTCCCCTAAGTTACAGTTTGGAACAACGGTCGCCGACCAACCGGTCTAGTGGTTCAGGTGTTAGCCTCTGGATCGGAAGGGTCCTGGTTCGAATCCGGGGTCAGGGCATGGATGTAAATTGTATGATGTATTATATTATTATTGTACACAACTAAAATTGTCAGTAATTTTTTCATTTTTTATAAATAATTTTTTTTAGATTTTAGTGTATCAAAAATAAATGCAACTTTATTTCCATAAATGCAACTAGAGGGAATGATAAATGCAACTTTTCCCAGTTTTACTACAACAAAAAAGTTGCCCTAATTTTAGAGAATATTTGTACTGATGTTTCCTCAGGGTCGAAAAAATTTTCCGAAATCCGTTAAGATATGCATATTATCTTCCTTTTCCTTTAAAAAAAATATTTATCTGGAGTTGAAGTAAATTTTTAAACTGGTACATAAGAAATGAGCCGACCAACCGGTCTAGTGATCAAGGTGTTAGCCTCTGGATCGGAAGGTTCCTGGTTCGATTCCGGGGTCAGGGCATGGATGTAAATTGTACTGTTCTTTGTTAGGGGTAATGACGGTCGCTCATTGTGTGCTCCTTCACAAGTAACCATCATTTCTGGTCGCTTTGTAGTGGCAAAATGATTACAAATCAACAATGCCCGCCATTGGATAAAAAAAAAGTTTGGAACAAGCTTTATCAGAGGCTGGATACTATAGAGCAGTTTTCGACGTGAAGGTAAACCACCAAGTGGGGGATTAGGACCATGATTACCGTTGCTTGTAACTATCGAAGATAGGATAGAGAAGCTTTTTTGCTTAATCTCATATACTTAGCAAACAAGAATTCACCATTTCTCTATTTTTTACTCTTTAATCTATTTAGTCTGAATATGAATTCACCTATATCTAGAGAGTTACAATTAATACAGATTGCGATCACACTTTTTAGGATCCTAAAAAGGGGAACCAAGACGTTTTCGACACCAAAAGATTAATTTTTTTTTACCATAATAAAATCTGATTTTTCACTAGTAAATGTTTTTTGATATTTAAAGCATTGTATTTATGAAAAGTATGCATTATTATTATCCAATAATAACCAAAATTAATTAAAATTTATCATTACTTATTTATTTGTAAGCATTTAAAAATATATAATGAAACTGTGTTTTTTTAATTATAACTTTTTTCGGGTACGCTTAAAATTTTTTTTACACAACAAAATGAAGTAAAATTTACATAAATGTATGTAAATATGTTTCACAAATCAAGTAAAGTAGTTTGTTTGAAAATATATGCATAATATATTACACAAAGGGAAAATGAATGTAACATTTCTAAAAAATTTTAAAAATTGATTATTTTTCAAGCAAACTTTCACTTAAAAATTAATTTATAACACAAAAAATGAATTTTAACTATTTCATTAACTGTATGTGATGTATATACATAAGCATGCCAATTTTCAGAATTATAAGACAAATAGAATTTTGTGCAAGCGTTCCTGAATATTCAAAAAAAGCAATTTGAGAAAAACGCAAAAAACCAAAAAATCTAAAATGAGAACTAACTTTTTTTTTTAATTTCCAGACCCATATTCATCATCTAATAAGGTTTCTAAGGTATCAAGTTTTCTCTTTTGTTGTTTTTTCAGAGTTTTAGCTTCATTGCTGAATTTGTGTATCCACATTTCTGCTTCGCAGATTCGCGTTTTATCAATTCTGCGAAGCGAATCGCACATATTTACACCGGGTGTTATGCCCATTTCTCTCATTACATTAGTCCGACTGTACACACCATCGTTGAAACATAATACAGCATCCATGACTCCAATTTGAACGGTCTGAATAACAATGAAAGTATTTTTAGGTATTCTTTCCCACACGCAATTGTTGAAACTTTCATTAGGATTCTGTGTCCGCCCATGCAAACATTTTTTTTAAAGTTCTTTGGCAGTCAAATTTTGAAAGATTTTCTTTGTAGCCAAGAGAGTACGGATTCTGGCAATGAGTGTTTATGGTCATAACTTTCACCAATTGCAGCACTTTTGTTGAACCCACACCAACTTTCTTCGCCCCCGGGGCATATTGCATGTTGAGGATTTTAATTTTTGTTGATTAAACTTTTATATTTTTGTTAATTAAACATATTTTAAATTTCTGAAACATAAGTGTGAAACATTTTTGGATTCCGGGAAGTGCGCTCTCTTCAGAGCAATCAAAATTGAAAAATCGTTTTTTTGAAGGCTAAAAAGGTCTTGGTTCCCTTAATAACAGACAGGAATGCACAATATTTCATTCATGAGTGATTTGTTATAAATGTGGGTACTAATGTTTCTGATTTCGCCTTTTCGTATTCCAATCGTTTTTATTGAATAATATAAGTTGAAAACACTTATTAGAGAATTAAAATTGTATTGCAGAGACAATATTAAGAGCTCTCTTTACCTTCAAATCAAAAATAATTGTTTACATTTTTTATATCTGCAATAATTATGACATTCATGAATGAAAGTTTTGAATAAAGCTCTCAGATAATATTATGTTGTGCTATGTGCTATGAGTTTTATTGCTCTATACGGAAAATTAATTAATCTAACTGGCGTCTATACTAAGGTGAAAAAGGAAACTTCAACAGCATCCATTTTACACGCTATTAATTAATGGTACAAAAATGTAAATTTCGGCTGAACTTTTTTATTACACATTCAGTTTTTTTCTCATTGAAGATGATTAATGTTTATGGTGTGGAATTTAAATTAATTGCACTACTAGTTGACGTAAAATGCAATTTTAAGGAAATGTTTCAAAGGAATTTTTCTCGAAGAAACCCTTAAGTAGGACCTCATTAATTCCTACTAATTTAAACTAACCAGGTTAAACTGATAGTATTTTTTTAACTAGGTAATGTCACAAATTTTGAATGTACTTTCAATAGAAACCATAAATATTTCAACAGTATATAGCCTACACGCATTAAATTTCTATTAAATACTGTAAAATAGAAGACATGTGCATAGTATCTGCGTTTCAATTGATTTGTTACATAATGCAATTGACCATTTATATGCATATATGTAATATATATATATATATATATATGTATATTTCATACCTGCAAGTGACATAAAGGTAAAAAATGTAGATGTTTTGTAGTTTTACTGATTTTAATAATCATTTTAAATGTAGTGCATGACTAAATGTGCACATTTCAGTTACATTACAAGTTATCCACACTATTACACCATTTTCACTTGTTCAAAAGTGATTAGTTATCATTCGGTAAGTAGACCTACTTCCAGCCATTAGCTTTATTTTCTTTTCTTCTATACTTCCACTTTCTAAACCTCTTATTGTTGCGTTTAACATTGGCGCAGTTACTAAAGAGATGAGATACTGATAAACGGAAGTTCTAGGTTATGAGCTCGAATCTTGTTTGTGTTGAAGTCGGTTTGGTAACTTCCTGGTTCCTTCTGTAGTAATTTATTTAGGTATTTATTTTATTTAAGTATATTACTTTTTATTTGTTTTTACTATTATTTTTGTATTTATTGTTTATTCAGTTGCTTATTTTTATTTTTCTATTTATTTGTCATTATTTTTTAATATTCTTTTGTTTTTTAAGTACTTTGATGAACCTATCGAACCGATAAGTCCCTCAAAATTAGAGTAGGAAGCATTTATGGTTATCTATAAGCGGGCATTGGAAGAAATATTTCCGTATGTCTGTCGTCAAACTGCTGACGAGTTTCATTATAGTTAGAGCGTCAGACATGGACTGTAATGAAATTAACATAATATACTAAAAATACATTAATCATCCATAATGTTTAGCAATATTTTAAAGCACAATAGATTGAATTTCAATGTAGTCTGAGAGTCGTATAACGTTTCCAAAAAGCTTCGAATCGCTGGTATCACTGTAATAAGTGTCAGAACTAATACTTGTTTTGAGCCTATTGCTGCTTTTGCATTCTGACATCACCATTTAAAAAAATGAAGCAAACTAATTATCACTAGTTCGATTGCCTAACTATTCTCCAACTCCTTTATTATCACAGAAGCAATCCCCAAAATATTCAAGCACTAAGCCATTCGGCGACAGTAAGAATAGAATCACTGAGGAGATAAGAAAAGGGATTATTGTCTTCTTAGTTGTGACCTCTCTACCATTTCTAACTGATAGAGGATAAAAAACGATACTGCTATTCGTTTATCCCAGGCGGAAAATGTCTATCTTTAGTATGCGTGACATCCTATCTTCTTTCCTATGGATAGCGTTTGATCTAAAGAAAAATAAAATGTATTCTCAGTCGAAAAGTGTGACCATCACTCTTAGCTCTTTCGTTGAGGTGGAAGTACTTGTCCTTTCGCCTTTTGAAGACGAAAGTGCAATGGATTTAACTGAGTCGTGATAAGAAGGGTTTTATCCTACTACAGGATATTAAAAAGTTTACTGGACAACCACTCTTAGTTTCGTCGTTGAGGCGGAAACACTTGTCCTTTTGCCTTTTTAAGATGGAAGTGCTTTGGCTTTGACTGAGTCGCAATAAAGAAGGTTTATCCTACTAAGGGATGTTAAAATGATGGTTGGACAAAGTTTCTTCACTGAAGCGAAAATACTTGCCTTCGTTTTTTTAAGATAGAGGTGCTCTTTTGGTTTTAATTGAATCGCAATAACGTAAGGCTATCCTATTAAGGGATTATGAAATTTCTGCTGGACAAATTCACTTTATTGAGTTGAAAATACTTGTCTTTTCGCCTTTTGTAGACGCAATCGCTTTGGCTCTGAGACATTGTAAAGAATGGTTATCCTACTAAAATAAGTTAAAAAGTATTATGGTTAACCCTGGCAACTACTTTTAGTTACTTCTTTGAAATACAAAAGTTGTCCTTTTCCGTTTTAAAAATGAAAGTGCTTTGATTTTGACTGAGTTGCAATAAAGTATGGTTATGCTACTATACTAAAGGATGTTAAGAAGTATGTCGGACTAAGTCATTTTATTGAGTTGAAAATGCTTGTATTTTTACATTTTGTAGACGCATGTGCTTTGAGGAGTAATAAGGAAGAAACTGAAATATGTAAAAACGTTTGTTGGATAACGCAAGTACTGTTAGTTTCATCAATAATATGGAAATACTTGTCGTCACCTGTTGAAGATGAAAGTATTTTGGCTTTGACTGAGTCACAATAAAGACGGATTATCCTGCAAAAAGAAGTTAAAAAATATCTGTTAAACGAAAAGTCTAGACATTCAAAACGGCATTTCAGTTAAACATTTTAGTACTTTTAATTCAAAGCAGCTATTGTTTTAAATTTCAACATGTAATGACTTCATTAATGCACGTATTAAAGTAAACTTGTTGGTGTCATCTTTTAAGTAGATCGTTTTCGTTTACTGTTCTCAACTCTTTTCTAATTCCTGCAATATATTAGCAACAACATCTTAAATTTTTTGTTAGTATTCTTAAGACTTGACTTGATTTTATTCGAGATATTGTGCTCTTATGAAACATTTTGCTTGTTTAAGTTTTTGATTCTGGACCTGTAATACAAATACGCACTTACTGTAACAATTTTTTTCCTTCTTATGAATTCATAATCCTTTAAAATCTGTCAAATTAGCTCGAATAAATAGTGATCAGGCATAACTTGTGTACATCCCGGAATCTTTACCCCTTTTTTAGCAAAAACTGATCGTTAAGTGATAAACCAAATCAACCGATATGCCTTGGAACAGAAATCCCATTGTTTACAGAAGACAAAACACTACAATTTTTGCAAGCCACTTTAATTCATTTGTTCCATACATAATACAGATGCGTTTTTTATAATTTTATAGTATTATTATTTAACTTATTGACTTATACAGTTAATAACTCAACTTTCGTCTGAGAAAATTAATGTACTTTTGCTAATGACATGATAGATTATCCGAAGAAACGCCTTTTGGATGTTTGTGATGCATCTTAAATATTCAATAGAATATTTTGCAGTAGTATGAAGTTCACTATTGGAAACAATATTTTTAATTTTTTAGGAGAATGATAAAAGCGTTTTTGTAAAAAGTATTATTTGCATAGAGAAATATTGTTAACATAATTGATTTCTAAGCGCAACAACAAACTTAGCAGTTTCAGAATGTGAATATTCATTTTTCATTACAAGGTTTGAAAATTCGTGACTTTGCATTTTGTAATGTTTTTAAGGCATACAGGGTGTTTCGAATCTTTTTTACACACTTTAAGGGGTAGCATAGAACCCAAAATTATACCATATTCAGACAGGAATGTGTTCGTAAGCTTTACCTGGTTGTGTAAAAAGTACACTAAGGTGCACAGCTAAAATGAACAGCATTTTTACTAGCCCCTAATTTTAATTATTAAAAAATAAATAAAATTATGGAGAGTACGAAATAAATAGATAGGGTTGGTAAACACAGACTGCAATTGTATATTTACATTTTTACAGTAAATACTGCGTTCCATTGAAGTTTATACAGAAACTTTTGAACCATCGTATAAAAATAACAAAAGGAAGAAGTATATTTTTACCTTTGGTAGAAAAAGGGTCAGTGACTATTTTGAAAGTTTTTGATTACGCTTGATTTAAGAGCTTTTATTCTTTAAATTTTCAATACAGCTCACAAAAATACATTACAATGGTTTGATCCTGGCATAATGCATGTATGTGCAGGAGGATTTTACTACTTTTTGACGTAGAATACGACTTCCCTTTCGAAATTGGAGAAACAAGCTTAATTTTTGAGTCTCACAAACATTATGTATGTATGAAAATTTAATAACTTGTATGTTTGAATGTAACGTATGAAAAATTTAATAACTTAAGAAATATAAATTATACATAAATGAACGCTATCGCGTTCAAAATAACATTAAACAAAGAATGGCATAAATGTTCATTGATCTTACGTGACGTCATCGGTTGATGCAATCGTAGCGCAAAGTTGAGTCACGAAAATACGCACTACCACTCACATTAATTTAGTCTAGCTCCGGTTTCTTCTGTGTGAGCACGACGCTTGAGATGCCACTTATTCCGTCTCTTTGCGATTCATAAATAACAATTGAAACAAAACCTAAATATTTAATACTTGTTTAGATATCGGACTTCAAAATGTGGAAATTTCGCAAAAGTTTAAAAATGTCCAAATTTATGTTTAATAAACACAAGAAGAATTATAAGAAACGTCAACAAGAAGAGAAAGCTCGAAATATGGGGAATTCAAGAATATCCGTACATTCAATGCTTAGAGGCAACGGGCTCGTTGAAAGCGCCTCAAATTTGAGGCGCCGCGCTGCTCACATAATTTAGTCTAGTGTGAACACGACGTTTGAAGTGCCATTTTTTTCGTCTCTTTCCGTTTCATAAATAACAAAAAAACCTAAATGTTTAATACTTGTTTAGATATCGGACGTTTAAATATTGGAAAATTGCAAAAATTATCAAAATGTCCAAATATATCCATAATAAACACCAGAAGAACTAAAGAAAACGCTACCAAGTAGAATGGTCGAGAGATGGAATCCAAGAAGATCCGGATATCTGATGCTGAGTGTCAACGTGCTCGGAGAAAGTTCTTGAAATTACAGGCGTCGCGCCATCAAGATGCACAAATGGCTGATACGAGTGCATCTAGTTCCTACAACGCTCAGTTCGACTCAAATAGCATATCTGATGATATAAACGTTTTTTAATCGAATGATGTTCAACCCATAGAGGTCGGTAATGAGCCACAACCTTCAACATCAACAGCTGAGCAATTGTGATATATGTGTGGGGCGATGGACATTTGATGTGTGAAATTAAAACAGTCTAAAGTACTAATTTCTTTCACTCTTTCACCATATGGCCTCACTGACGTATTCTACGCCTTAAACCTAGCGGCCGTATCCTGACAAAACCCCGTCCATCTTTTACTATAACTTTCATTACCTTCAAGGAATTTGTGGATATAACTTAAAATGATCGAATTTGATCATTGCCTCCTTTACTACCAAGGTATAGAGAACGCAAATTTGCAAGTATTGATAGTAACTAATTTAGTAATTTTTATGTTTTTTTTAATTTTCAATTCAAACAATACAGTCGAATGTTTCGATTCCGTCATAATTCATTTACAGGATGGCAATGGTACGTTTTTAAGTATGACTCACTAAAGTAAATTAATTTGTGGACGTCATTCAAAATAATTGAATTTGAACATTTTTATAGATATATCATTTTCCTTTTTCATTAAAACCATTTCCTATGTGATTTAATATTTGCTCACAAACATTGCTTTCTTTACAGCACGACCAGATGTACCAAAAATTTTTTTTACTGTAAAATGGTGCTAATTGCGTTATTAAATTTTATCGCATAAATTAAATCGCTAACTAATGAAAAGGTGATAGGACTGCAGTTCGTTGTTTTGTTCAATTCCTTCGATATTACAGTTGATAAAATTACATACTTGTAATAACTGCTCCAAATCTTTAGTTTGTTAGTATTTCATTTTTTTAATGTGAAATGTGAGTAATTAAATGTCACTTTTGTTATTTAGGGGATTTTGTTTACTAATTTGACTGAATAGTTTTCGATTTTAAATTTAATTATTTTTATTATTTAGGTTAGGTAAAAAAACGTTTAGTACCACCGTTATGCACATTTTATTGAGGGATTTGCTTAGGACACTTTCTTACATATTTTCCAAGAATTGAATAATAAAACTTTTAAGGATTTTTCGCCTGAAGAACTTTTTAACGGCATATATTCTTAAACTTCGACACGTCGAATGTATTCAGACAATCCAAATTCTTACGTTTCAAACGCGACAGTTTGAAAAGAAGGAATTCAAACTGAAGGAGTAAAAAAAATGTTTAAAAAGTGTGACATTCCGTGTCCGATTTTCTTAAAAATTCAATATATGTTCGACAATGACATTTGTTCAACAATTCCACGCAAAGTTTGTAAAAATATTTCTTTTATTTCTTAAAAGGATGTCGAAAATGTTGAATTCATAACTGCGATAGCCTAAATTCACTTAAAATGTAGCACAAAAATGCAATATAATTCACATTTAGATTTGATCTGTTTCTGTTAGGCTCAATTATTATAGAAACGATTAATTAAAATTTTGTTTTATACTTTATTGCAATATTTAATTATTACTGTTAAAAAACATTGTTTTATAAACTAATTCGGGTCAAAACGTTTCGACGTTATTTTAATAACCCAAGACATCATGTCTCTAAAAGTGTATTTGAATTCCTGAAACTATGTAACATATTTATTTCTAATGTCTATCAATCCTACTTTACGTAATGGTGTCGGACTTAAAACTCAAAACTCAATTGAGCATTTCATTACATTTCCTTAGTGGATATAAAATGTCGCGTTATCATTGTTTAAGTATATATTTCTATAATAAAGTATGCTTCTCTAACGTCGAGGATTGTTTTGAATAAAATGAATTCCATTTCATGAGCACATTTATGTGGTGCATCAATATCTATGACATAAACGTGCAAGTTAATGGATATAACAAAGTATGTTTGCTTCTTTGATGAATAAGGATACGAATTTAAATGATTAAACAAGTTGCTAGTTAAGTGTAATGAGGAGATTGGGTTGAGTTAACGTTCGTTAAAAGATGATGTAGTTGCAATAAAAATGGCAAAGCTTTTTCCTACTCCGTAACTGAAAAATTACATTGCAATCGATTGCATGACTCCCTGACATCAATGAGTTTTAATGAAAAGTAATATCGTTCTAGGGAGCAATTAAGTTATTTGCAATAGATAAACTCATTAATTTATAATTATTTTTGTGATGAAAAGGCTTTATTTTTAATAAGAGATAGGTGATTAATGTTCATTTTGAAATGAAGTAACGGATAAACAATTTTGGAGAGTGCAACTAACTTCTACACAGATACAGTAATTCAAGAAAGCTATTGAGGTTCAACAAAAATATTTTAACATTAATTTTAAAATCATTAACTATTGCCTCACAACTAGTTTATTTCATTCAGTGTTATAGAACCCGTATTGAACGGTCTGTAAAGCTTAAAAAGAAAGTAAAATAACAAACACACAAATACACTAGTTTACGCTTTTTGTATTTACAGTAAAATTAGTGGTGAAAACAGTAATGAGAAGTCTAGAAGAATTGCACTATGTTGTAAAACTTCAAGGAATTATCGATAAAACTATATTTTATTTTCAAAATTAGTAATTTCAAGTAGTCACATCAAAATTGGAAGCAATTGTTCGCAATAAATTAAATATTTCTTTCGAAATTTTGGAAAACCCGTCGTTTTTTTGTAAAATTTTGTAAATTCTGAGAATTATCAGTGAAATATTGAATGCAAGCCAGTTTACACAATTCATGATATATTTTTTCAAGCATTAGAAGACAAATTTAATTTAATATAAACCATGTACTGGACAGCCTAGTATGTATATTTAATATGCAGAGATATTTCACGAGGAACATTGTTTATATCCTTAAAACGGGACAAGATAAATCGACTTTTGTAGCCAAAATGAAGCTTAAAAAAGTTCTTTAATGCTAAAATTGCATGAAAATTCTATCTTCCAGGTTGCATATGTAATAGAAAGCCAAATACAAATAAGAGTCAAAGGGTTTTCACGGAGAAGAGAATCACTAAGGGCTTACATTAATCAACTTCAAGAATTCTGTAACTCAATTAAATTGATAGACGAATCTAAATACAATATTTTTAAACTGATTGAAAGTCCAATACTGAACAATATATACAAATTGAAAACTTTCTCTTACAATAAGACATAATGATGGCATCGCAAGCAATGGCTTTGGGCTGTATTAATATTTTTTGTTGTTACATATGACATTTGTTTGTAAAAGTGCGGAATAAGTATTTAGTTGCTGTAAAAGAAAATGTTAAAAATGATTATATTATCAAGTTTTAAATTCTATCAATATATAGATCCGATGCCACACAATGTCTATATTTGCAATTTATTAAACCCCTTTTTATACCTTGCCAAAAGTCATCATAATACATCATAGTACGATAACCGGTCTTTAACCCTATTGAACGTATTTTGGATTATTTGAAAAAATGAAAATTTAAATTTCCAATGAACTTTGAGTATAAATTCCCCCTCCCACTTGAGAAAGAGAGAAATCAAACCAATAATTTGTGAGTCATTAAAATAAATTTAAAATATATTGGGATATGTCATGTAAATGTGTATATAAATTGACTAGATTTTTAAAAATGCATAATTATATCAACAGTTTGAAAGAGCCGCGGTAGCTCAGTCAGTAGAGCGTCGGGCTCACATCAGAAGGGTTGTGGGTTCTGTCCTCGGCGGATCCTACAATTCTGATGATTGCGAGTTCGGCTCTTCGACCTGGCTAAAGACCGTCGTGTTCACTAATGGTGACTGGGGCAGGTTAAATAGGTCGTGGTCACAATGTCCTCCATGTTCCCATACCAAATCAATACCTCTGGGGGTACCTGATCAGGGGGTTATCGGCCTCTGATTGGGATCTAAATTATGATATGAGTGAGTGAATGGATGTATGAAAGTGACCTTCTTGTAAAACGGATGTGTCATGTATGTCGAGCAAAGTCGGACTTCCTCCTAATGGGGCTCAATAACATGGAAGGCGAACCCCCCTCGCCTCTTGCCGTCTTCGACGGGCCTGGCACTCCTCTGGTCTGCCAGTGTAGGCATAAGAAACAACAACAACAACTGTTTGAAAAGCTAATTTGATCCAAAGTGCTCCATACTAATTGACACTTTTCTTTATTACGAACACAGGTACACAAAACTTCAAATTTCTTGTACTTGCTTTCATTTAATTTTCTACTGAGTAGATAATATTTAGTCCCAAGATATTTTGACACGGAAAAAAACTACTTTAACATGAATTTGTTTTGAGAAATTATTGAAAGTGGTTGGCCCAATAAAACACTCTAAATCCGATTACTTCCTAACACAATAAAACACGTTCGTTCTCTTTTTACATACTTTGTCAGAAAATTTGTCGAACCCATTTTTTTATTTGCAAAAGAAATAAAGTGACAAGGGTAAATAAGCGAAATAAAGTAACAAAATCTGGGCTAATTCTGATGCATGAGGTGCCTACGTCAAATCTTAGCAAGTCTCACTCTCTGTTCATGAAAACATTGTTTAATCTTCTATAAGAATGCACTTCATAAAGTATGTATTAAACAGAATAATTTCCAATGGTCCAGTCTTCTTTTTCCCGATTCCCTACATGCGGTATTGTTAAAAGAGATAGCTAATTAACATGGGGCACAGAATCTATGATACCAATAAATAACTAAATAAATCTGTTTCGAAGATTAGTTTATAGTAGGATTTGAAGAAGAGTTTTTTTTTTTTGGTTTTATTAACCCTCCTGGTTGTCTCGACGAGGTTTGTCCTCGTTACCATAAAAAACTCGTAAATATCTTGATGATTAGATATCTTGTCATTAGCAAAGTTTTTCAAATCTTGAAGGACGAGATATTTCGTCAACACCACTTAGAGGGTTAACTATTTATTGATTACATTTTGGGGTATAGTTTAGCATTTAACTATTATGCAATGTATACTTCTGGATTTATTAGCTTTCAGTTTGTTTTTACTTAAACATGGCAAAATTCCTCTTTCCTCAAGATTATCAATCACTTGTCCTGAAATACGTGACCAACCACCTGCCAGTATTCGAATGAGTGATTGAGGCTACACGAGATGGATTTAAAATATGCAGGGTGTAGAGTTCCCGAGTCTCCCTCCTCATCACCAAGCGATCACATTTCGGAATTGAAAGCAAAACTCAAGTAACGCCGTATGTTCTCTTGGGGAGCATCGTACTTCCACCCTCACTCAGTGTGTGTGTGTTATCTCAAAAACTACTCGGCAAATATTTATACCAGCTTTAAGTTCTCGCACGAAGCGTGTGATCTACAGCCACGGTAAGTGACAGTTACGGCTAAGGCTGCGGCAAGTTATTATTATTAATAACTGTGATGGTGGCACTTTTTATTAAATGATGACTTGAGGGGCTGGACACTTGATCCCCTTCGGTGGCCGGAAATTGATCCTCGCTTCCGCGTTTTGAATGCCTAATTAATTGAGGGTGGTCTGAAGACGTTTATGGCGTCACCGCAAAGTTGCTGTCAGTTTGGACGATGAGATGTGCCACCCCTCGAACAAATAACTTGGATTTTGAGACTAATTTCCTGCTTAATATTCGTGAATTTTCATAAGGGGTCCGGGCGATGATCCCCGTGGAAGACTTCTGGCAGGTTGTTGTCAAGGGGTCTGTTGCTAAGGAAGAGATGGAACGGTTTTGAAGTTGAGGATTCAGTGGCTTTGAAGTTCAATGACATTTGTATTTGGTGTGATTTTAATATGTACGTCTGTTTCTCCTTACAACGTGATCTGTATTGTTATCTACTGTTAAAATAGTCATATACAGAACTTCCAGAAGTGTATTTTCAATAAATGTAAAATACTAAGTGCACTTTGCTATGATCCTCGATAGAGATTTCTGACAGGTTGTCATGGAATTTGATGGTTCGAAGAAAATGGGATGATTTTAAAGTTAGGAATTCATTAGGTTTGAGGTTCAACGGAATTTGTATTAAGTCTTATTTTAATTTGAAGTTTGTAATTTGGTATATGAACTTTGCTTTAACAGATTACATAAAAATCATATACAGCACTTCAAGAAATTTATTTTAAATTCATGAGAAGTACTCACCACACTTTGATTGATGCCAGTAGAAGTTTCTCTTCGGTTGATGTCGAGGAGGTTGATTGTATAAGGAAGATGAGACGAGAAGGTTTTGAAATTGGTGTTTCAATGGGGATTAGCTTTAACCTTTTGATTATGGCTATAGACATATCAGACGCGATTCTTTCTTGGCGTGATTCTTATAAGTTTCAAGGTACACCTACTGTAACAGCCTTAGTCTCAATTCTTTCCTGGTGCGGTTATTTTTTGGCGCTATTCTTATAACTTTCAAGGTACAACTGCTGTACTGGCCGTAGTCTATAAGTTAATGACATTTTGTATAAGTTTGGTTCGAACTTATGTTCGTATCCAACCCAGAGAATGTCATGGTATCATCTTCAGGTCCATAGATGATGGTCTTTAGTGTTATCATTTAAGTTAAAATCATAAAAACACTCTCTGGTACATTTATTTTCGGTAAAAAAAATAATCAATTCGCTTTGTGATGATCTTCGCAGGATAGTTCTGTCATGTTTTTAGTATTAGGAAGACACGATGGTTTGAATGGTAGATTGCGATATAGTAGGATTATCTATAATTTGTATGAGGTAAGGCTTATTTTAATCTGTAGGCCTGTAACTTCCATACATGATGATCTTTAGCATGTTTAGTTAATATTACAATCACATGCATTTCAGAAAATTTATTTTCAGTAAACAAGAAATACTTGCTATGATCTCCGTAGATCGTAGAAGATTTCTGGCAGGTTGTTGATGGTAGAGGAAGATGGATGTTCTTGAAGTTGGTTTTCCAATGGTGAATTGATTCGATTACATTTGTGTATTAGGTTTGATTTCAATTTTCGTTCAGATCTAAAGACAACAGTAGTGTCTTCAGCTCCAAAGATGACAGACTTTAATGTTATGAGTTAAGGTAAACCATAAAAGCTCACTGTGTGGGAAATTTGTTTTCTGCAAGACTTTTTCAGTGCTGTTTTCGATGGTTTTGTAAGAGAGTTCTATCAGGTTGCTATTACGGGGATTGGTATTCTGAAAACTGTATTTTGAAGGTGGATCTGAAGGAATGAGATACAGTTCAATTTGCATTAGGTCTGATTTTAATTTCTTAATATCTAAACCATAGGTATATCATGGTGTAGTTCTTATAACTTAAGTCTGCCTACACAATAGGTGATAGTCCTCAGTATTACAGTTTTTAACAGTGACATACTTACCTTAGAGTAAACTTACATACTACTCTAAAGTAGGTAGGTATGTAGGTAGTCAATTGAAGTCGCACTTAAGGAAAACAAAGGGCTATGGGCGATGACCGGGGATCAATTCCATCGGAAAAATCCAAAGACAGCGTCTAGTAATTTTGATACATGGGCAAAAGAGGTCATCACCTGAGCCAGCACTCAAGTTTCAAAACTTTTTCATCATACCAACGTATGAATATTTGAGGCCATGACATAAAATTTGGCGTGTACTAACTCCCGTGTACACGACGGTCTTTGGTTGGGCTATTTTTCATACTCGCAACCGTACTAATTCGTTACTCTTCCAACTGGTCTAACATGGCCCCTATATCACTAAGGAAATTATTTTAAGCAAATAATACTACTAACATGAAATTTTGGCAGTTATGAAGAAGAAAGGATGATTTTAAAATTAAGTATTAATAAGCATCATGTTCAATAAAATTAACATTTTGCTTGATTTTAATCTATGTAGAAAAATAAACGTTTTAGTACAGTTTGAAACTTTGTAGATGATTTTCCTTAGTTTATGGGTTGCGATTAAAGTAATATACAGTTTTCTGTGAAAACTTCTTCTAAATGAATAAGAAACACCATCTTTTAATGAAGAAATTAAGGATGGCTAAACTCATCTCATGTAATCCATTTATCATCCCATTTGAGCCATATGCTACATACATTTACACCATATGGCCGTTCCATTATAGTATTAAATATAGCTTTTAGTAAATTGTAATTAACTACTGAAAATTACCTTACTCTAAAACTTCCGACATTTGTGTTGTAGTTAATGTCTGTATGAGAAAAGGTTTTAATTGAATATATATAGAAATATTAAGCAAAAAATGATGCAGCATAAGTATAACCATAAAAAATAGCCTGTTATAAAAAAAAATTTCAGCATATTCAGTAGAGAAATAAAAATGAAGTATAATAATAATTAAATTGAGGGTAAACGAAAAAGTAGGGAACAGTTGATAATTTTTATCGACTAATAGAAATGAAAATAAAACACGTAATAGTCTTCATCAAAATGTAGTTTGAAAGTGTAGTATATTACTAGATTATATCTCAACATATCTGTTTATTTTGTCTCTGTTAAAGTTTTAGCCTTCTATTCCTAATAAAAGGGATTTATTTTGTCTACTTTAGTAAACGAAATTTCAACTACTTTTGATAACTAAGTGTAAAGACTTTCTGTGAAATTATGTCATCCAAACTCTAGACCATGAACAATGTGTACAAATTAAAACGCATTCACAGCCTGCAATGTAACGCATTTAATCCAGACTGGCTGGATTTTTGCCAGACAGTGATCGTAAAAGCCGAAGGACTCTCTCTCTCTCTCTCTCTCTCTCTCTCTCTCTCTCTCTCTGAATAAGCTCAGATTGTCATAGGCCTGGAGCATTCCAAACAGACTGATGACAAACAGACTCGCATTCAAGATTTACACCTATGAACACTCACTAGAATGATCTTTGAGCAGTTAATATAGGTGAAAATCTTGAAAGGATATTCATATATCAAGGGAGAAGCTATAAAAGAAATTTTATAAATACATCGTCTTAGTTAGTCAAGTAATTTTAAATACCAAAGGCTTAGTGTTTTTAATCAACCATTTATGTAATGCGGTCGAAGGTGATTATAAGTGTTGCATAAAATGTATTATAATACCCATGTATTAAACTGACGAACATGCTTCTGAAGATTTATTTGTGTGCGTATTTTTAAACTAACTTTTATGCAGAAATTATAAAACTGATGTGAGTTGTACTTTTAATGAAATAAATGTAACTTTTCTTCTTCCTGCTTTCTACATGCTCATTAATTAATTGTTTTATTTTTTATAGGTGAGTACCCTTTGCTTTACTTTATTTGGGATTGCAATCTATTGGTAAGTGCTAGGTTTAAATAGCTTTTCAGCTTGGTCATAATAAGCATTCCAGGAAAATGTTAATTTTTCTTACAATTAAAACATCCGCTGCAATTTTTACGGTTTGGTTGAATAAACTTGCCACTGAAACTGATGTAATTTGTGTATCGGTGCATAGTAACAAAGTAAAAGGTACGGTCCCAGAGTAAAATTTGCCGCTTCGTCTAAATATAGCTGGTTTGAGTTAGGAAATAGCAAAATGTTAAAAGAACAAAGAACTAACTGGTCATTCTAATTAATATGTTTAGTTAAAGAGAGGGTAGCGAGATAAATTTTTAAAAAGGTAAAAAGTAGAGATAAGAGCAGAACATAACATTTAAAAGAAAACATTAAAAAAGAGTTTAAAAAAGTGAATGTGATGCATTCTCATAATCAACTGCTTAAATCGTCAGAGTAGAACAGAAACCCATTAAAACTGACAAAAAAAAATTTATTCTACTGAAATTCAACGACTCTTAGTCATTAGGTCAAAATATAAAATTATAAGTATTTTGAAAGGGTTTTGTATCTTCAAAACTGATTAAATTATGACCATATGATTCCCATCATTATGAAATAGGCATTTATCGTTTTCCAAAAAATATCTGTTATTGAGTTTCTGTTCTAAGCTGAGGTCTTATGCTCTGTATTAAATGGAATTGAATTTTTCTCTTATGCTTAATTTACTTTATTATTTTTACTGGTGCATGACTCGTCATTTCTCATAATATTTACAGCTACGAATTCAAGTGTATTTAGTTATTTTTATGTAGGTACTCTATCTTCGAATTATGTAAAATTGTTCCATAATTTAAAACTCGTTACTCATGAAAATTTCACTGATAAAACAAATTATGAAAATGTTATCAGAAATTATTGGATCCCCTGTTCTTTTAGCTACTTAAAAATAGTATAAGAGAGGAAATTTGCTTAACATTACCCGAATGAACACCTTCCTTCTAACTAAACGGACAGAGTTTGTGGGCATAGTTGACTTAAGACCTGAGATGGGTCATCTGTGTTTGCGAATCGACAAAGGTTAATTGGCTATCGAAACGGTAAGCTAATTTCTTATTGCTCTCGATAGTTGCATTCTTAACCAGTTACTATCAAGTCCTACTTTAATTCGTGCTTATTTTCAATATCACATGATCTTACCTCGGAGATCTATAGTCCAAGTGATCGAAAAATATGACATGCTCAATGCCCGTGCTCTGTCTATTTTATTAGAAGGTCAATAATCATTAATAGAAAGAAGGAGACCCTTGAGCGCAGATGATATACATGGACGAATATTCGGTATTATTTATAACAATCCCTTTATTCATTTTTAAATATCTTCTTCTACCCCACAATTTAAATGCACACAAATATGTGCATAACAAATTTAAGTCTATAACTTCTAAGGCCTTATACTCATAAAAAAAATAAAGCAATATTTCCAAACTTATTTTTATTCAAATATTTGCTAATACTTCCAGAAAATTCTCTTTATAACGGAATTATAAATTCTCCTTAAATTTGACCACCTAATCTTCCAAAACACATCATGAAAAGTAAATAGTGTCTCCTTTTGTTAGAGGTTCTATCTAGTACTTCGCATTATAAATTTCCTTAAGTAAATAAGAATACAAAAAAAAGGCCAATCTGGAGTTGCTAAATTAAGGAGGCTGTCTCCCAGGAGGAAGAAACTCATACATTCCTTCAAGTTTAATGTGGTTTAGAGGATAGTTAATGGTCAACAAAGGCTGAACTGATTAAAACCTCTGGCATTGCTGATTATATGAATACATCTTCGCCTTCTGGTGCATAAGCAAAATGGTGAAAAGCTGTTTATAAAACTTGCAGCACTCGTATTATTTTATTTTCCTTTCAATTTTAGTTTAGGGTGTTTGCAATTTTAGTCAAAAGGTGTCATCAATATCGTATTGGATTTCGTAGATTTAAAATAAAACCATTTCGTTCTTTTAAATGACGGTATATTTTCTGTAGTGCCACACTCCTGTTGATGAAGGACATGTTGTTAGGATGAAGGGCATGTTGTTAGTATCCGTTGATGAAAATGTTTCTAAGCACATTTCGTTTCTTTTACTCCAGTCAATTTTGAATTTAGTTGAAAAATATAGAGGCTGTTCGCACATTTTTTAGACGATTTTGGTTAGCGGTAATAAAAAATCGTTTGTTGCAAAATAAATAATTGCAGTTGTACTATGTTTTTAAAAGTCAAAATTATCGTCTGCGGCTTGAGAGGTTTGTTTTTATTCAAAATGGCGTTTTTAACGAAGCAGTGGTTCGAAGGCTATATATATGCTCTTTCCGAAGAGAAATATTCATATTCTGTTATCCAGGAACGATGTGAGAGTCATGGTTTTGTGATATCTAAAGCGTCGATAGGTAATATCGTCAACAAGAAAGGAAAAAAACGTCAAATTGGAGCCTCAAGTGGGACAAAAATTCCAAACAAGTATCCAAGGAAGAAGCGGACATCTTCGACTATTGCAAAGGTACGTTGTTTAATGTTAAAAGAAAATCCCCCTAGTCAAAGGACAGTTGCAAAATCATTAAAATGCTCGGTGTCCACTGTAAACAAAATGATAAACGTTGATTTAAATCTTAAGAAAGCGAAAAAACGCAATGTGCATCGTCTTTCTCCAAAGCATATCGCTGAACGCAAGACACACTACCGAATTCTATATGAGAAACACTTATCCAAAGAAAAATGGAAAACAATTGTCACAATAGATGAATCATGGGTGTATTTAAATGATTGCAGCAAAAAAAAAAGCCATTTACTATCATAAAAAAAGGGGGAGAAAAAAAATTTAAGTACATGGTTCACAGAATCGAAAGAAAGTTTTTCTAAGGCATTCATGATTGTTACTGGTTTTTCATATAATGGCAAGTTAAAAATAAAGAGAGTGGAAAAAAATGTCGAGATTAACTCCAAATACTATCAGGAACATATTTTATCGCCAATTTTTCTGAATGAAATACCATCGCTTTACCCACAGTGCATCAATTTGTAGATCTCCATCAATACAAAGCTAGCAGTCACACATCTACATCCACAGCAAATTTCCTAAAAGAAACGGAACAAAATACCGGTATCAAAGCCATACCCTTCACTGATATCCCTACTAAATCTCCCGATGTATCACCTATGGATTTTTGTGCTTTCGGACTTTTAAAATCTGCATTATCCAAACGTCGTCCCACAACCCTTACAGGACTCTGGAAAGCTCTTCAGAAGGAATGGGATAGAATACCTCTTCTGACACTTCAAAAGGCATTATTATCCTGGAAATTACGGTGTCGAAAGATAGTTCAGAATAAGGGCTATCAAATAGAACATCTAAAACACAAGAATTTTATGTAATTTAGTTTTATGAATACAATATACATTGTCTAAAAAATGTGTGAACAGCCTCTGTACATGTGCTAAAATGTAGTCAATAGATTTGAAAATAAATCTCATCATTATCATTGCATTCTTGTCATTTTGTTTTGTAATATTAGAGTAAAACATTTTAAACCCTTAAGAGATCAAACGCAAATATCCGTTCAGTAAATGTATGTAATAACTGCTACAAGCTGCTGCTGCCAAGTTAAGAGTGGGTAAAATAGGTATTAGTGGAAATAACTGAATCTATACACACACATTTAGTTAGACAGTTGATTGTAACCTTTACCTTAAATACCTGATAAATTTTAACGGATTGAAGTAGAATGTTTTTGGCAATTTCTTATTTCCTTATCAAGCAAAATTTATCAGAAATATAACTAAATTTTTGTTTTCTTAATCGTATTTAAATTATGATTTTTCTAATAAAATATGATAAACTGCGTACCATTCAGTCATGATTTTACTATTATGCTTCTGAGTGTTCATCTTAAGGGGGTCCGAGGCACAAAAATCGTCAAATTTTCGAATTGTTTTTTTATTATTTAAGAAATTATCTGTGTTTTTCTGCTTAAAATGACGTCTAAATCCTGTTTCTATCTTAATTAGAACTAGAGATGTAATAATTTTTGTGGTGCGTTGTTTTGAAAATCTAACACTCTTGACAGTGGTTGTCATGGCAACAACATCTGTCTTTAAAACTTTAAATGCGTTTTTCTCCATGATACATTTTTCAAGATTTCCTGTATTCAAATTGCTATAAGTCGAAAACCGATAAAGTTTAAGGGTGTAAATTTGGAATATATCTTTTTCAAACATTATACTTTAATTTTGATTCAGCAAATTTGAAACAAATATTTACTTTTAAAAATATGACTTTTTAAAAAAGAAGTACCTTAAAATTTTCAAAAATTTTCATTCAAATATTTTTTTATTTTTTATTAAATTAATATTTTTTTAAATTGCTGAATCACAATTAAAGTTTATAAATTTGTTAATAATTTACTGCAAGAATTTTGAAAATCGACCAAGAATATTTTGAGCCTTAGCAATTTAAAATGACCCCTCTCTCTTTTTTTCAAAAAATTTTAAAAACTTTTGGAAAAATTTTGTGTTTGGATTTTGTTTATTAGTTAGATGGGTAATCAGTACAAAAAAATTCAAAATTCTAAATTAATTAATAAAAAAAATTTTCTGATGTGTCCCGGACCCCCTTAATTGAATAAAATATCTTTCGTGAATTTCATCACATTAGTGAGATCTTTGTATTAATTATATTTAGTTGCTCCGTTACGGAAAAAACATACCACATGTGAATTAAGCGGCATAACTGACAATGAATCTAGTTGTTGTTGATTTCCTTTATTTACATAAAGGTTTGTTTCCGGGTGTCAATATACAAATAATTATTTTTCTAATCTATGCACATTAGCAAAATATATATTTTGCTAATATGCCTGAATTGGAAATTAAAATTATTACAAATTAGGTGTCTTGAAAATTCTAAAACCTGGTTTGATATTATCGTTTAAATTAAACAATCATCAATTCCATATTTTTAACAGTGTTTCTACGAGTATTATTGTTTTATTCATGTTCAATATTGAATTTAGGTGACTTCTTGTCAGAACCAAGTCAATTAAAGCAATAAGGTTTGCCACCTTATGTCTGGTACACTAAAAGTATGAGTATTTCGCGCGTATTATCGATTGAAATTGTGAATTCTGCAACTCTTTGTTTTCCTGTGTTGACATAGTAAAGAAATACCTTCCGTGTAACGAAAAATGATGGAAAATAAAGTCGGAAGCTATGAAGGAGGACATTGATTCTTCACCACTAAAGTGCTCTGTTTTCAACGAAAAAGTTAAAATGCCATTGAGAGAAAGAAAGGCAATATTAACTGAGCTAAATGAATAATAACATCTCAATCTTGAATCACTCTGAAATGGTGAATTTTCTGTTTATTCAGCGGAATGATATTTTTCCAATTGAGTGAACAGGCCGCACAGAATGTATCATGCATCTCATTGTCAATGCATTGTATCGGTGAAGCGTGTTTGTTTCTTCAAATATCAGGGGAACAGAAAGGGGAAACTTCGTTTCGGTCTACTACATTCAGAGGAATAAGCCAAGGGTCTAAGTGGTATCAGCACCCACATACACAGGTGCATCGACTTTCTAATAGAAACGGGGGAGCATGTGGGCGAAGTCGCTGTCGTAGGATCTGAGAAGTAAAGGTCACGGGGGTTTGGAAATCGATTTGATCCGACTGTCTATCGGAGCGCAAACTAGTACTTTTCATTACCTTTGTCACTTAGTCTACGAGTATGATTAGGTATATTTTGACGCGCAGCTTGGTGGAATGTGGATCTTACTTACAAAACCCAACTATTCGTCCAATTATTTTTTTAATGTCTGACCACTGACCTCCGGCTCTACGAGGGGTGAATGGCCGATTATTTGTGACAAACTTCAGAAAGGTTGTGATCCGCCTTCACTCTCCTAATGAACGATCACCAGTGCTTACAAACAAGGATTCAAAAATGGGTCTTACTGAGTGGCACACAAATGCTGTGATCACTAATCCAGGTAATTAGCAAATTTTTCAAACACAAGCTTCGAGGAACAAGTCCACTCGTGCAGTCCACTGAGCGGTTAAAATTGTAGCTCCTAAAAAATCGGCAGACTGAAAGCTCTTGCTTAGGAATTCGAATCTCACATGTTCCGAAGTGGAGTGATATGTTTAATAATTTT